>JAIEZT010000345.1:134785-435591 GCA_019594935.1 Periophthalmus modestus | reverse complement strand
TGCATTTAATTAGAGAGTGTTTTATTGGCTGAGAATCAGGAAGTGCACGGTAAGCATGCTAGTTGTTGATAGAAATTTAGGGGACTGGGGCATGAAGGCTCACATGGCCCCTCTTAAATATAAATGAATAGCAAGGTTCCAGTTCTGGGCCCTCAGACTCGGCGTGTGCTCAAAATATCGATGTATCGTATCGTTTCATTTAATGATACAGTATCGATATCGTGGGCGTCTATACTGAAATGTCGCCAAGAGTATTTTTTTGTATATTTTACCAAATGATCCTGTCACAGCGCGACATTTGTTTGGCTGTTTAGAGGAAAAAAAACGAACATTTGAGTCTCTGTTTTTATGATTAAAACAGTTTTATTTCAGATTAATTTTAGTTTAACACAGACTTTAAGTGTCACAGTTTTTTAGTCGATAGTTTTGATCATTAAACTGCACGTCTCTGTTAAATGTAAATGTGGAGCTCGTATAAACTGTGGAAGAATCACACTGACACACGGAACAGTCTGAGTTTTTATAGTCGGTAAAATGCACAAAACTAAATACAAAATGTTATGTTCATTCGTCTTCAATTAATGGAAGCTAAAAAAATAAATAAATACAAAACATATTTATTTATTGTATTGTAGACTGTTAAAAAAAAACTGTTAAAAAAATAAATACAATAAATATTTATTTATTGTATTGCAGACCTTAAAAAAACTGTTAAAAATAAATACAATTAATATTTATTTATTGTATTGTAGACTGTTAAAAAAAATAAATACAATTAATATTTATTTATCGTATTGTAGACTGTTAAAAAAAAAAAATAAATAAAAAAAAAAACTGTTAAAAAAAATAAATAAATACAATAAATATTTATTTTTTGTGAAAATGTCCAGAAAGCCTTTATTTTTCACTGAAGCATATTTAATTGATTTTAAATATATCATACCGTGTTGTTTCAAATGGACACTGCTGTAGGACATGTGTGTTGTACTGTGGTCTCTGTATCATGGTTTGTATCTGTCAACTTCTTAATGATCCTCAGTTCTACCTAAGATCCTGGAGCACGAGATCAGACCCCTTCACTTTCACGTCTGAAAGTCGTGAAACGCACTTATGAACTCATTGTGGTGAATAATTACGATGTTCAGAATGCATGAAGTAAGTGAGGAATAACTTTGGACCACTGCAGAAACAGAACAAAAGAGACAAATGGTCCAAAATGTCCCAAAAACGTCTCTTACCTGTGAAGACAAACTGAACGGGGACTTTGCTGATGCCGTCTCTGTGGTTCCTCGTCTCTCGGGTCCCGTTGGTGTAGGTGAGGTTCACGTCGGCCCTGGGGAAGTCCTCCATGAGATAGTCCACCTTCAGAGAGTTTCCGGGGCGGATCACGTTTGGAGAGTAAAAAACCAGGCAAGGCTCAGTGAACTAAGACGAAAAAACAGTATTTAAAGACACAAAAGTGACTCTTTGAGCTTTAAGTCATGTTCTAATGCTGTTATTTCATCAAAAACAGACCTGCAAATGTGTTTTGTTTCATTCACATGTTTGAGTCACACTTTATTATGAGTCTGTAACATCTACAAAGCTCAAAACGCTCTGTTCCACCTTGTGATGTCATCAAGTGGTAGTTTTCAACAGGTTTTAACAGCGACTTTTACCTTTAGTTCAGTCGAGATGAAATGATCCAAATGATTCTAGTGAAGAAAGAGAGAGGAAAGAAGGAGTGATGAGAGAAACAGAGGGAGAAAGAAAAAAAGAAAAAAGAAAGGGAGAAAGAGAGAGGAGAAAAGGAGAGAGAGGGTGAGAAAGAAAGAGGAGAGAGAGGGAGAAACAGGGAGAGAGAAAGGGAGAGAAAGAGAGGGAGAAAGGGAGAGAGGAAGAAAGAGGCATGGCAGAGAGACAGAGGGATGGAAGGAGACAGAGGGAGAAAGAGGAAAGGAGGGATAATCAGAAAGGGAGGGAGAGATAAAGGAAGAGAAAGGGGGGTTAATAAAAAAGAAAGAAGGAAGAAAGGGAGAGAGAGGGTGAGAAAGAAAGGGGAGAGGGAGAGGGAGAAAAAGAGGGAGAGAGATAAAGAAAGGAGAGGAAAAAAGGGAGAGCAGAGAGAGAGGGACGGAAGGAGACAGAGAGGGAGAAAGAGGAAAGGAGGGATAATGAGAGAAAGGGAGAGAGAGGAAGAGAAAAAGGGGGTTAAAAAAAGAAAGAGAAGGAAGAAAGAAGCTGATAAAAGAGAGGAGGAAAAGACGAGAGGGACAGAAAAGACAGAAAGAAATTCCAGGTCTGAAACGATTCTAGTGAAGGTGGAGTTTAAAACCACAGTGGAGCACTTCCTGTATCACCACATGATGACATCACAAGGTGGAACAGAGCGTTTTGAGAGAAGAACTCTGTTTGTGATGAGGAAACGACATTAGATCAGATCATTAGAACATTTGGGACAGATCTGAGCAGGAGTCTAACCCACAACCTCGTCACTGAGAAGACAGGCTAACCACTCTGCCACTCACCACGGGGCGGAGGGCCCCGGGGCCACAGTCCTCACACTGGAGCCGAGCGATCGTCATGAATCTGCACTGGATCTCGTCCCCGTCGGGATCGAACTGCAGGAGCCGATAAGTCCTCTGACAGTTCACAGGGGCCCTGAAAAAACCAAGGCCAAGTTACAGATGTGATCTATGGAGAGGCGACCCCACGTATTGTAAGAATTTATCTTTTTCAAGGCATATTTTTAAAGCTCTTAAATCACACAAAACTGACTCTTCTGAGGTTTAAGTCGTGTTCTAATGTTTCCTCCTCAAAAACAGACCTGCAGTTGTGTTTTGTTTCATTCACATGTTTGAGTCACACTTTATTATTAGTCTGTCTTAAATGTTCGTATTAACCCTCTACATGATCCTAGGTTCATTTTTAATTTTTTTTTATTTTAAGTTTTTTTTGTATGTTTGTTTTTTTAATTTTTGAGTTGAATTGTTTTTTTTTTTTTTTTTTTGTTATTTTAAGCTTATTTATACATTTTTAATTTATTTTTTTTTCATTTTGTGTTATTTTGAGTTTGTTTTTTTGTTTTTTTGTTTTTTTTTGTTTTTTTGAGTTGACTTTGTTTTTTTTTTTTTTTTTTTTTTTTTTTGTTATTTTAAGCTTATTTATACATTTTTATTTATTTTTTTTTTTTTTCATTTTTGTGTTATTTTTGAGTTTGGTTTTTTTTTTGTTTTTTTTTTTTTTTTTTTTTTTGAGTTGACTTTTTTTTTGTTTTGTTTTTTTGTTGTTGTTTTTTTTGTTATTTTAAGCTTATTTATACATTTTAGTTTATTTTTTTCATTTTTGTGTTATTTTGAGTTCTTTTTTTTTTTTTTTTTTGAGTACATATGAACATTAATAACAGACACATCAGGTCCTTCTTTCCCCGAAGTCGCTCCTGTTAGCGTTAGCAACAGGTTTGATTAACAGCGTTGCTAAGCTACAACAGCCTCGCTCTGGATTGGCTCTTTGGTTGCTATGATACTCGAGGTCGGAATATTGAGCTCGGCTGCTCTATACACTCTTCCTTCTCCAGTTTTATTTTCTTAATCATTGATACTCGTAGGATTCAGCAGCGTCTTGTCGTCATTTTGGTACAAATAAAAAAAAAAGTGTTGTTCTAGTGTGACGTGCTCTGTCCATAGGGGGCGCCAAAGCATGCGGCGCTTTGTTGTCATGACATTTACAGCGACGTCAGCTCCATTGGACACCGCAGTTTTCTATCAGTGGATTTGTTTCTTTTATGACGTCGTTTTAGTTGAATATTGTGATTTAAAATGTGTAAATTATAACAAAATGATCCACAGAGTCAGGATGATGATCTTCACAGGTTTGATGAAAAATGGGGACGTGTTTTTCCTCACCGTATGTTGGGCAGTGCAGAAGTCTGAGGGGGGGAGTTGGATTTTCCGATGTCCGAGCGGATCCTTAAATCCACCAGGGTTAAGTTCCTCCATTTACCTCTGTCTCCTGAAATGTCCCGTCCCCCGTCTTCACCAAGATTTGTCCTGAAGAAGCAAATATATGAATAACACATTAAACTGAGAGTCTGAGATGAATCTGAGCGTCCACCTCCCTCTTTCTCTCCTTTAGTCCTCCAGACCTCCTCCTCCTCCCTCACTCTCCCTTTACTCCTCCAGACCTCCTCCTCCTCCTCACTCTCCCCTTTAGTCCTCCAGACCTCCTCCTCCTCCCTCACTCTCCCTTTACTCCTCCAGACCTCCTCCTCCTCCCTCCCTCTCTCCCCTTTAGTCCTCCAGACCTCCTCCTCCTCCCTCACTCTCCTCTTTAGTCCTTCAGACCTCCTCCTCCTCCCTCACTCTCCCCTTTAGTCCTCCAGACCTCCTCCTCCTCCCTCACTCTCCCCTTTAGTCCTCCAGACCTCCTCCTCCTCCCTCACTCTCCCCTTTAGTCCTCCAGACCTCCTCCTCCTCCCTCACTCTCCCCTTTAGTCCTCCAGACCTCCTCCTCCTCCCTCACTCTCCCCTTTAGTCCTCCAGACCTCCTCCTCCTCCCTCACTCTCCCCTTTAGTCCTCCAGACCTCCTCCTCCTCCTCACTCTCTCCTTTAGTCCTCCAGACCTCCTCCTCCTCCCTCACTCTCCCCTTTAGTCCTCCAGACCTCCTCCTCCTCCCTCACTCTCCTCTTTAGTCCTTCAGACCTCCTCCTCCTCCCTCACTCTCCCCTTTAGTCCTCCAGACCTCCTCCTCCTCCCTCACTCTCCCCTTTAGTCCTCCAGACCTCCTCCTCCTCCCTCACTCTCCCCTTTAGTCCTCCAGACCTCCTCCTCCTCCTCCCTCACTCTCCCCTTTAGTCCTCCAGACCTCCTCCTCCTCCCTCACTCTCCCCTTTAGTCCTCCAGACCTCCTCCTCCTCCCTCACTCTCTCCCCTTTAGTCCTCCAGACCTCCTCCTCCTCCTCACTCTCTCTCCTTTAGTCCTCCAGACCTCCTCCTCCTTCCTCACTCTCCTCTTTAGTCCTCCAGACCTCCTCCTCCTCCCTCACTCTCTCCCCTTTAGTCCTCCAGACCTCCTCCTCCTCCCTCACTCTCCCCTTTAGTCCCCAGAATTCCTCCTCCTCCCTCACTCTCCTCTTTAGTCCTCCAGACCTCCTCCTCCTCCCTCACTCCCCTTTAGTCCTCCAGACCTCCTCCCTCACTCTCCCCTTTAGTCCTCCAGACCTCCTCCTCCTTCCTCACTCTCCTCTTTAGTCCTCCAGACCTCCTCCTCCTCCTCCTCCTCCTCTCTCTCCTCCTTTAGTCCTCCAGACCTCCTCCTCCTCCTCCCTCACTCTCCCTTTACTCCTCCAGACTCCGCCCAAATTTGCGTCTCTATTTGAAACATTGTTGTGGGCGGAGTCTCTGTGTTTTTGTCCCACTTTAACATTACCACATTTACTCTAGCGCCCTCTACTGTTCATACTGATCTTAACAGTTTCACCTGATTTCAAAGGGAGCGTTGGTCGGGACGCGCAGAGTCGAGATCTGTTCCACTTGACAATACTCGTCTTTGTCTCGGTAAATGATTCGAGAGACGGACGAAGTCTCATTACCACATTCACCGGAGAAGCACTGCCACAAACCTGGAGCGCAGTCTCTGGAGCTCACCTTCATATGAACCACAACCTGCACGAGAAAAAGACAGATATTTTAGTTTAGTTTATTCTCTAAATTGGACAACAAGCCAATTTTTTCCTGTATCTTTATTTCATTTTTTTACTTAAATAAATTATTTTTCCAGTTTGTTTTCAGCTGATAGTTTCGACTGCTCACTAGCGCCCCCCCAGTGGTCACGTGATGATTTAAACGTGATGTCTTCCTACCGATGCAGACAGGACGACAGCGCCATCTGCAGTCCGACTTCTTCAGGACAGTATCCCAGGTGTGTGAGAGTAAAAAAAGCCCCTTCGTCTCGGTTTCAAGGCATATTTTTAAACATCTTATATTACACAAACTGACTCTTGTGAGGTTTAAGTCATGTTCTAACGCTGTTTCTGTCTCAAAAACAGACCTGGAGTTGTGTTTTGTTTCTTCCACATGTTTGAGTCACACTTTATTATTCGTCTGTTACATCTCCAAAGCTCAAAACGCTCTGTTCCACCTTGTGATGTCATCAAGTGGTAGTTTTGAAGTTAACAGCTCCTTTTACCTCCTTTTAGCTCAGTAGAAATGGGCAACTCCAGGGCTGAAATGATTCAAATGACGGAGTTTAAAAACACAGTGAAGTCCTTCCTGTATTACCACTTGATGACATCACAAGGTGGAACAGAGTGTTTTTCCACCTTGTGATGTCATCAAGTGGTAGTTTTCAACAGGTTTTAACAGCGACTTTTACCTTTAGTTCAGTAGATTGTCAGTTATTCCAGACACTGAAATGAACCAAATGATTCTAGTGAAGGTGTGTGGACGCAGTGGAGCACTTCCTGTATTACCACTTGATGACATCACAAGGTGGAACAGAGTGTTTTCAGTTAAATCTCCAGATCTGTTTGTGACGAGGAAACACAACAGAGAATTGTGTAATAATACTGTAATAGTGCTGCGGAACATTCACGGCAAAGCAATAAGTTCCAAACAGGTGTCAGACCCTCCTTTAGAAAAGTTACAGAGTGCAGCTTTAACCTTTGAGCTGTACCACTGTTTCCCTGATGGTCTGATAGGATTATGGTTATTTGATCCTCGTGCATTTTCAGACAAAGCCTTTACATTTCAGAGCAACAATAGTCCTGATAGTATCTACACAATTCTGCTAAAAGTATCTCACAGAACAGGAGGCACAGTCTGAACACCGGCACGAAACCAGATACGAACCAAAAATGATTCTAATTCAAACCCATCTCTCTGTGGAAAAGTGGGTTGGACGTCGCTGTCTGTGGATGAATGTATTTATAAAGGATTACGTCATAGGTTTTACAGTATAATAATATCTCCCTTGCTTTTTAAACATAGATACAAGAACTTTTAATTCAAGATTCCATGACTGTCTGAGGCTAAGAAGATGTGGAAAAAGGACTTTTGGTTGTTTTGCGTCACCAGAATTGACATGTATTTCAAAGACAAGCAAAATGAGATACTTTGGGGCCACTGCAGGTCACATTTTTACATAGTGCTTTTCCATCTTTAAAGCACTCGAAACTAGTGATGGGCGAATGGAGCCTCGTGAAGCATCGACACCTCAGTCGCAAACTTGTTTCAAATGGTTCGACGTGTCTGAGGCCTCGGAGAAACACTGACCTATAGTGGACAAATTTAACCATTGCAAACCCAAAACTATTTTCTATTTTATTAGAAGTCATAAATAGTATATATTCTATTTTGAACATAAAAAAAATACAGCAATTTATATATCACATGTTTTTATAAAGAAATAGAAGTTTTGTGTGATCCCAAACCATGGATCGCTTTTTTACATTTGTAGATGCCATTGGAAATGAAACAAATGCCAAAAGTCGCCAAAAGTCGCCAAAAGTCGCCAAAAGTCGCCTCTAATGTCACACAATACTCCGCACTAACCCAACATTTTTCAGAAATATTGGTGCATCTTTTATACTGCAGCAGTTTAGCTCTTGTCAAACCACAGAAGTGCTGAACACTCTGAAGCTCTGAACCAATCACAGAGCGGAACATTCACTGAGCCAATGAACGCTTCGATTCACTGAAGCGACTGACACGCAGAGCGAAGCAGGAGGAGGAGGGGACCGACACCTCGACACTTTGGTCACGTGAGCGGCGGCTGCGAGACGAGAGGCAGAAAGAACGAGATGTGCTCCGGAGCTCCGCCTCATTTGCCCGTCACTACTCAAAACATTTTACGTCAAGGAAAAACACACGGACTCATACACCAGTGTACTCAAAAAGGTGGGTTAAGTGTCTTGCCCAAGGACACAACCACAGCAGTCATCTGTAGGAGCTGGAATCGGACCGGCAACCTGTGGGTCAGTGGATCTAAGCTCTTTATGTCGACAGTGGGATCTGAACCACCAACGTTCAGACTCTACCAACTGCCTCCAGCTCCCCCTACTGGACGTCTCCTGATGCGCTCCAGCTGGCGGCTGATTGACAGCAGGGTCCAGCGTCTGATTGGACCAACAATCAAGAGCCTGGCCAATCAAGACCTTCTACTTCCTGCGGCACCATCCCTTTAAAAAGCCCCGCCCCCTGCTGCTCCTGGACGCTCGGTTTGGACAAGAACAGACACTTTTTGTTCTGTGTTGATCTTGGACTTTGAAATTGTGACTCTCGTAGATATTTGTTTAATTCAGAGACTTGCAGTTATAATTTTAGTACTTTTTGTTAGCCGTTTTTAAGTTACTCACCGTTCAGAGCGTCTTTTTATTCGTTTTTTTACTTTAACATTACTTTTAAATAAACTTTAACTAGTTTTGTCCATCTGGTTTTGTCGCTTCCCCTTTCTCTCCTACCAGTTTAGATTTTTCTTGTTTAATATAAGTTCCCTTTGCTCTCTGTGCTAAGTCACTCCCCCTTCAGAGCACTGTCACAGCACAGTCAGCTGCTTCACTAATGAAACTGACTTATTTTGTTAGTTTTTTGTATTTTTTTGAACAGGTCGCCCATGAAAAAGACCTTCCTGTGTAACTAAAGATAAAAAAATACATAAATTCTCTGATTGGAATGTTACACAGCGCGGCATTAAACACAGCTCATTCTTGGAAAAACATGACTTCTGCTGTGGACTGGGTCACCTTTTCACAGATCTGAGCTGTAACTTGGCCTTGTGAGATCTAAGGATGAGACGATAAACGATACCAATTTTATTTAATCGTGAAAATCGCCATTACATCAACAAAATGTGCAGAAAAAACGACTTATCCACAGGGAGTCGACGCGGGGACAAAACGATCTGTTGTCATGGGTCGTAGAGTCTTAGTGGCCCAAAATTGGACCCTCTTGCTATTTATTTGAGTCAGGGGGGGCCCATGTGAAGCTTCTTGCCCCGGGCCCCCAAATTTCAGTCGACGGCCCTGCTCATTCAGAAAATTTTCCTTTAGATCGTAGTTTTCACTGATAACAGAGTAAAACACTATAACAGTTGTTTAAACATGGACCTTAAACTATCAGCAGCTGTAATAATTATCGTGATATAATCGTTAATCGCGAGATAATCGTGACTCCAAATTTCAAAATCGCCCCATGCCTGGTAGGATCGTCTGTTTGTTCGTCTCCATGGAGATTGATAGAATAAAATGAAAAAAAAAAACACTTACCTCCATAGATCCATCTGAGTTCTTTGCTTTTGGATAGTAACGTACAGTAGTGCCCAGGGTCTCGGACGAGGACGAGGAGACAAGGGACAGGAAAAGCAAGATACGAAACAAAATCATGATCCCACAAAAGTATGTTTAAAAGAAAAGTGTAAATCGATAAGTGCTGGCTCTCTATCTCGCAATCGTTAGTTTGAGAAATCAAGTCTTGGAGCGTCTTCTGTTCTTATTATTTAGAGGAAAAACTCTTACAGTTTGGAGTTAAAAAGAAAGTTCATTGATGACCAAAAAAAAAAATCACAAAATTATGAAAAGCAAATAAAAACAAATCGAAGAGTATAGACCACTGCCAAGGCACTGGTTCTATGTTGCAACAGTAAAGGTGTTGTGCCCAGACGAAGTAAAGTATATTTGCATTTTCAGTTTTTTAATATGAAGAAGCTTAATCAATCGAAAAAAAGAAAACTAATTTTAGCAGTTACAAAAAAAAAAAAAAAAAAGTTGCTGATCCAAAAAAATGTTAAAAATTTGCAGAGAAATACAGAATGTAGAAAAATCTCTAATATACTGTCACACAATCTAAAATGTCTTTAAAATGATCCTTTCATCCGAGGTCTGGACAGTGATTCCCTCAAAATAATGACAAGTTAAAATGAAAATCCTCCTTTCATCATCTTTTCTTGGCTCCTCGTTTTAAAACCGAGGCTTAAATGTCTCATCTTCAGTCGACAAAGCGGAAAACGGATTTTCATGTCATCGTCTGAAAAGAGATACTCAAGTTTCAGATGTTATCAGAAAAGTGCACTAAACCAGGACTAAACCAGGACTAAACCAGGACTAAACCAGGACTAAACCAGGACTAAACCAGGACTAAACCAGGACTAAACCAGGACTAAACCAGGACTGAACCAGGACTGAACCAGGACTGAACCAGGACTAAACCAGGACTGAACCAGGACTGAACCAGGACTAAACCAGGACTGAACCAGGACTGAACCAGGACTAAACCAGGACTGAACCAGGACTAAACCAGAACTAAACCAGGACTAAACCAGGACTGAACCAGGACTGAACCAGGGACTGAACCAGGACTGAACCAGGACTAAACCGGGACTAAACCGGGACTGAACCGGGACTAAACCGGGACTGAACAAGGACTGAACCAGGGACTAAACCAGGACTAAACCAGAAACTGAAACCAAGACTAAACCAGGGACTGAACCAGGACTGAACCAGGACTAAACCAGGACTAAACCAGGACTGAACCAGGACTAAACCAGGACTAAACCAGGACTAAACCAGGACTGAACCAGGACTAAACCAGGACTAAACCAGGACTAAACCAGGACTGAACCAGGACTAAACCAGGACTAAACCAGGACTAAACCAGGACTAAACCAGGACTAAACCAGGTCTATACCGGGACTGAACCCGGACTGGACCAGGATTAACCAAGTACCAATTCAACATTTAAAGCAGACCCTTTCTGTAGGACTTTTCAGAGCTGTTAACCATGTTATAGTGTTTCTCACCATTCACCCTCTTTGTTTTGTTTGTTTGTGCATGTTTGAGTAATGTGTAATCACTTATTTTCAAGACACCATATCCATTTATTGATATTTATTAACTCCTGTTCATGAAAAAAAAACGTTGCTCGTTAGTGTGATGTGCAACAGGGCTATGGGACTAACTACTTCATCACTTCAACAATATATTAAAAAATGGCTGTAGTTCCCCATCTGGGACTATAAAATCATCACATTCTATCTAAAAAATAAGGATTAAATATTATCGCCGTATAGTATGTAGTGACAAATGTGATGACATCTGAAACAGTTACATATTTGGACACGCCCTCTTTGAAGGCGACTTGGTGGGCACAGTGTGGACGCCGTTGACCAGCCTCACAGAAATGTCCGAACGCTGTGAAGTTTTCTCCAGCTCCATTTTGATCTGCAGACACAGATTTTCATGGTTATGTAATTATTACTTCATTGGGTGGGATAGTACCTGTGGTAAATAGTTTCATGTCAGTTGAGTGACAGTTTGTGGAAAAAGTTGAGAAAAATTAAAAAAAAATAAAATAAAATAAATAAAATAGAAGTAGCAGTTCTAAAAGGGAATACCTCTAAATATGTCATAAACACATAAAAAATCCATCCAAAATGCAAAGACAATATGAGGAAGACATTTCTGGTTAGGTTGTTAGGTAACAGTTATGTAATTATCTCTATGTATGTTGCTGCCTAAATCCAACCAAGAATTAAAATTATAAACTTAAACAAGAAAATAATAGGCCAGATTTTTACTGTGAAGTGAGTCTCACCTGTTGAAGCAGTGAGGTCCTCGTGGCCTCTTCAGAGAGACGAGCAAAAGACGACAGTCGTACTGTTAAAAGACAGACAGATAACTTTTTGAGCTTTTTGTGATGTAATCAATGAGTCTGTAATGTTTTAATTCTGAAATATCTATAATAATGTAATATCTATAATAATGTTATAATAATGTTTTAATTAATTGAATGAAAAATGAACTTGCGCAATATCTTAGAAAAACTTAGTCTTACCTTTAAATCTTTTACTTTTTTTTTTTCCTCTGAAAAAAAAAATATATATATATATGTATAAGTGTAAGTGTATAAGTATAAGTGTATATATATATATATATATATATATATATATATATATATATATATATATATATATATATATATATATATAATTGTTTTTTTTTGACTGAATGGGATCACAGCGACAGGGGGGACACAGGGCTGCCCTTTGTCAACACTACTATTTATTATAGACATATGGTTTTATTGAAGTTCACTGAAAGAATGAACTCTCACCTTGTTTAACATTGAGAATGACACAACGAAGAAGTGATGTGAACTTGGATGTCCTAAACCAAGAAACACACACAGTACTTTATAGCTGTGTCATGATCCACGCTTCCCTGCTCCTGTTTTGCCTCCTGTGTCTCCTCCCCCTCCCTCACCTGCCTGAGTCCAGAGCTGGGCGGAGCCCTGGCTCCTCCCACACTCACCTGCAGCCCATCAGGGCAATCATCGCACCTGCAGGAGGTTAAAAGGAGCCAGGACCCAGCTCTCTTGGCCAGGTCGTCTGTATCTGTTTGCCTCACTGTGTCTCTGCTGTGCTACCTGTCCGTGTCCTGTTCGTGTCCTGTCCGTGTCCTCCTGTTCGTGTCCTGTCCGTGTCCTGCTGGTGTCCTGTTCGTGTCCTGTTCGTGTCCTGTTCGTGTCCTGTTCGTGTCCTGTTCGTTCCTGTCCGTGTCCTGCTGTCCTGTGCGTGTCGTGTTCGTGTCCCGTGTCTTGTCCTCGTGTCCTGTTCGTGTCCTGTCCGTGTCCTGTCCGTGTCCTGCTGGTGTCCTGTTCGTGTCCTGTTCGTGTCCTGGGTTCGTGTCCTGTTCGTGTCCTGTTCGTGTCCTGTTCGTGTCCTGTTCGTGTCCTGTCCGTGTCCTGTCCGTGTCCTGTTCGTGTCCTGTCCGTGTCCTGTTCATGTCCTGTTCGTGTCCTGTCCGTGTCCTGTCCGTGTCCTGTTCGTGTCCTGTCCGTGTCCTGTTCATGTCCTGTTCATCACTGCTCTGGACTCCCGTCTCCGACCCTGTCGGGTACCGGCTGTACCCGGCTGTGTTCCCGTCTCTTGTGTTCCCTGCACCTCTGACCCCAGCTCCTCGTATATGTTCTCCCGTCACCTGTTGTGTTGTTCTGTCAATAAACACCCTTAAACTCAATCTGCAACAGGTGAGCAGCTTGTGTGACGAAATCAACTGTGGAGCAATTATTAGAAAATGGAAGACAAGACACTGATGATCTCCCTCGATCTGGAGCCCAACGCAAGATCTCACCCCATGGGGTCAAATGACACCACACGGGGGACCTAGTGAACGACCTGCAGAGGGACCAAAGTAACAAAGGCACCATCAGTAACACACTACGACCAGGGACTCAAATCCTGCAGAGACGTGTCCCCCTGATTAAGGACATGTCCAGGACCGTCTGAAGTTTGTAGAGCATTTGGATGATCCAGAAGAGGACTGGGAGAATGTCATATGGTCAGATCAAAACCAAAATAGAACTTTTTGGTAAAAACTCAACTTGTCATGTTTGAAGGAGAAAGAATGTTGAGTTGCATCCAAAGAACATCAGACCTACTGTGAAGCATGCAAGATGAAACGTGGCTGGGTCTTTCAGCGTGACAAATTGATCCCAAAACACACCGCGTGTGGGCAACGAAGGAGTGGCTTTGTAAGAAGCATTTCAAGGTCCTGGAGTGACCAGTCTCCACATCTTTGGAAGGAGTTGAAAGTCCATGTTGCCCAGTGACAGACCCAAAGCTTTTCTTATAGAAAAACATTTGAACTCTGCCACTGCCAACAAAGGGTATATAACAAAGTATTGAGATGAACATTTGTTACTGACCAAATACTTATTTTCTACCATAATTTGCAAATCAATTCAAAAATCGGACAATGTGATTTTTAGTTAGTTTGTTTTTTCTCATTCTCTCATAGTTGAAGTGAACCTATGATGAAAATTACAGACCTCACTCATCTTTTTAAGTGGGAGACCTTCCATAATTGGCGGCTGACTAAACACTTGCCTCACTGTAATGTTAAGGTTGATCATGAGGCTGACCATCAAAAACAAATTAAACAATTATATTATTATTATTATTATTATTATTATTTTACAAAGACGTGCCACCAAACTGGTTGTGCGGCTTTTTGGTCCAAACTGGGCTGGACAGTATGACAAAAAAACGACAGGCTTTACCACAAAAATAGAGCAATTTAAAACCACATTTTTTTGACAGAGAAGAGATTGTCTATGGATGCTCTACATTAAAAAAGACTCAAGCTCATCACTGAAAATGACTCAATCTCTCTTAAAACAAACTGCACAGCCCTAGTCCCAGCCCAGTAGTTGAAATACAGATCTAAAGACACTGACATGTAGTTGGCCTGAGCGCTGAAGCAGACTGGATGACTCTGTCCTTCCTCTTCGTCCACTGGGGTCCAGCTCAGAACGTAGCGTCCTCCTGACCCTGCCTCAGTCATCCTGGAGGGTCCACTGAACAGCAGCTCCGAGACACTCAACAAATCAGAATCAACATGGTTATTTCATATTTTCAACTAGTGCTTCATATATCAGCATTATTTTTGTATGTTTAAAGAGAAAACTAACCATTAAATACACTCACACTTGCTGCCGTTGGAGCCAGCCTGCCTTTTGTTAAATACATTTTCAAACTTCTCTGCCTCTGCTTTGGGGTTTGCTAAACTCATCATCCAGGCACTGCCCAGTTTAACAGCTCTATTTGAAATGTGGTTGTAGGCGGAGTTCAGGTGTTTAATCCCACTTACACAGCAAAACTTTTTCCCAGTTCAAACGAGATTATACCTTCTCAAAGTGGTATCACTAATCTCACTAATCTTGTCTGCAAAAAACTATGCATCCTTGTCTGTGATTGGTGGATTGGTTTCAAGCTCTTATTTGGTTGAAAGATGCTGTTGCTTGTGTTGAGACTTACGTGGAGTATGTGGCCTTGGCTTCGATGTGAATGTTCAAAGGCTCGTTGACCTGGACATTGATCTGAGTTCCGTGTGGGGGAGTTGGCGTTACAAATATGGGCAAGTACAGGCCAAAGGAGCAGAAAGGAGCAGCAGACTCCACTGAGAAAAAAAAAAGATTATTAAAACCATGTATTTTTAGTAATGTAAGGGAAATACAAGGGAAAGTAAGGTTCTACTTGGCAGCAGGTTGGACTCCCATAAAGAGGAGGTCTTTCTGTGTGGGGTTTGCATGTTCTCCCTTTGTCTGACCTTTCTGGTTTCCTCCAACTAACTGAAACATGCACAATAGGTAAAATTCTCCAAGATCCACAGCACCATGGAGGAATCACATTATTGTCACAAACTACGAACGTAGGTCAAAGGCGATGGAGGCTGCTCTTGTTGCACTCCGCTCCAACGCAAAGATAAGCATGAGCGCTGCTTCATCTGTTTGGGATAGCTTTGTCAGGCTGAACATTCTTCTTTCCTTCCTTGACTTGCACTCCCCAGGCAGGAATTGGAGCACTGCACCACCTTTATGGTCTCCCCTCTCCCTGCTCCACGACAGTGCCAAGGATGAGACGAGTGAAGATGATGGTGCAGAGGGGACGAGGAGCTGTGATGACACTGTTTCTACTTTCTCTGATTCCCCGGGCATCTCGTCCTGAAAGAGTCGACCCGCTGCCAGGGTTGTTCGCTGTTGCTGTGGTCTTGACCTCGGGTCCCGCTTCTTCCCCCACCTCCGATCTAGGGCAAGTACCATCCCTCACCAAGCTATGGGACAACCTGACTTCTACTAAAGGACTGGGGTACCTGGAGTGATGCAGTGTTTAGGGCTGACCTCTCTGGTGTGTCGACCATCGAAGACTCCAATTCTATCTGCTTCCATCTTCCACCCCTGGCCCAGCAGAAGACCCAGCCTCTTTTTGGACAGGGATCGGTTGTATGACGGGGCTCTTAGATCAGTGTTATGCTAATTCTAACTAGGTAATTGCGTTAGCTAACAACATGGCTTTCTCTGCTCGGCTCCATTGACGACATCTGTCACGAGTGCTCAGAGATTATGATGACATTGGGAGATCCAAAACATAGGTCTGCGGCTCAGTTCTTCCTCTTTGGCAGAGTGGGATCAGAGAGGTATCACTGGCCTTTCTCCACTCATAGAACTATAGCTCAAGTAACTGTAATTTCCTGTATTACCACATGGCGTTAAGTGGAACAGAGGGTTTTCTGCTTGAGAGAAGAACTAAATATACAGGGTTTGTGTGTCAAACGTGTGTGAATGAAACAAAACACAACAGGCCATTTAAAAAAGAAATACCTGAAAGTAAAAAGTGCACAGGGATTTTGCTGATGGTCATGGTGGCGTCTTTCACTTCCTGTGCCCCACTGGTATCTGTCAGAGATGATTTGAGACTGGGGCAAGTCCTCCATCACCAGCTGCACTGCGTACCTGCCCTGACTGCTCTCACTGCTCGCACTGAACAATAAAGAGCAGGGCTGGGGCAGAATCATTATTGAAGGTTAATGCAAATCCTCTGTAATCGTGATAATACATGTGCAGAGACTCACCGCCTGCAGGCTGAGCACCCGGGGGGGTGTGCAGTCAACACACTCATTTGGATCTATAAAGTCATTTGCAAATCTGCACCGGACCTGGTCTCCATCAGGATCGAAGCTCAACAGATCGATGTATCTCCCACAGTTCCAGGGGACTCTGCATAAGGAATAGTGAATTTTATATTAAAAATAAAACATTTTCTGGCCTGAAGACTTTAATTGACAGGAGAACTGAAACATGAAAAGAGGAGAGAGGGACATTCAACAGCCAGTCGAGGCCAAAGAGTAAACCCACAAAGTTTATCTAAGTCTAAGTCAAAGTACACCACTGACAAACACAGAAATAGTGAGTTTAAGAAATTCAATTTTCTGTCTCTGCAGATGTACCTGAACACAGGCGGGATGGTGGTCTGTGGACATCTGTTGCCTTGTCCAGTGTCAGAGCGTCAACTGAAATAAGCCTCATGTCAAACTAGAATAGAGCCTCCAACTGTGACCACTCCAACTCCATTCATTCTCACATTGGGGCTCCATGAGTATATGTATGTCCTGAAATCATTTATGTTCATATTTAATTCTGTTCAGTTTTAATTTTTTTTTTATAAACACTGTTCTTATTTTGCGACTTACTTCATTATGGATGGTGCATCTGAGGGAGCTTGCCGGATCCAGATTGAGTCCATTTGGCAAAACCCGTCAGGTGAATTATCAATGAATGTTATCATGTACGATATTGTCAAACAACCATCAGAAGGGCAATAGTTTTCGTTGCCATAACAAGATTTAGTGTTGATTTATAGCGAAATACCATCTGTGTAAAAGCAGAAAACAATAAACAAGCAACATTCCACAAACAAATACATGACAATCTTATTACTCTAAAGTCATTGATTGGTCAAATCCCCCACTAATGTCCTGTGCTGATTTTTTCTCCAAACAGTTTCCCCCAAAGCCCCAAAGACCTGAAGAAACTCCATTTTGACTTCATGGTCCTGCTCCCAAACATGACTCAAAGTAAGAGATTTTGTAAAGAGAACCTGCTAACATGACTCCAAAGTAAAGATTTAGTACAGAGTCATGCAGCACTCCATGTACGTACAAGTCCTTAGCAGATACATCTACATTTAACAGATCCGTCTACATTTGTCCCCAGTCTGTAATAACCTTCCCCTGGTACTCCGAATGCCCCCAGCACAGAGGCAACAGGAGCAGCAGCAGGACACACTCCATGGTGGTGACTGACAGCACTTTTACATTTGACATATTCAAAGGGATATTTATTAAAATATGACCAGAGCCGTGACCAGGGTGTTTATTTTAATATATGAAAAGGACTTTCTAGGATTGGCCCTTGTCATTTGCAATTCTACGATCATACAGACAGACTCATCATTGGCAACTGATGGAAATAAAAGTGCATTCAACACTTTTAGAGAATATAACGCTTGTTTTCTTTGTGAGTTCCAAAAAGTACAGGGTTTGGGGGGGGGGTTTGTATGTGGTCTTCATTTACAAAAAGCACTTTAAGCTGTTCAATCAAAAAAATCTAATAAAACGTAGTTAGGAGGTTTTACAGTAGATAGGGACCTAGGACCTAGAAAGAAGGCGCCTGATTTGTCTGTTATTAATGTTCATATCTTGAGTTATCTTTAGTCTATTACAACCCTAAAGTTTAGCATCAAGCATCAAATTAATTGGATAAAACAGGAAATCACATTCACCACTCCTTGAAGATAGTGAAGTTCAGAGAGAGAAAATAAATGGTTTGAGAGGGAAGTAAAAGAAGTTATTTTTGTTATTTTGTGTCTTAAACAGGAATGGGGGCCTGAGACATATTATCTCACAGATCTATGATTTCATCCTCAGACCACATAGAAAACAAAGGACGACAATAACAGGGTGGTTAAAGGTTGAATCGTGTAGTTTAAGCTGAAACAGGAGAGAACAGCTGTTCACAGTCTCAGTGTAGTTAGTCTTCAGATAAGGCAGTGTCCACCAGCAATCAGACCAGACAACGATTTGTCCAGTTGACAGATTTAAACTTCATCTTTTGCTATGCTATAATGACACAACACCTCAGAAACAGACCTGGAGTTGTGTTTTGTTTCATTCACATGTTTGAGTAACACTTTATTATTAGACTGTAACATCTCCAAAGCTCAAAATGCTCTGTTCCACCTTGTATGTCATGGCCATTGTGGAGTTTTGGAGTGTGACTGGTTGAGGTTTGTGGACAAGTGTCTTTTATACTGATAACGACTTCAAACAGGTGCCATTAATACAGGGACCGAGAGGAGGACAGAGGAGCCTCTTAAAGAAGAAGTTACAGGTCTGTGAGAGCCAGAAATCGTACTTGTTTGTAGGTGACCAAATACTTATTTTATCTAGGAATTTACCAATTAATTCATTACAAATCCTACAATGTGATTTCCTTACTACAACAGTTGAGAATTCACAGGTGAAGTACTTCTTTGAGCTGTGTCATGATACCTGCCTGCTCCTTCCTCATGTGACCGCTCTGCCCCTCCCTCACCTTCCTGTCTCTGGAGCTGGGCGGAGTTTCTGGCTCCTCCTGCGTGCACCTGCTTCTCATCAGCGCAATCAAACGCCACCTGTGGGGAGGATAAGAGGAGCCAGGACTCTCCTCTGTGTCCTGCCCATGTTCCCTGTTCAGCGCCCTGCCTCCCTGCACTGCTCTGGACTCCCGTCTCCGGCCCTGTCTCCCGGTACCGGTTTTTGTTCCTGTCTCGTTGATCCCTGCACCTCTGGACCCAGCTCCTTGTATGTTCTTCCGTCATTTGTTTTGTCTGTCAATAAACACCGTAAAAACTTGCCTGTCCTGTCCGCTCCGGCTACGGACTGTTGTTGCTCCGCTGGACATCGTCTTCATCGTCCGTCCGGGGATCGCCTCATGACCGCCCAAGGACCTCGTCGTGCCTCTCTGATCCTCGTCCCGATCCTCGTCCTGATCCTCGTCCTGATCCTCGTCCTGTACCCTCAGGACATTTTTTTGGTCCACCTCACACATTACGACAAGCCGTGATGAACTTCTACACTGGGTTTTACCCAGCCTGGAGTA
Source organism: Periophthalmus modestus (assembly GCA_019594935.1). NCBI lineage: Eukaryota > Metazoa > Chordata > Actinopteri > Gobiiformes > Gobiidae > Periophthalmus > Periophthalmus modestus. Next base: position 416,141 of record JAIEZT010000345.1, on the reverse strand, counting down.
TTTTTAATTACAAGGACCAAGACGTTTTAAACCACCAGTTTATGCTCACTATGGCCTTGATAAAAAATCCACTGTGATTCTTGAATTCAATGAAAATATGGGACCTTATGTTAACACTGTTAGGTTTCCAGTCCCAATTGCCATGAATCTTAAATCAAGTGTCTTTTTCAGCATTCACAGTCATCACACTCACACAGTCATTTGAGTCCTCGACTCAGGTTAACCTTTAAATTTGGTCCCTGGCCTAGCACTAATCCCTGACTAGTTATCGAGTCTTTGACTCAGGCTAACCTTTTGGATCCAAAAACCAATCCCCGATTAGTTATCTTAATTCTTAGGCCTTTTTTTATTTGAGTTCTCCGACTCAGGTCAACCTATGAAGTGGGCCAACCTATCAAGTCCCTATAGTCCCAGACTACTCTCTTGTTTGGTCTTGTGGCGTTCGTCAGATGTCGTCAATCTGTTCCAAAGGGCAGATCGTGGTCAACTGGCCGACGCAGAATTCACTACGGCGGTCTTTTTATCCACGGTCCTGGACCACGGGCTGTGCACAGTCTTCAGTTCAGGACCACCTGTCCTCAGGGACGCAGGTATGTTGACATCCAGCTCGAAGGACCAATTTTAATGTCAAGAAAACTCTGTTCTCGATGTGCTGTTTACCATCAAAAAAACTCAAGCCCAGTGTTAGACTTTTCTTGCTCTGATCTTCTCTGATCAGGGGGAAGAGAGCATCGGGCACAGACCCTCTCATGGTCTCTGTCTCACACCATCTCCACCTTCCCTCTTTTCAGAGCTGTCTTTTATTCAGACCCATGACGTATTTTCCATACACACGACATACATTATTTAGACACATGATTTTTCTTATCAATAGCACTCAGTATATTTCCACACAAACATCACTTGTTTGTCAGTTCAAGTTACACAATCATCTGACTTTTTCACCTGCGACCTCATTAGTTGCTTCACTAGTTCAGTTGTTTTTCAGGTCAGTTACATACTTCAAAGCATATAGTTTATTAGATGATAAATAATAATATAATTATATTCACACCTCACAATAATGGCAACTGTATAATGAAAATAATAACATCATGATCCACAGTTGTAGTGGACTATAATTATATAGTACACATACGCACAATATGTGTTCTTCAACCAAACACATGTCATGAAAAACAGCAATTAATAATTTGAACATGCCCCCCCTTGTGGTGGTTCTGCGTTGAGTACAGTGTGGATGCTGTTGACCAGGCTCAGGGAGACGTCTGAAGGCAAACGATTTTTGTCCAGCTCCATTCTGACCTGCAGACACAGGTTTTCAGGTTTTCAGGTTTTCAGGTTTTCATTTTTTCATGTAATTATTACTTGGTTTGGGGGCATAGTACCTGTATTAAATGTTATTATAGTTTCTCATCAGTTAATAGGCAGGTTGTGGAAAAACATTGAGAAGAAAAAGTTAAAAAATAAAATAAAATAAATACATAAATAGCAGTCAGTTCTAAAAGGAAATACACTCCTGATCAAAATTTAAGACCAGTTGAAAAATGTTCACTGTTGGATCTTAAGAAGGTTCTAATTTGTGCTTCAAAATGTATATTTTTTTTAAAAGGGACTCGGTAATAAGTAGCTGTGCCATTAATCACACCTCCACAATACATTTTGCTTGATGCTAGTGTTTCCAGGAGGCTCGTGGAAATGTTGCTCCAAGTGCTGAAGATGGTTTCATGGAGGACTTCCACTGTCTGGAACTGGGGGTCCATTTTTGTAAACTTTCCTTGCCATCCTACCACAAATGATCTCAGTGGATTTAGATCAGGGGAACACGCAGGATGGTTGAAAGAGTGATGTTATTTCTCTGAAGAAGTCCTTTGTCATGAGGGACGTCCCCTGCAAACATCTCCACAGCCAGCTGCCGTTTGATTCTTCTGCACAACCTGAAGCTCCATTGTTCCACTGAAGCGCCCCCTCCTGGGCCGTGTAGAAAACCATCTCAGGTGGATCTCCTTGTCATGGCAGTAACGTTGGGAAGCCATCAGGACTGTCAAGGTTACATTTTTTCTCATCAGAGAATAAAACTCTTCCACCTTTCAATGTCCCATGTTTGGTGCTCTTGTGCAAACTCCAAATGGGCAGTTTGAAGGGAGACAGGTCTTTGAATATGTTTTTTTTGTTTTTAAACCCTTTTCTTGCAGATGATGTCCAATGGTATGGGACTGCAGCTGGCACCAGTGACGAGCTTAATCTGGGCCGAAGATCGTCCCGTGTCTTGACGGACAGCCAATCAAATTTTTTTTGGGTCTACCACTTGACTTTTTCTTCCATAACCCTCAGGATCTTTTAAGAAGTTTAAAATGTCTTACTGCGTCCAACCTCAGCAGTGGCACGCTGCGAGAGGCTGATGCGGCTCAACAATGCGACGTTCAAAGAGAGAAAGCTTTTTTTGCCTTTGCAAAAGGAGGTTGTGACAGTTTGGATACCTGACAGAAAATTACACTGAATCCACATTTTTACGAAGATTTGGGCTTTTAAAGGCCGTGGGCTTAAACCTTTGATCAGCCTATTTCAGTTTAATGGTTGTAATAAATTGCTTTTATTACTACATTTTTTGTTGTTGTTTCACTCCCATTTCTTTTTGCATTTTGAAGCAGTACAGTGCAAAATGCAAAATGTGAATTCTTGCAATTTTTCAACTGGACTTAAAATTTCAGGCGTGTACTTCTACTTATGTCATAAGCACAAAAAATCCATCCAAAATGCAAAGACAACAGAGGATGACATTTCTGGTTAGGTTACTAGGTAACAGTTATGTAATTACCAACCAGGAAGTAACATTATAAACTTAAACAAGAAAATAATAGGCCAGATTTTACTGTGAAGTGAGTCTCACCTGTTGAAGCAGTGAGGTCCTCGTGGCCTCTTCAGAGAGACGAGCAAAAGACGACAGTCGTACTGTGAAAATGACAGAGTGAGAACTTTTTGAGCTTTTTCAGCAACAGAATGATGGAATCAATGAGTGTGTAATGTTTTAATTTAGGTTGAAAAAAACAGTTTTACCAAATTGCATCAAACAGGAAATAACTGAACTAGATAAATGCAAATGAAGATAGTGTTTGTATCACAACGAAAGTATAAAATGTAATAAATCCAGTTGATGTATTGCAAACAAAACTGTTTTGTTTAAAAAAAACAAAACAAAAAAAACATTTATTTCATTTTTATTTTACATACTGACATACATTTTAGATACTGACCTCTGCTGTTATTTAACAGATGCAGCTTTACAATTTTAAATTATATCTGTTTTAAAAAATTAAGCTTAAACAGCCTAAAAAATACCCTATAGTGGCACTCAAAACTATTTTATTAGGTCAACTGGATTTTTTTTTTTTTTTTTTGAGTTTTGGTTTTGAAAACTGGCAAACATAGTCTTACCTTTAATTCTTTTTACTTCCTTTATCTCTGGAGAAAAAAAAGGAAAGTAAGAAAAGGGAATTGTTGCACCACAGGGACACGGGGCTGCTCTTTGTCACCACTACTGTTTATTATAGACAGAAAAGAGAGATGGTTTTATGGAAGTTCACTGAAAGAATGAACTCTCACCTTTGTTAACATTAAGAACGACACAACGAAGAAGTGATGTGAACTTGGATGTCCTAAAACAAGAAACACACACAGTACTTTATAAGTAATAAGTAGTTAAGTAGTGATTGTACTTTGGTTTTCAACGGGGGCAACTTCAGAAACAGGATTCACTTTCATTTCAAAATTAATTGAAATTAAATATAGTAAATCATATAATAAATTTGACATTTTGCAGTTTGACCTCATTTGTATCATGTTGATGTTGATCATGAGGCTGATTATCACAAACAAATGAAACAATTATAATTTTTTACAAAGGCGTGTCACCAAAATGATTATGTGACTTTTTGGTCCAAACTGGGCTGGACAATATAAAAAGTGAATAAAATATTTAAAAAAAACAAAAAAAAACTATCATAATCTCCTGATGTCAAAATACAGAAGTTTAATAATAGGCTTTACAAAAAAAAAAAAAAAAAAAATTAAGACATTTTTTGTCAGATGGATGTTCTTCATTAAAAAAGACTTGAGCTCATCACTGAAAATGGCTCAATCTCTCTTAAAACAAACTGCACAGCCCTAGTCCCAGCCCAGTAGTTGAGAAATACAGATCTAAAGACACTGACATGTAGTTGGCCTGAGCGCTGAAGCAGACTGGATGACTCTGTCCTTCCTCTTCGTCCACTGGGGTCCAGCTCAGAACGTAGCTTCCTCCCGACCCTGCCTCAGTCATCCTGGAGGGTCCACTGAACAGCAGCTCCGAGACACTCAACAAATCAGAATCAACATGGTTATTAATATTTCCAACCAGTGCTTCATACAGTGGGGCAAAAAAGTATTTAGTCAGCCACCAATTGTGCAAATTCTAACACTTACAAAGATGACAGAGGTCTGCAATTTTCCATCTTAGTTTCTCTTCAACTTTGAGAGACAGAATGGGGGAAAGAATCTAGGAAATCACATTGGTTGATTTTTAAAAGAATTTATTTGCAAATTATGGTGGAAAATAAATATTTGGGCAATAACAAAAGTTCATCCCAATAGTGTTATTTACCCTTTGTCGGCCAAGACAGTTCAAACATTCTCTGTTCTGTCTCCACAAGGTTTTCACAAACTGCTGCTGGTAGTTTGGCCCCATTCTCCTGCAGATCTGCTCTACAGCTGTGATGTTTTGGGGCAGCAGGGACTTTCTCCCTCCCTCCAAAGATTTTCCAGGAGGTTGAGATCTGGAGACTGGCTAGGACACTCCAGGACCTTAAAATGCTTCTTACAAAGCCTGTTTGTGTTTGGGATCATTGTCACGCTGAAAGACCCAGCCAAGGAGGAGGTTTTCACTCAAAATCTCACGATACATGGCCCCATTCATTCTTTACTTTACACAAATCAGTTTTCCTGGTCTCTTTGCAGAAAAACAGCCCCAAAGTATGATGTTTCCACCCCCATGTTTCACAGTAGGTCTGATGTTCTTTGGATCAATTCAACATTCTTTCTCCTCCAAACACAACAAGTTGAGTTTTTACCAAAAAGTTCTATTTTGGTTAGCAAACTTCAGACGATCCTGGACATGTCCTTAATCAGGGGGACACGTCTCTGCAGGATTTGAGTCCCTGGTGGTGTAGTGTGTTACTGATGGTGTCTTTGTTACTTTGGTCCCTCTGCAGGTCGTTCACTAGGTCCCCCGTGTGGTTCTGGGATTTTTGCTCATCGTTCGAGTGAGATCTTGTGTGGAGCCACAGATCGAGGGAGATTATCAGTGTCTTTCTTCCATTTTCTAATAATTGCTCCACAGTTGATTTGTTCACACGAGCTGCTCACCTGTTGCAGATTGAGTCTTCAGCCTGGTGCAGGTCACAGTTTTGTTTGTGGTTCCTTTGACGTGTCTTTGGTCTTGGCCATAGTGGAGTTTGGAGTGTGACTGTTTGAGGTTGTGGACAGGTGTCTTTTATACTGAGAACGAGTCAAACAGGAGCCATTAATACAGGGACCGAGTGGAGGACAGAGGAGCCTCTGAAAGAACAAGTTACATGTCTGTGAGAGACAGAAATCGTGCTTGTTTGTAGGTGACCAAATACTTATTTTATTGAGGAATTTACCAATTATTTCATTAAAAAACCTACACTGTGATTTCCTGGAGTCTTTCCCCCCATTCTGTCTCTCATAGTTGAAGTGAAACTATGATGCCAATTACAGGCCTCTCTCATTTTTTCAAGTGGGAGAATTTGCACAATTGATGGCCAGCCAGCTCCCTGTCTCCACTGCCTGTCTTTTGTTAAAATTTCAAACTTCCCCTGCTTTGGGGTTTGCTAAACTCACTGTCCAGGTACTGTCCAGTTTACCAGCTCGATTTGAAATGTGGTTGTGGGCGGGGTTTAGGTGTGTCCCACTTTACATTACATTTCTCACTCCAAACTCAGTGGTGGTAGTTTGCTTCTGTAGCCACAACAGTCCCTCTGACCACTGCGCTCAGTTGGTAGAGCGTTTGTCCACTATGGCACCTTGTATTCGTAGCTTTTTCCCAGTTCAGATGAGATTATACCTTCTCAAAGTGGTATGGCTAATCTTGTCGGCAAAAACTATGCATCCTCGTCTGTGATTGGTGGATTGCTTTCAGGCTCTTTTTTTATTGAAAGATGCTGTTGCTTGTGTTGAGACTTACGTGGAGTATGTGGCCTTGGCTTCGATGTGAGTACAAAGTCTCGTTGACCTGGACATTGATCTGAGTTCCGTGTTTGGGAGTTGGTGTTACAAATCTGGGCAAGTACAGGCAAAGAAGCAGGAAGGAGAAGCAGACTCCACTGCAGAAAAAAGATGATTATTAAAACCATGTATTTTTAGTAATGTAAGGGAAATACAAGGGAAAGTAAGGTTCTACTTGGCGGCAGGTTGGACTCTCTTAAAGATGTGGTCTTTCTGTGTGGAGTTTGCATGTTCTCCATGTCTTTCCTTTCCGGTTTCCCCCAACTACCCGAAACATGCACAATAGGTAAAAAACTCCAGCTAAGGTAGTCCTAACCAAGACTATAGTGCAAGATCCACAGCACCATGGAGGAATCATACTATTGCTATCGCCAGTGAAGAAAAATCACAAACTATGGACTTAGGTCAAGGGGATGGATGCTGCTCTTGTTGTACCCCGCTCCAACGCAAAGGTAACCATGACCGCTGCTTCATCTGTTTGGGATAGCGCCGTCTTCTTTCCAGGCATGACTTGCACTCCCCAGGCAAGAAATGGAGCACTGCACCACCTTCAGGGGCTCCATCTCCCTGCTCCACAACATTGCCAAGGATGACTCCCTCACCACTCTGGCTCCTTTGGGCTGAGGTGAGTGAAGATGATTCTAAAGAGGGGACGAGTCACTGTGATGACACTATTTCTACTTCCTCAGATTCCCGGGCATTTTGCCCCGAACCAGTGAACCTGCTTGTTGTTTGCTGCCACTGTGGTCTGGGCCAAGATACTGCTTCCTCCCCAGCCTTCGATCTAGGGCACGAGTGGTGATGCTCTGTCCTGCAGTACCAGCCCTTACCAAGTTATGGTAAGGATCGGATCTGGAGTGATGCACCGTTTTCTGATGTGCTGCTCATCAAAGACTTTTATAGCTTCTGTCCACCTACTCTTCCACCCCCTGGCCCGGTGGGAGACCCACCCTCTTTCTGGATAGGGATAGGCGGTATGATGGGATCACTGTTACGTTAATGCTAACCAGGTGTTTGCGTTAGCTAACAACATGGTTTTTCTGCCCGAGAGATATCCAAAACATGGATCTGTGGCTCACTTTGTCCTTTTTGGCAGAGTGGGACAGAGAGGTATCGCGGGTCTGCCTTTCTCCACTGCTTTTCTGCTTGGCCCAACCAATAGCAAAGCCCGTAGGTGGGTGGAGCACTACTACTCCAGTAACTATAGTTCTGTGAGTGTGTGCAAGCCCACCTATCTTGTCATGTCCCTCTGTGAGCTGATTCAAAGAAGGGAGTATTACCCGATATTTATAGGGCACTGGGTTTGCAGGCATGTGCCAGGCTGTGGGCATGATTGGGGGGTGACTGCTTTGAGCTTTCTCAGAGACTGACTTGACTGACGTGACAGAGAGAAGTAACTAACAGTGAGCCTGTAGGAGGGTGGAGCACACACTCATAGAACTATAGCTGAAGTAACTGTAATTTTCTGTCACATGGCGTTAAGTGAATTGTATTGTTTTGATTTGTATGATTTCAATGTCTTTCTTACTCTGTAAAGCTCTTTGAATTACCTTGTGTACAAATTGTGCTATACAAATAAACTTGCCTTGCCTTGCCTTAAGTGGAACAGAGGGTTTTCTGTTTGAGAGAAGAACTAAATATACAGGGTTTGTGTGTCAAACGTGTGAATGAAACAAAACACAGCAGGCCATTTAAAAAAGAAATACCTGAAAGTAAAAAGTGCACAGGGATTTTGCTGATGGTCATGGTGGCATCTTTTATTTCCGGTACTCCACTGGTATCTGTCAGAATAATTTGAGACTGGGGCAAGTCTCCATCACCAGCTGCACTGCGTACCTGCCCTGACTGCTCTCACTGCTCGCACTGAACAATAAAGAGCAGTCCTGGGGCAGAATCAGTACTGAAAGTTAATGCAAATCCTCCATAATCGTGATAATACATGTGCAGAGACTCACCGCCTGCAGGCTGAGCACCGAGGGGGGTGTGCAGTCAACACACTCATTTGGATCTATAAAGTCATTTGCAAATCTGCACCGGACCTGGTCTCCATCAGGATCGAAGCTCAACAGATTGATGTCTCTCGGACAGTTCCAGGGGACTCTGCATAAGGAATAGTCAGTTTTATATTAAATAAAAAAAAATTCTGGCCTGAAGACTTTATTTGACAGGACAACTGAAACATGAAGTGAGGAGAGAGGGACATTCGACAACCAGTCGAGAGGAAACCCATAAAGGAGAGGTGGTACAACCACATATGTGCAACACCTTAATCCCTTATGGATCAATAAAGTTGTCTAGGTTAAAGTACACCACTGGCAAACACAGAAATAGTGAATTTAAGAAATTCTATTTTCTGTCTCTGCAGATGTACCTGAACACAGGCGGGATGGTGGTCTGTGGACATCTGTTGCCTTGTCCAGTGTCAGAGCGAAGCCTCATGTCAACTAGAATAGAGCCTTCAACTGTGACCACTCCATTCACATTGGGGCTGCTCCACTCGTTTCCCGGGTATGCCCTGAAATCATTTATTTTCATTTCATTTATTTTAATTCTGTTCTGTTTTTTAATAAACACAACTGTTATTTCGTGACTTACTTCACTGTAAATGGTGCATCTGAGTAAGTTTTCCGGGTCCAGATTGATTCTATTTGGCAAAACTCTTCAGGTGAATTATCAATGGGAGTTTTTTGTGTTTGATATTGTGAAAAACAACCATCAGAAGGGCATGAATTTCCGTTGGCAAGACATGTCTTAGTGTTTGATTTATAGCGAAATGCCGTCTGTGTAAAAAGCAGAAGAGAATAAAAAGCCACATTCCACAAACAAACACAAGACAATCTTATTACTCTAAACTCATTGATTGGTCAAATCCCCCACTAATGTTCTCTGCTGATTTTTCCCCCTAACAGTTCAGCCCCAAAGCCCCAAAGACATGAAGAAAATCCATTTTGACTTCATGGTCCTGCTAACATGACGCCTTCAATGTAAAGATTCTATAAAGGCAACATTCTTCTTGATTCCTGAATCTAGTACAAGTCCCTGCAGCACATACGTGTACGTACCTTAATAGATCCGTCCAAATTTGTCCCCAAGTTGTAATAAATCATAACCTTCCCCTGGTACTCCGAATGCCCCCAGCACAGAGGCAACAGGAGCAGCAGCAGGACACACTCCATGGTGGTGACTGACAGCACTTTTACATTTGAACATATTCAAAGGGATGTTCACTGACTTACGACCAGGACCATGACCTGGACGATTTATTTATTTAAATATATGAAAAGTACTGTCTAGGCTAGGTCAATGTTATTTGCAATTTTGTGATCATACAGACAGAATCATCATTAGCGAATGATGACGATGAACACTTTTAGAGAATATAATGCTTGTTTCACCCTAGTTCAAAAAAGCACAGGGTTTGTTTGTATGTGGTCTTCATACATTGTGCTGTCCAATCAAAAAATATAATAAAATGTAGTTAGGAGTTTTACAATAGATTAGCCTAACCTCTGTCATTCAATTAAGCCCATTTATTTGAGCATTTGATTAATGTTACAACATCTGGTATTTACATAAAGACAAGAAAACAATGCTCAAAGAAAGTTGGCCGTCTGAACATAGACTGTATAAAGAAGTGGACTAATAGAGTCCAGTCAAATGAAGTTCATCGGGTCTAGCAGTTATAAGGGCGAATTTGGAGCCAAAATGCATATTAGGAATTACATCCGCAAGTATCATAGCAACTAAAGAGCCAATCCGGAGTGAGGCTGTTGAAGATACCGCCCCTTCCCACACACACTAGCGCTCAACACTAGTGGTAGTGACCTCAGAGAAAGAAGGCGCCGGATTCATCTGTTCATATCTTGAGTTTATATACAGTGGGGCAAAAAAGTATTCAGTCAACCACCAACGGTGCAAGTTCTCCCACTTAAAAAGATGAGAGAGGCCTGTAATTTTCCTCATAGTTTCACTTCAACTATGAGAGACAGAATGGGGGGAAAGAATTCAGAAAATCTCAGTGTAGGATTTTTTATGAATTAATGAGTAAATTCCTAGATAAAATAACCTGACCTGTAACTTCTTCTTTCAGAGGCTCCTCTGTCCTCCAGTCGTTCACGGTATTAATGGCTCCTGTTTGAACTCGTTATCAGTATAAAAGACACCTGTCCATAAACAAAACTGTGACCTGCACCAGACTGAAGACTCAATCTGCAGCAGGTGAGCAGCTTGTGTGACACACAAATCAACTGTGGAGCAATTATTAGAAAATGGAAGGAAAACACTGATAATCTTCCTCGATCTGCGGCTCCACGCAAGATCTCACCCCGCGGGGTCAAAATGACACAAGAACGATGAGCAAAAATCCCAGAACCACACGGGGGACCTAGTGAATGACCTGCAGAGGGACCAAAGTAACAAAGGCACCATCAGTAACACACTACGACCAGGGACTCAAATCCTGCAGAGACGTGTCCCCCTGATTAAGGACATGTCCAGGACCTTCTGAAGTTTGTAGAGCATTTGGATGATCCAGAAGAGGATTGGGAGAATGTCATATGGTCAGATGAAACCAAAATATAACTTTTTGGTAAAAACTCAACTTGTCATGTTTGGAGGAGTAAGAATGCTGAGTTGATCCAAAGAACAACAGACCTACTGTGAAACATGGAGGTGAAAACATCATGCTTTGAGGCTGTTTTTCTGCAAAGGGACCAGGACGACTGATCCATGTAAAGGACAGAATGAATGGGGCCATGTATTGTGAGATTTTGACTGAAAACCTCCTTCAGCAAGGGCATTAAAGATGAAACGTGGCTGGGTCTTTCAGCGTGACAATGATCCCAAACACACCACCCGGGCAACGAAGGAGTGGCTTTGCAAGAAGCATTTCAAGGTCCTGGAGTGGCCAGTCTCCAGATCTCAACCTCGTGGAAAATCCTTGGAGGGAGTTGAAAGTCCATGTTGCCCAGCGTCTGCCCCAAAACATCACTGCTCTAGAGGAGATCTGCAGGAGGAATGGGCCAAACTACCAGCACTACCAGTTGAAGTGTACCTATGATGAAAATTACAGGCCTCGCTCATCTTTTTAAGTGGGAGAACTTGCACAGATGGTGGTTGACTAATTACCTTTTTGCTCCACTGCATACAGTCAATGTGTCTATAGCATAAAACGTATTATGGCTGTAGTTCTTTAGTTTAATCGATGGAGCCTTAGCTGACCAAACTCTTTATTAGTCAAATCATTTATATGGGACAACAGCATCAACGTCAAGATATGTAGTGGGTTAGGTCTGGAAATGACTCATGAGTTTAATCAATATTCTTTTCAAATAAAACTGTTTCCTAGTACTTTTCTGTATAATAGTTATATAATAGTTGTTTTTACTTGAACTCCCATGCATCTGTGTCTTGTGAGTGCAGTTTGCGTCAGATACATGGTCAGATCATAGAGATATTTAATAGTTTTGCGTCTTTAGTTGACCAAGACCTCTTTTGTCTACTACTGCTACATTTGTTTTTGAGTCGGGCAGAGGTGAGGCCAGCAATGTGTTTACACCGGTGCAAAGACCATTTATAAAGTAAATGTAAGCCCACTGCTGCCAACTGGAACACATCAAAATCCACCAGAAACTTGTCTAGAATTTAAAAACTTTAACCCCCTTCCTTATATGTTTGTCTACTGTCCTTGTGGCTCTAGTAGGTGTGGCATTCTGGATGTTTTCAGTCTGATGTTGGTCGTACAAACACAAATACAATTGGTCAAGGAGATGAGAGCATAATCATAACGATGTCAAATGTGAATCACCAGTAGTTGAGCCAGGATACTTTCCCTAGGGCCCTAGAGACAAATTCATCTTAGGAAAGCTACAGTCGGTCCTGACTATTCATTATTTACATAGACGATCTACTTTTAATGTCTGTGTAATCCCTCAGTCGTCCAGGCCTGATCCAATGCAAAAGACCAAGTTTAAATCTGTCAACTGGACAAATCGATATAGGAGGAATGGCGTTTGGCTGCTCATCCAAGCTGCTTCTTCAGTTCTGGTCAGATTGCTGGTGGACACTGCTTTATAGTTTTCTGAAGAGAGGAATGGGGGCCTAGGACATAATCTCTCACAGATCTATGACTCCATTGTTGGACCCAAAGCAAAGAAAAATAAAAGAGAACAATAGGAGGGCCATTAAAGGTTGAATAGGGTTGTTAAGGCTGAAACTGGAGACCGTTTCAGTGCAGTTAGCTCCTCCCTTCACATAGATATAAGTCAGTGTCCACCAGAAATCTGACCAGAACTGAAGAAGCAGCTTGGATGAGCAGCGAAACGTCTTCACTCTTACGACGATATGTCCAGCTGACACATTTAAACTTTGTCTTTAACTATGGATCAGACCTAGATGACAGGGATTACACAGACATTAACAGTAGATCGTCTATGTAAAGAATAAATAGTCAGGACCGGCCGTAGCTTTCAGGAGGCGCTAAGCTGGATTTGTCTCTGGGACCCTCGGTAGCTGATGTATCCTGGCTCAGCTATTGGTGATTCACGTTTGTCGTCCAGGTCTGATCCATAGCACAAGACAAACTGGACAAATCGTTGAAGGAGTGAAGACGTTTCGCTGCTCATCCAAGCCGTTTCTTCAGTTCTGGTCAGATCGCTGGTGGACACTGCCTTATATCTGTCTGAAGGGAGGGGCTAACCACATTGGAACTGTAAACATCTATTGTTCTTGTTGTTCTGGGTCTGAGGATGGAGTTATAGATGGAAGAGAGAGATTATGTCTTAGGTCCCCATTCTTTGACCATTTGTATTTGTGTTTATATGACCAACATCAGACAGAAAACATCCATATTGTCACAGATACTATAGCCACAAGAACAGTTGGATAAGCAGTAGTGATGGACGACTAGAGCCTTGTGAAGCATTGACACCTCAGTCGCAATATCGTCTCAAATGGTTCGACGTGTCTGAGGCCTCGGAGAAACACTGACCTCTAGTGGACAAAGTGATCCCAAACCATGGATCGCTTTTTTCCACTTATAGATGCCATTGAAAATGAAACAAATGCCAGAAGTCGCCAAAAGTCGCCAAAAGTCGCCAAAACCACCACTAACGTCATAAAATACTCCGCACTACCAAACATTTTTAAGAAATATTGGTGCATATTTTATACTGTAGCAGTTTAGCGCTTGTCAAACCACAGAAGTGCGCTGAACACTCTGAAGCTCTGAACCAATCGCAGAGAGGAACATTGAACTCTATCTGCAAATGGATGCTCCTTAGTCCTGGACACATCTGCAGCCTGTCCGTCCATGGGAGTGGATCTCTCCTTCACTGTGGTTCTCCTCGAGGTTTCTCCTTTTCCCACTGGGTTTTTGGAGTTTTTTTCCTTGCCGAGAAGGAGGGTCTAAGGACAGGGGATGTTCTGGGACAGTTATCCATGGCTTGTTTTCTGTTGATTAATTTGCTTGTCTGTTTCATTGTTGATTTTCTAATTCTGTTGGTTAATCAACCCCCATGTTCAGCCCTAAGAGGCGACTTATGTTGCGATTTTGGGCTTTACAAAAACACTGAAGTGCGAGCGAAGCAGGAAGGAGATGGACCGACACTTCGACACTTTGGTCACGTGAGCGGCTGCTGCGAGACAAGCTCCGAGGCAGTGCTTCGGAGCAATTTGTTTCAGAAAGAAGGAGACGTGCCCATCACTAATAACCAGCCAAACATCTTCATTCCTACAGCGTTTTGTCCAGTTGACAGATCTACTGTTAATTACAAAAATAAGTCCCTTTAGCTCTGTAGGGGTCCTTTTTTGGTGCCCTTACCCGGCCTGTCCCATCTTCAGCTCCGCCCCTGTCAGTGTTCCTCCGCAGCACCAGCCGGTCCACCTTACTTCTCCCCGCTCTGCCCGGGTTCAGCGCACTCTGACCCGGCCACAGCAGCACCAGCGCCCCCCGTCACATCTCCACAGCCCCGGAGCACCAACATGCGGCATGGCGAGCGTGGAGACAGCCGCCGAACACGAACGAATCCTGCGGGAAATCGAGAGCACAGACACCAACTGCATCGGTCCCACGCTGCGGTGAGTTGCGGTTGTATTTGCGGGGAGTCGTTGCCCGTTTCCCCGGGGTGAGAGGCTCCGTGCGCGGCTTGCGTCAGTGGAGACAGTCGGTTAGCATCTGGTTAGCATCAGGTTAGCCGAGCGCAACTCTTCAAACTTTAGCAATCTTTAGATAATTATCGGGAAACTGACTGTCTGTTTCTGTTTGATTATCCCGTTTTACATGAGCTTTACTATTTTTAAGCTGACTAACATTATTATTTCAAACATTTCCATTTTTTTTCCAGGAAATGCTAACTTGTTGTCCATGGGAATTTGCCAAAGTTGTGCTAATGAGCTAATGCTGCTAACATGATTGGGATTCTGCTCAGGTCATGTTTTTGACAGGTGAATTGCGCCTCGTTTTTCTTGGTTTTATCCTGGATTTGTACGAATTTAAAGCTCAGTTTGACTTTAGCTTGAATCAGTGTTTCAGTAGTTAAAAAATTAGATTGAAATGTAGAGTTTTGACAGTTTATTTCTCACACACAGACCAGGCTTTGTCAGTGCTCTCATCTGCAGAGAAGAGAGAGATTATATTTAAACAGTTTAAAGCTGAATATTGGGCATTACTACTACTAAATGTAAAAAGAAGGAAAACTTAGTAAAGTTAAAGTAAAGTGCAGTGTCTCAAAAATAATTAACAGCAGTCCTTGTTTAGTCCTTGTTTGGTTCTGGTTCTGTCTTGGTTTAGTCCTTTATTTTTGCCGTAGTTTAGTCCTGGTTTAGTCCTGGTTTAGTCCTGGTTTAGTCCTGGTTTAGACCTGGTTTAGTCCTGGTTTAGTCCTGGTTTAGTCCTGGTTTAGACCTGGTTTAGTCCTGGTCTAGTCCTGGTCTAGTCCTGGTCTAGTCCTGGTCTAGTCCTGGTCTAGTCCTGGTTTAGTCCTGGTTTAGTCCTGGTTTAGTCCTGGTTTAGTCCTGGTTCAGTCCTGGTTCAGTTGTGGTTTAGTTTTGGTTCTGGTTTGGTCCTGGTTTTTGACCACCTTTTGTCCTGGTTTTGTCTTGGTTTGGATCTAGTTTAGTCCTAGTTTTGTTCTGGCTTAGTCCTGGTTTGGTCTTTGTTTAGTCCTTTTTTTTGTCCTTGTCGTTCTGGTTCGGTCCTGGTCCAGTCCTGGTCCAGTCCTGGTCTTTAAGTGTACTTATAGTCCACAAACAGCATGTTGCACTATTATCTCATTAACACAATAAGATAATACTCTATAAATACTGTGTTTATCCTCTTGTAGTTTCCCGTGACATAACACAGTCTCTTGAGGATTGTGCACCATGAAACATATTGTCACATTTTATTACTTCTATGATGTAACTTTCTATTTACTCCAGGCAAACAAAAGTCGAGGTTTGTGAGGCTGCGTTTCATACTTAAACGAACTCGTACAAAAAGAGCCAGTATTACTTTTATTGTCTTTTAAATTATGAAAAAAACATGTTTATTTTTCATTAATGTGCCACTAGAGTAATCCTGAAATGTCCTGACAGGAAGTAGGAAATGACGGAGGAGATATTTTTGTGTTATCAAAAATGCCTAGAATAAAATAGAACATGCAGTGTCTGGTTCAAATGTTTAATGTATTTACTTGTTGTGGACCAGTTTAACAAAGCCCTGAATTAGATTTTTTAAAATATGCTCTAAACCAGGGGTGTCAAACTCAGATTCACTGTGGGCCAAAATTAAAAACTGAGACAAATTCAGGGGCTAAACTCAATATTTTCATCTGGAAACAAACTGTAGTTGTAACACAAAATCTGGAACAACTCAAGCTTGATATTACGGAGAGAAAATACATTTCAAATAAAAGACACATCAGTAGTACTTATTTAAATAAATAAAATAACTTATGTCTCTCTCTGTAGTAAGTAATTTGTCCGAGGTGACCAGTAGCTTAGTCGCTAATGAGCGCCAACAGAAAAGGAGGAGCGTTTTCCGGTCTTGACTGCAGCGTACTAGCAAAGCATTCTGGGATTTGTAGTATTAGTGGCTATATACCGGCGGGACAACTCTAATGCACATCTGATATTATTTCACGGGCCAAATATAATTACACCGCGGGCCTAATTTGCATGCTCTAAACAAATGGAAGAAGAAGATCTAAATTTCAAAAAACATTCTTCACAATTTGAATGGAAGCAATTAGCAAATCTCAAGAAGATGAACAAAACGCAAACAGAAAAATCTCCTGTTTTATTCTGAATAAAAACTGCAAACCCTGTAATTTAGATCTGCACAAACATGTCCTGAAATGGCCGTGTGTCAGATGCCCTCCCTGTGTGTCAGATGCCCTCCCCGTGTGTGTCAGATGCCCTCCCTGTGTGTCAGATGCCCTCCCTGTGTGTCAGATGCCCTCCCTGTGTGTCAGATGCCCTCCCTGTGTGTGTCAGATGCCCTCCCTGTGTGTCAGATGCCCTCCCTGTGTGTCAGATGCCCTCCCTGTGTGTCAGATGCCCTCCCTGTGTGTGTCAGATGCCCCTCCCTGTGTGTCAGATGCCCTCCCCGTGTGTCAGATGCCCTCCCTGTGTGTCAGATGCCCTCCCTGTGTGTCAGATGCCCTCCCCGTGTGTGTCAGATGCCCTCCCCGTGTGTCAGATGCCCTCCCCGTGTGTGTCAGATGCCCTCCCTGTGTGTGTCAGATGCCCTCCCCGTGTGTGTCAGATGCCCTCCCTGTGTGTCAGATGCCCTCCCCGTGTGTGTCAGATGCCCTCCCTGTGTGTCAGATGCCCTCCCCGTGTGTGTCAGATGCCCTCCCTGTGTGTCAGATGCCCTCCCGTGTGTGTCGGATGCCCTCCCTGTGTGTCAGATGCCCTCCCTGTGTGTCAGATGCCCTCCCCCTGTGTGTCAGATGCCCTCCCCCTGTGTGTCAGATGCCCTCCCTGTGTGTGTCAGATGCCCTCTCCCGTGTGTGTCAGATGCCCTCCCTGTGTGTCAGATGCCCTCCCCGTGTGTGTCAGATGCCCTCCCTGTGTGTCAGATGCCCTCCCTGTGTGTCAGATGCCCTCCCCGTGTGTGTCAGATGCCCTCCCCGTGTGTGTCAGATGCCCTCCCGTGTGTGTCAGATGCCCTCCCCGTGTGTCAGATGCCCTCCCTGTGTGTCAGATGCCCTCCCCCTGTGTGTCAGATGCCCTCCCCCTGTGTGTCAGATGCCCTCCCCGTGTGTCAGATGCCCTCCCTGTGTGTCAGATGCCCCTCCCCCTGTGTGTCAGATGCCCTCCCCGTGTGTCAGATGCCCTCCCCGTGTGTCAGATGCCCTCCCTGTGTGTCAGATGCCCTCCCCCTGTGTGTCAGATGCCCCTCCCCGTGTGTCAGATGCCCTCCCCGTGTGTCAGATGCCCTCCCGTGTGTGTCAGATGCCCTCCCTGTGTGTCAGATGCCCTCCCTGTGTCTTCATGGAGTCTTGTTCTTCACAAACATCTAACCCTGTAGTTTCGATCTGCACAAACATGTTCTGAAATGTGATTCTTGTATGAATTTGTCAGCTCTTGTTTCAGTCCTTTGTCAGTTCTTCTGGAGCATTTAAAATATAAACTTTAAACAGAATCTTATTAAAACATAAATCGCAAATAGTCAGAAAATCTGGTCAACATTTTCCCTGAAATCGTTCGGCCGAAACAGAAAAAGAAACGATGCCGTTCTCTTCAGCACAAACTCTCAAAGTTTCCAGGCTGCTTTCAAAACTCGGCTGGTTTATTTTTGGAGCATCAACCTCTAAATATATCCCCACGGAGAGATCTCACAAGTACTTCATATAATCACATGACTAAAGGTGACTGTGCTGTTAACCACGGCTGTCAGAACCACGACTTTAACCCCATCGATGGGACCGGGGGCTGTCACGATACTTATACTGGTCTGTGTGTCTTATACTATAAACCTACAGCTCAACATCATTATAAACGTGTTCAGGAAAGGTTCATTTCTGTATCAATTCCTGCACAAATCGATACTTATACTTTTAATGACTAATGGGAACTGTCAAAAAGTCATGGAGCCTGACAGATGAAGTGAATGGATCCTCTCTAAAGCGTCCTAAAAGTTTTTGAAACAGGAGAAACGGGTGAGGATTTGATCATTTAAGAGCAGAATCAAAGTAGTTTTTACGGCACAGTTTTTGATCATTTAGAGCAACAACGTCAATCTGACTCGATACTGATTTTTTTGTTAATTAAATACTTGTATGACGCTGTTTTCTGATCTGTTCTGATGTTTCCTCGTCACAAACGGACCTGGAGTTGTGTTTTGTTTCATTCTCACATGTTTAACAAACAAACCTGCAGATTTAGGCTGAGTTCTTCTCGCAAACAGAAAACACTCTATTCCACCTTGTGATGTCATCAAGTAGTAATACAGGAAGTGCTCCACTGTGTTTTTAAACTCCACACACCCAAATGATTCCACCACAGAATCATTTGGATAATTTCAGACCTGGAATAAGTGACAAACTACAACTGAATGAAAGATAAAAGGAGCTGTTCACTTAAACTACCACTTGATGACATCACAAGGTGGAACAGAGCGTTTTGAGCTTTGGAGATGTTACAGACTGATAATAAAGTGTTACTCAAACATGTGTGAATGAAACAAAACACAACTCCAGGTCTGTTTTTGAGGAGGGAACAGCATTAGAACATGACTTAAAGCTACAAGAGTATTAATAAAAAAAAAAAAAACTTAATCACGAGTCGTTGAGTTTAATAAAACTTTTCTAAACTTTGTGAGGCCAGAGTGAAGGTCGTTTGTCATAACTGGATGTGCAGGGGTATTATATCAGTATTATTTCTACCCTGCTTTTACAAAAGGGGTAATACAAATTTAACTTGGAAAAAATAGGGACAGTTTGTTCCAAAGTCTGATTTCGTAGCTTCAGTTCCAGTTATGTAAGCAGCACATATATTGCTCAATAAACCTTACTGCAGCAAGTTTTGTCATGAGCTAAGTAAAGACGACTGTTTGGATTTAAGCTTTGACTCGTGTAGTGAAGTGTTTAACTGTTTCAGAGCATCTCCACAGCTTCAGCTCCAGTGGAGAGTCCCGCGTCTGCAGAGGTGTGTTCTGTGTTGCGTCAGGTTTATTCTGACGGAAAGGGCGGCTCTGGTGTGTGTTACTATGAACTATGACAGTGTGGTTTCATGTGGATTCATGTGATAACACTCGTCTAATGAGCTGAAAAGTCCTGGTTCAGTCCCTACCTCACCCTCTGCTTCAGTTTCTACCTCACCATCTGCTTCAGCCCCTGCTTCTGTCTCTACCTCAGCCCCTGCCTCAGCTCCTGCTTCAGTCCCTCCTGCCTCAGTCTCTGTTTCAGCCCCTGTTTCAGCCCCTGCCTCAGCCCCTGCTTCAGTGTCTACCTCAGCCCCTGCTTCAGTCTCTACCTCAGTCCCTCCTGCCTCAGTCTCTACCTCAGTCCCTCCTGCCTCAGTCTCTACCTCAGTCTCTGCTTCAGTCTCTACCTCAGTCTCTGCTTCAGCCCCTGCTTCAGTCCCTCCTGCCTCAGTCTGTGCTTCAGCCCCTGCTTCAGTCTCTACCTTAGTCTCTGCTTCAGCCCCTGCTTCAGTCTCTACC
Source organism: Periophthalmus modestus (assembly GCA_019594935.1). Taxonomy (NCBI): domain Eukaryota; kingdom Metazoa; phylum Chordata; class Actinopteri; order Gobiiformes; family Gobiidae; genus Periophthalmus; species Periophthalmus modestus. The sequence continues at coordinate 396,211 of JAIEZT010000345.1, read as the reverse complement.
TCACCCTCTGCTTCAGCCCCTGCTTCAGTCCCTCCTGCCTTAGCCTCTACCTCAGCCCCTGCTTCCGTCTCTACCTCAGTCTCTGCTTCAGTCTCTGCTTCAGTCCCTCCTGCCTCAGCCTCTGTTTCAGCCCCTGCTTCAGCCCCTGCTCCCGTCCCTGTCTCAGCCCCTGCTTCAGTCTCTACCTCACCCTCTGCTTCAGTCTCTGCCTCAGTCTCTACCTCAGCCCCTGCTTCAGTTTCTACCTCAGTCTCTGCTTCAGCCCCTGCTTCAGTCCCTCCTGCCTCAGTCTCTGTTTCAGCCCCTGCTTCAGCCTGTAGTTCACACGTGGTAGTTACATTTGGGAGTCGGCTCTGGGCCCCTCCCTGCTGACTCATCTCAGTCTGATCTGGGTTAAGAGCGTCTTACACTTCTGCATTTGGCCGCTCACAGTCACAGTCTGTATTTGGCTCTCAAGTTTTAACTTTAGTTTATGATAAAACTGTTTCCTCTGCAGTGGAAGAGCTAGTACTTTATTTTATATCACTGTGTGGCCTCATGTTTCAGGATTTCAGACTGATGATTTGAGTTGAGTGCACCAGAAACATGATTTTGTTTGCACCAAAACATGACACTCTTTGAAGTAACATTTAGGGATAAAATAAATTACTTGGTGAGTTACTTTTAGCAGATATATAATTCAAACTATTTGTTTTCTTTAGTAAGTGTGTAGTATAAACTAAATATTTAAAGAAATACTCATTTTATTTCTTGAAAGTTGTTTATTTGATTTGAAACTAAACAGAATGAGTTGAAGCCTATGATTTTAATTAATAAGAAGCTTTTAAATAAATATTGGATTCAAAAACTACTGAGAGGTCTGTGCTTTTAATGATCTTTACATTTCACTACAGCACGTGCAGAGTGAGGCCTCGTACTTTCAATAGTTGATCTTTGACGTCTTTTGCCGTCCGGTTTTATTTTCTTTTTCATCTCGCGCATCGGCAGCTTCAAATGATTTATGTAACTAAACTCAGAGTGACAATCCTGCAGGAGCGAGGGCCTTAGGCATCATCTATCTCCTATTTATAACTCCACCCTCACACCTAAAACAAGAAAAAACAATAGGGCTAGCCAGTATGCTAATAGCCAGTATGCTAATAGGAGTGAGAGCAGCCATTAGGGGCCTGAACAGTTGCGCAAAATATGACTCGGGCACAGTTCACACTTTGTAGGCAACGTCTAATGAGCTACACTAACAGAAACTGTGAACAAAGTGTTTCAGAGTAGTTAGCTCCTCCCTTCAGACAGATATAAGGCAGTGTCCAGCAGTGATCTGACCACAACTGAAGAAGAGGCTACGGCGTTTTGTCCAGATGACAGATTTGACTTTTTCTTTTACTAAATGCAGTGTAGAGTTTACAGTAGTAGGATATGATAAGAATGAAAATGTAAAGATCTGCCCCTGTTTGAAAGTGTCTGTAGTGTCTCTGTAGTCTCTGTGGTCTCTGTGGTCCCTGTGGTCCCTGTAGTCTCTGTGGTCCCTGTAGTCTCTGTGGTCCCTGTAGTCTCTGTGGTCCCTGTAGTCTCTGTGGTTTCTCTGGTCTCTGTGGTTTCTCTGGTCCCTGTGGTCTCTGTGGTCCCTGTAGTCCCTCTGGTCCCTGTAGTCTCTGTGGTCCCTGTGGTTTCTCTGGTCCCTGTGGTTTCTCTGGTCTCTGTGGTTTCTCTGGTCTCTGTGGTTTCTCTGGTCCCTGTAGTCTCTGTGGTCCCTGTGGTCCCTCTAGTCCAGTGGTTCTTAACCTGGGTTCGATCGAACCCTAGGGGTTCGGTGAGTCAGTCTCAGGGGTTCGGCGGAGCACCTGACTCCTATGATTCACGAACTGCGAGAGTCTCCAGATGCCGGCCGTGTCCCAATTCAACAAATGCACCTTCGATGTGTCTATCAAAGTACCCGCCCGACTTAAATGCACGATCGAACGGTGTATTTAAGGGCACTTTGGTGAATTGAGACACAGCATGAGACACAGCCAGAGTGACGCCCCGGCATTGACTGGGAGGATCCCGGCGACAACTGCGTTCTGATTGGTCGTCTTCGAGCGCGACGTAAGCACGTTACCGTAATGACAGTAACATATTAAAGAGCCCGATGCCTCTGCTTTGAGATGCTGTTTGAATTTACATGAAGTGCAATTGGTGGTGGAGTTACGGTAATGGAAAGTCCGGAACCGAGAATCTATCGGCAGTGATAGCATCCGATGCTAAAGGGTTATTATTTTAATCCATACTAACTATGTAAAAAAGCAAAAAAATAAAGTGGTCAGATGAATATGTACAACATGGATTCACATATATAACGGAACGTGATGGGAGTCAGCCTCCTGTCTGCATGATTTGCAATGCCAAGTTAGCAATTCTAGTCTAGTACCGGCAAAACTAAAGGAACACTTCCTTAACCTGCATGGAGATGGGGAATACAAGGACACACAACACTCGCTGAATTCAAGGTGAAGAGAGCCAATTTTTGATGAAAAGGCTCCTCTGTGAAAAGGTAAATATGTAATTTATTGTGAGTTCATGCACTGTATTGGTTTTGTTCTTTGAACACAGTGATGTTAATGCACGGTTCATTTTGTGACCAGTAAAACTCACCTATGTCTTGAATTTGAAAAAAATCATATTTTATTTTTCAATAAAGAGGGGTTCAGTGAAGGTGCATATGAAACCGGTGGGGTTCGGTACCTCCAAAAAGGTTAAGAACCACTGCTCTAGTCCCTGTGGTCTCTGTGGTCTCTCTGTGGTCCCTGTAGTCTCTCTCCCTCATGAAGGGCCTGTAACTTCACTAAACCTCTCGTTTGGTCGTGTACATCAACCTGGAACATGTGCTCACAAAAACTCAACTCAACTTGAGTTTGGAGTTTTTCTAGCTCAATTAGCATTTCCTCTGATGCACATCTCTGCAGCCACTTTTAGTTTTTCTTCTCTATCCATCCTCTTGCCGATATCGATCATGTTCTCTCACTGCTTCCTTCCTAAAATCACAAAGCTCTTTCAGGATTAGATCAGATTTGCCTTCATCATCTCTGTCTTTCACTTTCTCTTCGTCCTCCATGTTGCTATTGCTGCTAGCTTGAGATAATACCTGTACTTCTTCCTCTTCTTCATCTCTTTTAGTCATTTGTTAGGTCGTCTTTTTTACTTTTTCGGGCATTTTGTCGTATTTATGTTACCCAACGTCTTTTGATCAAAAATCTTTACAATGTCGAGTTAATCTTTCGGTATACGAGTGAATTTTCAGTCGGGAGTGAACTTTCTATTCTACCATCACTTCGCCCGTCAGACCAGAAGTCGGTCACACAAAGTCATTACGAAATGCAACTTCTAGACTTAAATTAAAACCAGTTGGGCTTAAAAATAATTAATTCAGTTGTGGAATAATTACCATATTTTCCAGACTATAAGTCGCACTTTTTTTTCATAGTTTGGCGGAGGTGCGACTTATACTCAGATGCCATTTATATGTGAAATGTGTTTTTTTTTTCTTCATTAATATGCATTTTTTTGGCTGGTGCGACTTATACTCTGGAAAATAAGATTATTTTCGTTAAATAAAAGTTGCAAATGCTTCAAGTTTAATTCCCACATTAAAATCAGCGCAGTGCACTTACTGGTGATTAAACATATATTTCAAAAGTGTGATTCTGACTAATCTTTTGAACGGTTTGACAGCACTAATATTTTGGTTTCTTTGTTCTGTGTGAGTATAACAGCGCCTCGTGTCCTTGGTCGTCCATTGTGTTCTCAGCGCTGACTTCACTCTGCTGTTATAAATACCTCTGTAGTTTATTTCTCTTTCTCCGTGTGGCGTCTCTCCTGTTACACCTCTGTTTGTCACTCTATTGTGCTTCGGCTTCGGGGCATTTCCTCCAGAACAGGAAGTACCCGGAGACAGGTGAGGAGGGGGCGGGAAAACCCAGAGATAAGACGGGATCAGAGCGACGGCGGATCCAGTTTAGGTGTTTTTAAAGGCGCCGCCTGCAGCTCGTCCTCAGTGAAAGTCTGTGTCTGGACTCACACTTTGGAGGAAGGAACTTGGATCATTTTAGCGTGTTTATTTGCACTAGAGTAAAAAGAAATATGTTTAATGCATCTCCACAAACCTGACTGTTACTTGGTCCGCTTGTTTCCATGGCGATGTGGTTCCTTGACTATAATGTTCCACAGTAGTACTACAATATGCCTTGGCCTGTCATGATAACACATTTTGAAGTAAATATAGACGATAATACCAAAATAGTGAAACTAATTTATGCCACTAGCACAATTTAAACCATAAAAACTGTTCTAAATCTACAATATTGTTTAAAAATGGCAATAAAAATAGTAGAATAAAATGCTTAATGTCTTAGTTTGTATCTGTAGTGAGTCATAAAAGTTATTAATTCAACTTTTTATGGCTTAAATCTTATATAATGAAAAAATAAACTGAAATTTACCAGTTGTGCAAAGAAATTATAGACAATATGACCAGGCCTGTCACAATAACACATTTTAAAGTTCGATATATGAAGTAAATATAGATGATAAAGGATCATCTTGAAACTAATTTATGCCACTGACCATTTAAACCCTAAAAACTGTTCTAAATCTACAATATTGTTTAAAAATATCGATAAAAATAGTAGAATGAAATGCTCAAGTACAGTTTGTGTCTGTAGTGGGTCATACAAGTTATTAATTCAACCTTTTACATCTTAAATTTGATCATAAAGCCAAAAAATAAACAAAAATGTCCCAGTTGTGCAAAGAATATGTGGATAATATGACCAGCCCTGTCACGATAACACATTTTAAAGTTTGATATAGATGATAAAGGATAATATTGAAACTATTTATGCCACTGACACAGTTCAAACCCTAAAAAAAACTCTTCTAAAGCTACAATATTGTTTAGAAATATCAATAAAAATAGTAGAATGAAATGCTTAAGTACTGTTTGTGTCTGTAGTGAGTCATACAAGTTAGTAATTCAACCTTTTATGCCGTGAATCTTATCATATAATGAAAAAATAAACAAAAATTCCCCGTATGACCAGGCCCGTGATAACACATTTTAAAGTTCAATATATGAAGTAAATATAGATGATAAAGGATAATATTGAAACTTATTTATGCCACTGACACTACAGATGCAAGAGTTCATTTTACTGTGTCATCCAAATGATTAGTTCAACCTTTTATGGCTTAAATCTGATCATAAAGCCAAAAAATAAACAAAAATGTCCCACTTGTGCAAAGAAAATGTCCACAAGATAAATGCTGACCTCAAAACATATTGTTCCATATTCCTTTTACTGAACGATAAGTTGATATTGTGATTATTTTGATGGGCCTAAATATGACCAAATAAAAAAAAATACACTATATCATTTCTTTATTAATATTCATCATATAAAAATACATTCAAAAGATATGTCTGTGATATTTGGTGAATATTTAGATATGCACCTTAACCATAAACTGTGTAAAGAAGTGAACTGAGTGTGACGTCACCCACAGCATCAGCTCCAAATGAAGCTCATCGAGGCTGGAGCAGAGTATCACAGCAACCAAAGAGCCAATCCAGAGCGAGGCTGTGGAAGGTAACGCCCCTTCATGCCTCTGGTTTAGCAACGCTGTCAATCAAACCTGTTGCTAACGCTAACAAGAAGGCGTCTGATGTGTCTGTTATTAATGTTCATATGTTGATTTACAGACACAATAGTGAAATAAAAACCGCAGGATCATGTAGAGAGTTAATACGAACATTTAAGACCAAATTGAGTCTGACAGCAGCAGATACAGAGAGAGACGCATGGTTTTTCAATAGAAAGTGAATTGGAGCCAGTCGATGCAGCAGCTAGTAAGTTAGCTATATCCATTTCTATAAACTGTGGACCTAACCTGCCCGTGTGCCGTCCTCAGGTCTGTGTACGACGGGCACGAGCATGGCCTCTTCATGGACAAACTGGACGCTCGGATCCGAAACCACGACCGCGAGATCGAGAAGATGTGTAACACCACTTCCAGGGCTTCGTGGACTCCATCACCGAGCTGCTCAAAGTGAGAGGAGAGGCGCTCAAGCTCAAGGTGAGGAGCAAACACAAAGATCTCACGAGACGAAACTGCCACAAGACGCACATGTGATAAAAATGATCTGATGAGATTTTCATTTTTTTTTATTTTCCAAAAAGATCTAAAGTGCCCATTTTATGCTGTTTTCTGATCTGTTCTAATGTTGTTTCCTCATCACAAACAGACCTGGAGTTGTGTTTTGTTTCATTCACACTTCTCTCAAGCTGAAAACACTCGGTTCCACCTTGTGATGTCATCATGTGGTAATACAGGAAGTGCTCCACTGTGGGTTTTTAAACTCCACACACCTTCATTTCTAGAATCATTGGGATGATTTCAGTCCTGGAATTGTCAATCTCGACTGACTAAAGGTAAAAGTCGCTGTTAAAATCCTGTTAAACTACCACTTGATGACATCACAAGGTGGAACAGAGCATCTTGAGCTTGAGAGAAGTGTGAATGAAACAAAACACAACTCCAGGTCTGTTTTTGAGGAGAAAACAACTTTCTAACACGGCTAAAAGCTACAAGAGTCAATAATATATCAGACTTTTAACTGTTGGCGAGTTACTTTTCTTGAGAAGTTGGTTCTTAAAAGCAGACGGCAAAAATAAAATTATGTAACGGTAAGGTTCAAAATGGTGAGGTTCAAAGTCTCATGTCTCGTCTCGTTCTTGTGGAAATAGCGTCTCATCCTCCTCTAGATAATGTTGTATAAAATGTAAATTTGTGTATATTTTTATGTAAATGTTTTTTTCTGTCTGTTCAGAGTCAAGTCACTGAGACCAACAGGCGTCTGCAGGAGGATGGTAAACAGGTGAGGAGACGGGGTTTATGGGCATTCCAGATGTTTGTCGAGGTCTCCAGGTCCAGTTATCTCGTGGTCCGGTGTTTAAAGCCCAGTCGTGCAACATTTTCAGCTAAAAAATACACTAAAATTAAATAATATCTTTCCATTTTGGATATTTTAATAGTTTTTTTTACTTAAAGGCTCATATGACACTATTTTCTGATCTATGTTCTGTGTTTTGTTTCATTCACAAACACAAACAGCAGATTTAGGCTGAGCTCTTCTCTCAAATAGAAAACACTCCACCTTGTGATGTCATCAAGTGGTAATACAAGAAGTGCTCCACTGTGTTTTTTAAACTCCGTAGGCGAGGCAAGTTTATTTGTATAGCACAATTTGTACACAAAGTAATTCAAAGAGCTTTATAGAAAAAGAACAACATGAATATAGCAAATTAATAAATCAAAACACAAATAATCATCATAAAGTGAACATTAAAGGAGAAAAGTGCAGAATAAAACCCTTTCACTTATATTAACAGATAAACAGAACTGTTCATAGCCTGGATTTAAACATTGTCGAGAGTTTAGAGGCCTGTCTCACATCTTCAGGAAGAATGTTACAGGTTTAAACTGGACAACACTGACTCATCATGTTTAGTCCTGGTTTAACCCTGGTTCAGTCCTGGTTCAGCCCTGGTTCAGTCCTGGTTCAGTCCTGGTTCAGTCCTGGTTTAGTCCTGGTTTAGTCCTGGTTTAGTCCTGGTTTAGTCCTGGTTTAGCCCCGGTTTAGCCCCGGTTTAGCCCCGGTTTAGCCCCGGTTTAGCCCCGGTTTAGCCCTGGTTTAGTCGACATGCGGGAGATGCACTTTGGTGCTGGTCCATGGAGAGACTTACACCTTCACTAGATTCATTAGGATCATTTCAGCTCTGGAATTACCTTTTATTTCTACTGAACTAAAGGTAAAAGGAGCGGTTAACTTGAAATCTAACACTTCATGACATCACAAGGTGGAACAGAGCATTTTGAGCTTTGGAGGTTTCTGAGCAAACTTGCATATTAGTCTGAATGAAACAAAACACATCTCCAGCTTTGCTATTTTTACGTAATATAGGACCTTAAAAAAAAAAAAAAAAAAAGGAACTGTTCTTACTCTGAGTGGTCTTGCATCTCTATAAACTTAAAGCCATACTCTGGAACATTCTTCATGGAGATGGTTAAAGTTTCTATTTCCTTGGAATTATGCAGCAGTCATTTTGAAGTATCTTTATGTTTTATAGTTGATGAACTCGATGGAGGAGCTTCAGCAGTGCAGAGTTCAACAAAGAAACATCGCCACAACCATCGACAAACTGACTCACTGTCTCCCAGGTAACGGCTTTAAACTGTCCATATTTTCATTTGGTTAAAAAAACCCAAAGACTAAACCAGTCCACCATGTCCAGTGAGCGATATCAAACAGTTAAAGAGCCTGTTTTTCTGTTTCAGTCCTGGAGATGTACAGCCGACTACAGGAACAAATGAGGGCCAAAAGGTATCGTGTTGACTTTTGGTGTTAAGAAGCGCTCATACTTTTTCAAATCCACAAATTGCGTTCATCTAAACTCTTAATCCTAATAAACAAACTTAATACTTTCCATCTGTGTCACACTTTTCACCACTAGAGGGAGACATAGTATTGGGGATGTTTTTAAACTGTTCCCTTTTTCTTCTGCTTTGAGCTTTTTAACAATAAAACCAGATCCGGTATTTAAAATAACTCAAACGTTTAAGTTGATCAATAAACTTTACACTTTCTTTAAAGCAACAAACAAGACCTACGTGTTTAAAATGTGTTTAAAATGTGTTTAAATTACTCAGTTTGTCTTAAAGAATGGGTGTTACGCAAAATAATTTGTCCTTAACCATGCTATAAAGTTGTTCCCTCATCAAAAACATGTCTGAAGAAGAAGAAGAGTCATTCATGTATGTTTGAGTAATCTAGCGATCTCTCCCGGGCCCTATTCAAACCCTTTTTACTGTTAGCTGAAAGATTCTGTACAAGGCTCCGCCCACAAGCCTACTTTATATACTGAAAACAATTATTAATATGTTTAAAAAGTTTCATTTTGAGTCCCTTCACTCTTTGTGTTGTAATAGCGCTCTGAAGGGGGCGTGACTTAGCACAATCAGCTGCATCCCGAAACTAGTGCGCATCACATCAGGTTTGTGAAGTTGTAGTGCACAGTTTTGTATCACGTTTTTGTATATTTATGGAGAATTGAAGCATTGTACGGAATCTTACAGCTAAACATAAGGAGGGTGCGAATAGGGCCTGGGAGAGATCGCTAAATTACTCAAACATGACATTGAAAGACATGTTTTTGATGATGGAACAACATTCTAACATGGTAGAAACTTAAAAAAAGTTGATTTTGCGTAGTGGCCCCTCTATAAAAGGGAATTAAAGCCACAAGAATGCATTTTTTTGTCATCTAAACTGAAAAAAGACGCGATTCCTGCAGCCGTACAGTATTTCTCTCGTATTTCCTTCAGGTACTACCCGGCTCTGTGTACTCTGGAGCAGCTGGAGCAGACGTGCCTCCCTCGTGTGGAGCAGTACCGCTTCTGCTCCATCATGTCCCAGAACATTCCCAAACTCCGAGCCCTGATCCGGGACACGGCCATGGCACAACTCCGAGACTTCCTGGAGAGCATCCGGAAGCACTCGGATAAGATCGGAGAGACGGCGATGAAACAGGTGAGAGCGGCGGGTTCAGCGAGGGACAGGTTCGGTTTAGACCCGCTCAGTATTTCTCGTGTGAACATTTTCTTTGCACTACTGGGATTTTTTTGGTTATTTTTTTATCCATATGGTTTAATATGATATGACATGTATCCAAGTATTTCATTCTACTCTCTGTTTATTGCAGCTCATGATTTTTTTAACAGTATTGTAGATCCACAATCCCACACCTGCATCTTTCTCTCTATTTCCTTTCCCTACGTCACTTTCCCTCTCCCCTCTTTCCTCTCCATTCTCTTTTCTCTCTCTGTCTCTCGTCTTTCCCCTCTCTCTCCTCTTTCTCACTCTTTGTTCACCCTCTTACTTCCCTCCTTTTCTTTCTCTTCTCTCTCTCTCTGTCCTTCTCTTCTCTCTCTGTCCTTCTCTTCTCTCTCTGTTTCTGTCTCTCTTCTGTCTCTCTGTCTCTCTCCCTCCTCTCTGTCTCTCTCTCTCTCTGTTTCTCTCTCTGTCTCTCTGTCTTTCTGTCTGTTTCTCTCCGTCTTTGTCTGTCTCTCTCTCCGTCTCTTTGTGTCTCTGTCTCTTTCTGCCTCTCTCTTTCCCTGTCTTTGTTTTTCTCTTTCTCTGTCTCTCTCTCTCTCTCTGTTTTTCTCTCTGTCTCTCTCTCAGTCTCTGTTTCTCTCTGTCTCTTTCTTTGTGTCTCTCTCTTCTCTCAGTCGCTTCTCTATCTCTTCTGTCTCACGCTTTCTCTCTTCTGTCTCTCTCTCTCTCTCTCTGTCTCCGTCTTCTCTGTCTTTCTGTCTCCTTCTCTCTGTCTCTCTCTCGGTCTCTGTTTCTCTCTGTCTTTTTCTTTCTGTCTCTTCTCTGTCTCTTCTCTCCATGTCTCTCTCTTCTCTATCTTTCAGTCTCTCTCATCCCCTCTTTCTCTTTCTTCACCCCGCTCCCTTTCTCATCCTTCTCTCTCTCCGTCTCTCACTCCTCGAGTATCCGCTTAACCGACATCAAACTGATGGTCGATCCAGTGAATTTGTCCAGTTTTGTCTCTGATCAGTATCTGTGCCTCTCGAGACGATTCTCTCTCCACTTTGATCCATCTGTTTTTTTACTGGTGGAGCTGGTGGAGCTGGTGGAGCTGGTGGAGCTGGTGGAGCTGGTGATGTTTTTACATGTGTGAATGAAACAAAACAGGAAGGAAACAGCATTGTAACATGGCCTAACGCTCACAAGAGTCAGCTCTGTGTCATACAGCACCTTTAATTGACGAGAATGTTCTAAACTGAAGCTGTATAATTTTGCCATTACATCATTTCGCCGTTTGGCTTTTGCAGCTCGTCCAAATCCATCTCATTTTGAACATGTTCTTCAGCTGTCGTCTCTTCTGCCTCGGCCTGTGTCTCAGCTCCGTAGTAAACATCTGTCTTTTCAGCACTTAGCTCATTGTTTAGTGTTGTTCCATATGACAGGAAATCCTCCACTAAGTCTGTGATACCGACACCACCACCACCTCCACCTCCACCAAACAAAGTCCCTCTGTGGACTGTTTATGAAAGAGGCTTAGAGACATGATAGAGACGAGCAGATGAGGCGTCACTTTTAAACGAGGGCACACTGATGGATCATGATGCATTTTTAAACGCATCCTAAGAAATGTTACTTTCATTAACTTATTTATTTTGAGCACAAGTATCAGGTTCACTTAAAGCACATTTCACAAATTTGTTCTTGTATAAGCTCGAAAAGGAGTGGGAAAAAGAAGAGTAAAATGTTCCATGGTATGGCATAATAAAAATATAAAGAAAAGATAAAAGAAAAATTATAACAAGAAGAAAAAGAAAAAAAATAAATTGTTTTTTTAAATGATAAAAATTCAAACTAAAAAAAGAAGGTATAAAAATATTAAAATATTAATATAAAAATTATAAGCTAAATTAAAAATATGCATAAAATTCTAAATAAAAAAATCAATGCAAACATAAAATAAGTTACAAAAAAATTAAAATATAAAAAATATATATATATATAAAAATAAAAGAATAAAATGCATAAAAATAAAAGCAATGCATTGAATTTATATAGCACCTTTCAAGATACCCAAAGCACATTACAGTGCATTATTCATTCACTCCACGCTGGGTGACGGTAAATTACTTTTGTAGCCACAGCTGCCCTGGGGTGGACCAGTGCCACACACCACATTCATACTAAGCACTGGGGGTGAAGTGTTTTGCCAAAGGACACAATGATGGTATTTGATCCAAGCAGCATCAGTCCTCTGTTTTGGCATCTATCTTGTATTTATTTAGTTTCAAGTCAAAGTGAAGGTAAAATTAAGCGTAAAAGTAATTCCATACTGAGGAACATTTCAGACAAAGCCATAACATCTGTAGTAACATCTCCATGGCGCCTCCACCAGAAACTCTCCAACTGCGTCATTATATTTCGTTGCTTTATTTGTGAAAATCAGAAAAGCTCATTTGTGCATCTTAAAAATGTGAGATTTTTCATGGCACATTCAGACTGTAGTACATAAATCTGTCCACTAGAGGTCGCTGAAGGATCAGAGGTGAAACACTACTGCTGTGTGGGATATAGACCAGACTGTGAGAATTTAAAGCTGCACTATGTAACTTTTGTGGTAAAGGGGCTGCCATCTGTTTGTTTCCATGGAGAGAGCTTATTGCTTTGTCTAGAATGTTCCACGGTGTCACTTTTAATGTATCTATTTTCATTGGGATAAGCAGGTAACGCTACGAGGCCAAGTTACAGGTCGGATCTGTGGAGAGCCGTAGTTATTGTAATATCAGTATCGTAAATATCTTTCCCTCTGTCTGTATTTTTCTGTGATCTTTCCTGGTTTTTGGTCTCCAGTTCGGTTCATTCTCTCCTTTGACCTCTCCGTGACCCTCAGGTGGGGGGTCCCTGGTCTCGCTCTGAAGAAGCTAACCGCTAACCACCGCTAACCGCTAATTACAGCGGAGATTAGCGTAGCCCCGGCCTTCCTGGATTATGTTGTTGTACCGACTGTTTGGCCACACATCATCAAATCTTACCCTCTCTCCTTTTTCTCTTTTGTTCCTCCTTTTTTTTTTTCCTTCTCTTGCTCGCTCTCTCTCTGTCCGCTTCTCTTTTTGACCCGCTCTCTTCCCCCTCCTCTCTCCTCTGTCTTCTCTACTCTCTCTTTTTTATACTCATCCCCATTCTTTTCTCTTCTCTCTGTTCTATCTTCCCATCTTCTCTCTCCTCTTTTAGTCCCCACTTTTGCTCACTCCCTCCCTTCTTTCTCTCCTCTTCTGTTTTCGCTCTCTATCCTCCTTTCTCTACTCATCCCCCCCCCTCTCTCCCCTCTTACTATCTTCTCTCATCTTTTGCTCTCCTTCACTCTTCTCTCATTGACCTCTCCTCTTTTCTCTTGTCCCTCTCTCCCTTTCTTCTCTCTCTCTCCTTCTATCTCTATTTCCTCTCCTTATGTGATTTTCTCTCTCCTCTCATCCCTCTCCTTTCTCTACTCTCTCTTTCCATCTCTCTTCCATTTTCTCACTCTTTGTTCACCCCATCTCCATCCCTCTCTGCGTCATCTTTTCTATCTCTCTCTTTTCTCTATCACTGTCTGTCTCCCTCTCTCCATCTTCATCCCTCTTCTGTCTCTCCTGTTTTTCTCTCTTCGTCTCTCTCTCTCTCTCTCTCTCTCTCTGTCTTCTCGCTGTTTCAATCTCCATCTCTCTTCTCTGTTTTTTCTCTCTCTCTCCCTTCATCCCCCCTTTCTCCTCCATTCCCCTCTCCCTCTCTCCTGTCCCCCTCCATCTCTCCCTCCTTCCTTCAGTTTTTGTCTCTCTCTCTCTTCTTGCTGTTTCTCTCTGTCTCCCTTTTCTGTCTCTCTCTGTCTATCTTTCTCTTCTCTTTGTCTCTCTCTCTCTCTCTCTCTCTTTCTCCCCCCTCCCTCTCTCATCCATCCTTCCAGTCCCCCTCCATCTCTCCCTCCTTCCTTCAGTGTCTGTCTGTCTCTCTCTTCTCGCTGTTTCTCTGTCTCTTCTCTTCTCTTTCTCTCACTGTCTTCCTCCCTCTCTTCCTCTCATCCCTCTCTTTCTCCACCCCTCCCTCCCTCTCTCATCCTTCCCTCCTCTCCCCTCCATCTCTCCCTCCTTCCTTCAGTGTCTGTCTGCCTCTCCCTTCTCACTGTTTCTCTCTGTCTCTTCTCTTCTCTTTCTCTCGCTGTCTTCCTCCCTCTCTTCCTCTCATCCCTCTCTCTTCTCCACCCCCCTCTCCCTCTCTCATCCTTCCCTCCTCTCCCCTCCATCTCTCCCTCCTTCCTTCAGTCTCTGTCTGTCTCTCTCTCTCTCTTCTCGCTGTTTCTCTCTGTCTCTTCTCTTCTCTTCTTTCTCTTCTTGCTGTTTCTATGTCTCTTCTCTCTTTCTTTCACAGTCTTCCTCCCTCTCTTCCTCTCACCCCTCTCTTTCTCCACCCCCCTCTTCCTCTCTCATCCTTCCCTCCTCTCCCCTCCATCCCTCCCTCCTTCCTTCAGTCTGTGTGTCTCTTTCTGGTCCAAATTAGCCGTCGTTGCAGCGGTGAAAATGTGAAAATAAATAGACAGGAGATTGTACAATGAGCCTATTGTCCAGTGCCACATGCTGCAGAGGAGATGAGTCGAGCTCAGAGCCGGAGCGAGAGCCAATCAGAGCCGAGGAGCCGCAACGAACCAAACACGAGACGACCGCTCGGAATATAACGCGTCATATTTGCAGGAATGGCTCTCAAACGCCCCTCTGCAAATTAGCTGCTGAAAAATTGGAAAAGATTTGAGCCTCAAGTTTGTAAACCTGTAATCTGATCATTTAAAAAAAAAAAACAGCCCTGGTTTAGTCCTGGGACCTCGGTACTTGCTCAGTCCTGATAGAGACCTTATTAAGACCTGTTAGACCTACTTTAGACCTGGTTTAGTCCGTGTTTAGTCCTCTATTACACCTGATAATTAAACAAGGACCAGGACTATCAAAGTTCTGGTCAAAGTTCTGGTCAAAGTTCTGGTCAAAGTTCTGGTCAAAGTTCTGGTCAAAGTTCTGGTCAAAGTTCTGGTCAAGACCTCTGTTAGACCTATGTTAGTCCTCTGTTAGTCCTCTGTTAGTCCTCTGTTAGTCCTCTGTTAGACCTCTGTTAGTCCTCTGTTAGACCTCTGTTAGACCTCTGTTAGACCTCTGTTAGTCCTCTGTTAGTCCTCTGTTAGTCCTCTGTTAGTCCTCTGTTAGACCTCTGTTAGACCTCTGTTAGACCTCTGTTAGACCTCTGTTAGTCCTCTGTTAGTCCTCTGTTAGTCCTCTGTTAGACCTCTGTTAGACCTCTGTTAGACCTCTGTTAGTCCTCTGTTAGACCTCTGTTAGTCCTCTGTTAGTCCTCTGTTAGTCCTCTGTTAGACCTCTGTTAGACCTCTGTTAGACCTCTGTTAGACCTCTGTTAGACCTCTGTTAGACCTCTGTTAGTCCTCTGTTAGACCTCTGTTAAACCTCTGTTAAACCTCTGTTAGACCTCTGTTAGACCTCTGTTAGTCCTCTGTTAGACCTCTGTTAGACCTCTGTTAGACCTCTGTTAGTCCTCTGTTAGTCCTCTGTTAGACCACTGTTAGACCACTGTTAGACCTCTGTTAGACCTCTGTTAGACCTCTGTTAGACCTCTGTTAGTCCTCTGTTAGTCCTCTGTTAGTCCTCTGTTAGTCCTCTGTTAGACCACTGTTAGACCACTGTTAGACCACTGTTAGACCTCTGTTAGACCTCTGTTAGACCTCTGTTAGACCTCGGTTAGACCTCGGTTAGACCTCGGTTAGACCTCTGTTAGACTTCTCACACATAATCCAATCAGAGACAAGAAGATGAATATAACAAACCAAATAAAAAGACTTGGAATAAACTCGTCATATTTGCATGGATCGGTCTCAAACGCCCCTCTGCAAATTAGGTCCTATTGAAAAATTGGAAAAGATTTGAGCTTTGAGTTTGTAAACCTGTAATCAGATTATTTAAAAGAAACAGTCCCGGTTTAGTCCTGGGACCTCGACTAGTTTGGCCTAGATCTGGTCTAGTTCTGGTCTAGTTCTGGTCTAGTTCTGGTCTAGTTCTGGTCTAGTTCTGGTCTAGTTCTGGTCTAGTTCTGATTTTGTTGAGTATAGTTGTGGTTTAGTCCTGTCTTAGACCTGATTTAGTCCTGGTTGAGTACTACAGAGGAGCATACTACTGAGTCATATTTTCAGAAATGAGCCAAATGCCCCTTTTTAAATTAGATTGTACAGATTTAGTCCCCATTTTCCATTGTTTATTAACATTTAATCCCCAAAGTTCATGTGTTGGCAGCAGGAAAAATGGATTTCCAAACAGTCCTGGTTCAGACCTGGTTCAGACCTGGTTCAGACCTGGTTCAGACCTGGTTCAGACCTGGTTCAGACCTGGTTCAGACCTGGTTTAGTGTAGCTCTTGTGAAGCGGTCCCAGTCTGAGGTAACCATCTATTGGTAGTGGCTTAGTCCTGGCTTAGTCCTGGCTTAGTCCTGGCTTAGTCCTGGCTTAGTCCTGGCTTAGTCCTGGCTTAGTCCTGGCTTAGTCCTGGGATCCATCTTTGCTTTGCTCAAAAACTCCCCCCCTATTGGTGACATCCCTGTACTGCATGGCCTCAGCGTCTTGCCCTGTCCTCTCCTCTCTCCTCTTTCCTCTTTCCTCTCTCCTCTCGCTGTAAATGGGAAACAGATTGTGGCGAGCTGGAGGAAGATTGATGAGCCGGATCTAGTTTCTGGACTCCAAACGTGCACGCTCCTGGGCTCTCACGTGCACACTCGTGACCGGGACTGAACCATCGCAGGGTTAACGCAAACAGACACCAGAGGGGGCCGTCAGCTGAGGTTTAGGTGCTCTGGAGTTCAAAATGGGTGACACTTCTTCACTGCCACTTTCAACTATCACACATAAAATGACTTAAAGGTTCTATATCTGATTTTTAACATTTTAGAAACAGAAAAAAACCCTAAACTAGTTCATTTTAAACTGTTTGCATGGTCCAAAGTAATCCTCGCTTACTTTATGCATTCTGACCATCCTAATTATTCACCATGATGAGTTTATAGTTTGCCATGATGGTAAAATTAGCAACAAGTAGCATGCTAACTGTGCACTTCTTCATTTTCAGACATTAAAAGGCTTTCTAATTAGATATAAAAAGCACACAATGGATGTATTTTGACCTCAGAAGCTGTGTCAAGATACGTTTTCCTCAAATAATCGGAAAAAAATCGGGTACAGGCCCATTCAATTTGCCTCCATAATTCTACATTTTAGGCAGGTCAGATCTCTGGAGAGGCGGCCCCGCTCACAGTAAAGGTTTTGTTTTGTTCAACGTACTTTTGAGCAATTAAAACACCAATAATGAATAAAAATGCTAGACACATGAAGAAGTTTAATGCCAGTCTGTGGGACATTATCCACAAAACTAACATTTCCATGGAGACAAGCAAATGACAGACACTTCTCTAGAAAAGTTATAATTCACCCGTTAACCGTGTTGTCGCGATACTAATATTTCAAACTTTATTCTAATACTAACAAATAGACTTGATACCGATTCCGATACCTGAATGATAATAAAAAATACTCTTTCTTTAGACAGTAGAATGTGTATTTTTCAACATTAAATGGTTGTACTTTGTGCTCTATTCCCATGTGTCTTATATCTGTGTAATCCCTCAGTGTCCAGTAGGTTCGTAGTGGTCCATGACTGTGAAGTATCAGCTTTATATTTTTACATTCACTATATGTTTCTTGTCTGTAAAACCCCTCACCACACACTTTATACACTTTTCTCACACAGGCATTAACATTTTCTCACATTTTCTCACATTTCTCTCAAAGTTCAAACCTTCGTCGGTGTCTTTGTCGGTGCAGAACGTTTCATTGACATTGTGGGTTTTGTCGGGGAGAAAACTTGCAAACACACAGCACTTCAGAATCACACTGCGATCCAACATTTATGTAAATTTGTCTGACACATTCTGTACTGTACAGGAGACACGGAGGAGACTGATGGACAATGGTCTACAGTCCCTCAGCCAATCAGGACGCAGAACACAATGGTCTACAGTCCCTCAGCCAATCAGGACGCAGAACACAATGGTCTACAGTCCCTCAGCCAATCAGGACATAGGACACCATGGTCTACAGTCCCTCAGCCAATCAGGACATAGGACACCATGGTCTACAGTCCCTCAGCCAATCAGGACGCAGAACACAATGCTCTACAGTCCCTCAGCCAATCAGGACGCAGAACACAATGGTCTACAGTCCCTCAGCCAATCAGGACGCAGAACATGTGTCTTATACTTGTTCTGATACAGCTCAAGATCATTCTAATATTCAGGAAAGGTTAATTTCTGTCCTGTCAATGTGACTTTTTTAGTACTGATACCTGCTCAAATGAGTGTCTAGTTTCGATACTAGTTTTAGTATCGATTAGTAACAGATTTTCGATACTTCTTGTAAAGTTTGGCAGTGAATTGGTTGCGTCCCTGCATTGTTTCGTCCGTGCTGGGGGCCAGAGGGTGGATCGGAGTCCGCAGGTCACTCAAGATTCCTGTTTAACTAAAGGAACGCCAACCACTATTCCCCCCTTGGTATTCTTCCCCCAAACAGTTCTCAGCCGTTGGGATTGTCATAACCCCCAGTTTGACGTCAGCGGTGATGCAGGTCCCCCTACTTCAAACCTAAGTGTCTCCTCAAATTCTTTCTCGTTATTCAAATCAGTTTGTGAAGTTTTGAAGAGAATCGTTTGGTTAATATACATCTGAACAGGGTTTATCCAGCCTCGACTCATTAGAATGACGTAAGATTGACGCGCAGAAAGTGTTGGTTGAGTGTCCCATTTGTGACTGCTTTTAAATCAAGGCAATCCAATTAGTGCAAGGAAAAGCGATGCAAGGTTTATTAAGCACAAGAGTTGGTTTATCTGTGTTTTTTTTCCAGACCTCGGTTTCTGGACAGATATATTTTTTTGCATTCCCCCAGTTTCGGTTGTCAGAAGTATCGAAAATCTCATATTAAAGGTCCTATATTACGCAAAATTAACTTATGTGAGCTTTAAGTCATGTTATAACGCTGTTTCCTTCTCAAAAACAGACCTGTTTGAGTCACACTTTATTATTAGTCTAGATCAAAATGCTCTTTTCCACCTTGTGATGTCATGAAGTGGTAGTTTTCAAGTTAACTGCCAGCCTTAACCTTTAGTTCAGTTGTAGATCGGCAATTCTCGGGCTGAAATGACCCAAATGATTCTAGAAATGAAGGTGTGTGGAGTTTAAAAACGCAGTGGAGCACTTCCTGTATTACCACATGATGACATCACGAGGTGGAACGGAGTGTTTTAGAGAAGAACGGGGTCTCCAGGTCTACGAGGAAACATTAGAACATGAGAAAATGGTGTAATATGAGCCTTTAATCGATGCTTAAATGAGTTTCTAGTTTTGATATTAGTTTTCGTGAGTATCAGTACTAAAATAGCATAACCGGATAAAATTGATCCTTTCCTGAACAGTTTCATCTTGCATTTTAGCAGAACAGTGTAGGACCACATGGTGTAATGGACAAATACTGTTATTTTGTGTTGAAAATGACAAAATTATCTAAAAAAAGCACTTTTAAAATGATCATTTGGGGATCAAAATTGGTATTGCAGTATGGAAATCAAGTTTAAAATGTCAGTGTGGTGACAACAGTAGAACAGTCTGTGTGGGTTTGACCTCAGTGCGTCACATTTGTCTTTTTGAGCAGATTATTGAGTAAAAATTTGACTCGAAGAAGGGTTAGTCTAAAAATATGGCTGCACGTTCACGCCATCATGATTTTACACCTCAGATAAATACATTTTGTTACTGTTTTTTACTTTTTTGTGACTCTTACTCTCAGCGGCAGTAGCTCAGTTTGTAGAGCGTTCGTCCACTGATCTGAAGGTTTTTGAGCAAAACACTTAACCCACTTTGCCTGTATGAATGTGTGAGTGAAGGGGGGAGTGGTTCCTTGATGTAAAGTGTCTTGAAGGTGGAAAAAATACACGTTTTGTCCTCGCTATGGATTTTAAAAGGTTAATATCGGTAAGATCGTCAAATATCGTTATCAGCCACAGCAACCAAACAAACATCAGATTTTGTCACTGGCTCAAAATGACTCAGAGGGGATTTTTTTTTCTAAAATTGTGCCTTGGAGTAGCAGCTTCCTATTTTGCAGACTCTTTCCTCATTCAGCGGGTTATTTAGGTCGGTAATCGCTATGGCAACGGTCTTTATTTCTCATCGTTCGTGTTTCAATCTTTCTTTTTCAATCTAAAATTCTTAGATTCCTAAAGCCATTTCACCCAAAGTCGTTTTTTTTTTGTTTTCCTTTTTATTTTTTTGGATGCATTTTTTATACAGGAAAGCATTCCAAATTTGTATTTATTGGAATTTTAAATGTTTCCAAAGACGCCTCATTATTTGTCCATTATCGGCGTTGCTTCCCCTGATGTTTTTAATGCTGTGGGGCATCAGATCAAAAGATGCCATTGTGCTACTCAGAACCTCTTCTTAAATTGTTCACATGTCTTCCTGGTCGGTTCATATCCTCAACAGTTTTCTCATCAGTGAAATCATTATCGACCTAAAACCAGAGGACCCGTGACGCATTTTGGAGGTAACTTTGAAGCGCCGTTGCCGTGCCGACTGTTTTGCGCTAAGGAAGTGGCGCCGCTAATTCAAAAACGCATCAAAAATAGCTAACGACAAAAATGAATGGGCGTTTATGGAACTAACTTTGATCCTAAATGTAATGAAGTTTTCCCACAGGGTTTGGTGCCAAGGAAAATGTTTTAATCATTAAAATGAGAACAAAGTGATGTTAGCTAACTGGTATTTGTGCCGCGACGCTGGGTTCATGGTCCGGTTAAGGTCAGAAAATAGCTTGTTTTTATGGCGCGTTCCAGTCAATCTCGGAGGTCAGACTTTCCGAGTTCCGACTTTTACATGACAACTGGAACGCCCCGAGTTCGGAATTTCTCCTCAGAAAGTTGGAGAACATTTCGGAGCCCGAGTTAGAAATTGCAACGTGGCTAACCTAAAATTGTAGCCCGCTAGCTAAAAGTTAGAACTCGCATACTTCCAAAAATGTCCCATAACCTATTATTCATTTAGGACTATGTTTTGCTAGCATTTTTGTTAATCCTTTTTCAATATTGTTAAATTTTTATCTTGCGTTTTTCCAATTACAGCTGTTTTTATTGCGAAACAAACATATCGTAATTTGAGCGGCTCGCATCTCCGCAGAACAGGCTTTTATTTGGCCTCATTGTGCTTGTTTCCATGGAAATGTTGTTCCTTTGGCTTGAATATTCCACAGTTCGGCATATCAGGGGGGTCAAGCATATTTTCACCGGGGGTCACATCCGCAAAATGGCTGCCGTCAAAGGGACAGATGTAAAATAAATCTTACTACTTTTTTAACATGTTAATTAACTGTTTCTGTATTTATTACCCATTCAAGTTACAAATATTGTGTATGCATTTGCTTAGGTGTAAAAATTTGGCTGTGTAACTGCGCATCTCCTAATAAAATGACATTTTAAGACCATCGGACCATTTAATTTATCCTGTCGAGGGCCACATAAAATGATCTGGAGGGCCACATTTGGCCCGCGGGCCTAGAGTTTGACACATGTGGTCTATATCTCCATGGAGAATGTTCTGAAGTACGGCTTTAACTTTGTATTTCCTTTTAAATCATGAAGCGGACTTTCCACTTCCAGAAAGTTCCAAACTATCACTTAAAGTTTTTACGATGCGTTTTAACACGTACCCAGAACAGAAGGAATCATTTCAACGAATGTGAGTCGAGGTCAAATTGGACGGTGTTTGTGCAGAGGGTGGCGCTGTTGCCTCCACGTCTGATGGATTTACATGTGTGGTATGACTACAGTCCACAAACAGTGTCCTCTTCCTCCTCCTGTCAGGACTTTAACGCGTCCTGGAGTCTTCCTCATCCTTCCGGCTCGGCCCTTCCTGTCTTTTCTTGGATATTTTGAGTCAATGTTTGCGTGTTTATTGGTTATTTCCAGTTTCGTCTAAGGACAGGGTGTGGGGACGGTGATTCAGAGGCACTTACTACGTCCTGGAGGGGCTGTAGTTTTTTAAGATTTCCCTAAAAAAAGGTCTTTGTCACCTTTGGCATTGTGAGGGTCTTTACGGTTTCCTCAGATCTACGTGACAAAGTTGGTGTCACTGTTCAAACGCGTTGAGAGTTCAGGAAAAGCTTAAACACAGTCACGAGTTTAAGGCTGAGGTTCATCTTATAGGCGCCATTTTGAGAACGGCTGACCATTTGGAAGATATTTTATTTACAACTGCGAATATCCAGGGCAACAGTCACAATTTCTTTTTTTTTTTTTCACTCTTAATCTGATGGATACAAATACAGCGTCAGTAGTTTGTGTCGACCCTCCAATTATCGGTTTATTCGGCGAAGTTTTTGCCTAAATATCAAACTGGTGAATGGTACATGGTCCAACAACATGGGGGTTGAGTGTCTTGCCGAAGGACACAACAGCATTTACCTGTGGGACCTGGACCGCTCTTCCAGTGATGTTTGTCAAAAGGGAAATTTGGATCAAGACAAGACCAAATTTCATTTGCCAATATCCAATTCTTTTGATCACTCTTAAACCCACAGGTACAAATGCAGGGTTGGTTTTTTGGGTCAATGCACCAGTTATGGGTTTATCGGGCAACTTTTTTGTCTAAATTTCAATATATCAAACTACAAGAACAAATAGAGCTGTACAATATTGGAAAGCAGAAATGTTTTACCCCATATCCAGACAGAATAAAAAATAACAATGTTTTGTTTTGTTTCATTTTATAGTATTTTTTTATTTATTTTATTTATATTATATTATTATATTATATTATATTATGTTATGTTATGTTATGTATGTTATGTTATGTTATGTTATGTTATGTTATGTTATGTTATGTTATGTTATGTTATGTTATGTTATGTTATGTTATGTTATGTTATGTTATGTTATGTTATGTTATGTTATTTATGTTATGTTATGTTATGTTATGTTATGTTATGTTATGTTTATATTTATATTTATATTTATATTTTATTTATTTAATTATTTTTTTTTTTATTTTTTTTTTTATTTTTTATTTATTATTTATTTTATTTTATTTATTTTATTTTATTAATAGCTGCAGCTTTTGAGATTTGATAACCATGACATCTGTTACATAATGTTGGTTGTCAGATTACAGTTAATTGTGTATTACAAATTTTAGTTTATTTTCTCATTGGTTAAAATGTTGTCATTAGTTGAGTTAGTTTACTATATTTATCAGAGTTATTGTTTTTTACTGCGTCACTGATATTTGAGACTTGTTTTTAAACTGTGTTCTCTGGCTGATCAGCTGTGTGTCTCTAACAAAGAGAATTATTGTGAAATTCCCCAAAAATGTGGTTCAGTCGTCCAGGTCTGATCCAGAGTAAAAGCCAAAAGAAAATCTGTCAACTGGACAAAAAAGTTGTAAGAGTGAAAAGGAGTTTGACTCCTACAACTTTTTTGTGTAGTTGACAGATTTTACTTTTGGCTTTTACTATCCCCGAAAATAGATATGTTTTGGTTCCTTCAAGAAATGGGTCATTTAAAGGTCGTAGTTGTTTTTTGGGGAAGTATTTTAAATCAAACCTATTCTGCAAAATGGATTTTCAGAGCTTAAACCATGTTCGTTGTTTCCCCTCAACATTTACCCTCTCGAAGTTGTATCTGGAGTGATTCATGTTTGATCTTTAATTGCTTATTTTGGCGAAGACGCCATGTTGTCGATTTTACCGTGTTTTCACCTCCACTGTGACACGCCCACTGTGACACGCCCACTGTGACAACGCCCACTGACACGCCCACTGCCCACTGTGACACGCCCACTGTGACACGCCCACTGTGACACGCCCACTGTGACACGCCCACTGTGATTACTTCGTTTCAGTTTTTTCTTTCTTAATCGGTGATACTCAGGATTCGGCAGCGCTGCGTTGTAATTTTGATACAAATGAAAAAAAAAAGTCTGCAGTCACTAGTGCAACGTGCAGCTGTCCATAGGGGGCGCCAACAGCATGCGGCGCTTTGATGTGATAATGTTTACGGCGACGTTGGCTCCATTGGACACTGCAGTTTTCTGAAGTGTAGTTTCAGATGAATATTGTGATTTAAAATGTGCAAAATTATAGCATAATGATCCACAGGGGGCAGAGATTATAACTTTAGAGCAAACACAAGCTCAATACGTCACTTTTAACCATGAATACTGAACATATTTAACTGTTTTCTCTTGATAACAAATATAAATGTAAGTACTGACCACCTCGTCTGATCCTGTCCAGGCTCAGCTGCAGCGGTCCCTGGACAGCTCGGTGTCCAATCACCCGAGGCCTCTGATTGGCCGCGAAACAGGAAGGAGCTGGCGGGCGGTTACCACGGCGAGCGCGGTTCAAAATGGCGGCAGCCCCTTTCAGAACAAGACTCTGGGATCCTAGACGAGGAGGACGAGGAGGAGGTGAGACGGCGCAGCACTTTCCTTTAACTTTAACCCCGCTGTAGATACAGATTCTGTTTAATGTTATTCAAATAAACGGTGAAATAACGTTTTGTGCAGGTGCCTGGAGCTCAGGAGCTGGTGGACTTCTCTCCTGTTTATCGCTGTCTTCACATCTACACTGTTCTGGTGAGAGACGCATTCAGAACCACTTACTCAAACATGTGTGAATGAAACGAAACACAGCTCCAGGTCTGTTTTTGAGGAGGTGACAGCGTTAGAACATGACTAAAACCTCACATGGGCCCATTTCGTTAAATACACGACCTTCTTAAATATCAAATCAATCTTACATCTTTAGTGTTATCCAAACATTCTCATTTGTGACCTCTAAATTGGGTCTGTTGCCCGTTTTCCTGCTCCTGAGTTTAAAGGAGACATATTGTAGTGTTCTGGTGGAAGGAAACGCGCCAAATTTTCTTCTGGTTTGTTTATATTCTGAACACAAGGGCTACTGTCGGCCGTAGCACACGCCAAAACGAGAGCAAAACAACAGCCGTCTCAGCGCAGCAGAGCCTCCAAAACAGACCAGCGACTGACCAACGGAACCTTCACGTCACCTCGTCGGCCTAGCAACCAAATCACATACAAAAGCAGCTAAACGGCAACCTGTAAACAGATACAAGACAAACGAAAGGTGTCGGCGCTGAGCTAAACACAAATATCAGATCTTTCCAATATTATGCAAAGCTGTTAGTCGTTTTTGCTTCTCAATTACGCACTCAGAAGATGATTTTATCTACTCAAAACTCGTCGAGAGAAGACCACGGGTTTGCAGCAATGTGCAAAACAAAACAAAGAATGTGAATTAATTATATACGAGGGGGTGAGTCAAAAAAGTTCTCAGACAAATGCCAAAATTTCTGTATTTAACAACTGATTACTTTTTTTATTTTTCTACATAAGCTTCATTATTGTCTTTACACTTTTGCATCTATGTTTCCACCTGTAAATTCCTTCCTGGTAGAATCTCTGGCTCCATGAAATCTTGCTTTTTCGCTTCATCTAAAGACGTAAATCAGGTGCCTGGAAACAAAAAAAGTCTGAGGGAGCTAGATCTGGACTATAAGGGGGATGTGGAAGTGTTTCCCATCGAAATTCGCGCAATAGGCTCAGACAACTCTCGAAGAATGTGCAGGGGGTCAGGATGAAACTAAATTTGACTGTGCAGTTTTCCGCGACGTTTTTTTGGCGAGGGATGTCTTCAACTAACCCTGTGATCTTAACAGGTTTCCAATGTAGTTTAGTTAAAAATTTGATGTTGGCTCTGATCTCAAAATTTGCCTTTTTGAAGGGTTGAAAATGACTCGCTCTTTTGAGATGCGACTTGTCTCGATGCTGATCTTACATAGAATGATCAGACAAGTTATTAAGGAAGCTCTAAAGACATGTTTGTAAATCTTTGTTCAGTTTGTAAAATTATGGCATTTGTCTGAGAACCTTTTGACCCACACTTGTATAATAAAAAAAATAAAAATTGAGCCGAACAACAGTGAAACAGTCTCGACATTTAGTTGTTGTTTAACATTTTTTTTCCTTTTACTTTATATATTTGGTGTTTTCTGTGTGTAAATAAAATGTAGGAAGTAGTAAACGAGAAGAGAAGAAGAGAGAAAAACATGGAAAGAGAGAGAGAGTGTCCAAACATTTGATGGTAGTGTACTTTAAAGGGGGAAGGTAGGGTTCAGTTTTGCAGTTTTTAAATCCAAGTTAATGTATTACTCTGTTAATGTTTTCTACCATTATGTCTTAATGAACAAAAAAATAAAAAAAATAATAAAAATAAAATATATATATGTATGTAATGTAAGGAGAGATGTATGTATGTATATATAGGTATATGGACTATAGGATAGGGTGAGGGATAGGATAGGAGGTCTGTATGTACTAAAGGATATATGTATGATATATATATGTATGATGGTATGGAGGACTTATGTATATATATATATAGTTATATATAGGAGGATATATATATATATGGAGGACTAAAGGGTAAGAGTGTATATATTTATTTATTTTATCTGGATATATATATATAAGGATATAAAATAAATAAACATAAAGGATGGGTCTGGAGGACTAAAGGAGATATGAGGGAGGAGGAGGAGGTCTGGAGGACTAAAGGAGAGAGTGAGGCTGAGGGGAGGAGGAGACACCTAAACTGGAGGACTAAAGGAGGGAGAGTGAGGGAGGGAGGAGGAGGTCTGGAGGACTCAAAGGAGAGAGTGAGGGAGGAGGAGGAGGTCTGGAGGACTAAAGGAGGAGAGTGAGGGAGGAGGGAGAGGTCTGGAGGAAAAGGGAGAGAGTGAGGGAGGAGGAGGAGGTCTGGAGGACTAAAGGAGAGTGAGGGAGGAGGAGGAGGTCTGGAGGACTAAAGGAGAGAGTTGAGGGAGGAGGAGGAGGTCTGGGAAAAGGAGAGAGTGAGGGAGGGAGGAGGAGGTCTGGAGGAGTAAAGAAGAGAGTGAGGGAGGAGGAGGTCTGGACATATTACGAACAGTGTGATTGATTTATCACATATTCACACTTTAAACTCCGCCCCTGCAGGTGTTTGTATCAGAAACACTTGTCTGTGATCAGGGCAGTTCTGTGTGATGTGACCAACTACTTGAAATCACAGACACTGAAAACAGCTCAGATTTAGTTTTTTTTTTTTTGAGCAGAAAGCTGCACATTTACCCTGTTTGCAGTGTAGTTTAGTGTTTAGTTCCAGTTTAAGGCTCTTTATCTTTGGAGTTTTCATATCTCATCTGTCCCACTTTGTGACCTCAGACTTGGCTCCAGACTGAGGGCCTCTGTCGTGCCTCTCGTCCCAGCCTCGCTCACTCATCCTGGGCTTGTCCCGCAGGCTGAGGGCAGGGAGCTGGAGGGGTGTTGACCGGGACATAACCTCCACGCGCGGGGTCGATGTCTGTGTTTTTGGGGCCCACAGGAAGTGCACGAACTCTGGGCAGGAAAGAGAAAGTGAACCGCAGAGGTACGGAGGGAGGAGAGGTGAGGGAAAGGACAGGGGACAGAGGGAAGAGGGAGGATAGAGGAGAGGTGAGGGAAAGGACAGGGGACAGAGAGGGAAGAGGGGAGGAGAGAAGAGAGGTGAGGGACATGGGGACAGGGGACAGAGGAGGAGAGAGAGGGGAGGAGAGGAGAGGAGAGGAGGGAAAGGACAGAGAGAGAGAGGGGAGGGAAAGGACAGGGGACAGAGAGGGAAGAGGGGAGGAGAGGTGAGGGAAAGGACATGGGACAGAGGGAAGAGGGAAGAGGGGAGGAGAGGACAGGTGAGGGAAAGGACAGGGGACAGAGAGGAGGGAGGGGAACAGAGGGAAGAGGAGGGAGGAGATGGGACAGAGAGGTGAGGGAAAGGACAGGGGAGGGAAGGGGGAGGGGAGGGGGAGAGGGGAGGGGACATGGGACAGAGAGGGAGCGAGAAGAGAAAGAAGAGGTGAGGAGAGGAGGAGGTGAGGGAAAAGACGGGACAGAGAGACGAGAGGAGGAAAGGACAGGACAGAGAGGAGGGAGGGAGGGGGGAGGAGAGCGGGAAGAGGGGGATAGAGGAGAGAGGAGGGAGAGGAGGAGAGGATGGGAGGAGAGAGGGAGAGGACAGGGGAAAGGACGAGATGGAGAGGAGGAAGAGAGAAGAGGACAAGGGAGGGAAGAGGAGGAGAGGGGAAAGGAAAGGACAGGGGACAGAAAGGAGGAAAGAGGAGTAGAGGGGAGGAAAGGGAGAGTGAGTAGTGAGGGACGGAGAGGGTAAATGGAAAGGGAGCGACAGAGGGAAGAGGTGAGGGAAAGGACGGGACAGGGGGTTAAGGGGGGGAGAAAAGAGAGAGAGAAGAAATGAGTGGAGAGCGAGGGAGGGAGAAGAAGAAAGGAGGAAGAGAGAAGAGGAGAGGTACGGGGAAAGGATGGGAAGAGAGGGAGAGAGAGATGGAGAAAAAAAATGGGAGAAAGAAGAAAAAGAAAGTAAAGGAAGAGAGAGGAGGGAGCTAGCGAAGAGAGGAGTGTTAGGAGACGAGAGATGAGGGGGAAGAGAGGAAATGTCCCAGAGTATTACAGTGAACTCATCTGTCTTCATGGAAACGAACGAACGACATCACCGAGTTACAGGTCAGGACAACGCCAGAAACACCTGCACTTTAATAAATGCAAGAGTGCGGAATATTCCAGGTAAAGCAGTAACGTTTCCATGGAGACGAGCAGGTCGCAACCCTCCACCAGAAAAGTTCCACAGTGCATCTTTTTTGGCATTGTGTTGGTTTATTGCATCAGCGTCAGAATGATCGTGAGTGATCGTGATCGGCTGTTCTCAGAGGTCACAAAGTCTTAAAACGATGTACAAACGAAATCACATCTCGTTATTTCAGCCGTTTAGCCCCGACAGAACAAAGCCGCATTGTTCAAATTACCCTTGGATGAAATTTCGGAAAAGCAGAAGTGAAACGTGGACTGCAGGAGCGGAGTTTGCGTCCAAATTTACTTTCCAAATAAATGAACGGGAGCCATTTTGTAATCACCGTGTTTATCAGAGAAAGTGAGAGGTCCAAAACACGGCCCAAAAATGTGTCACAGAAACATGTGCGACACAGGTGCAGCGGGGAGCGCCGTCTAGACCCGACTGTGCTACTCCTTTAACTCAGCGCTACGATACTAACGACTCTGAGGTCAGGACCAGCCTGGAAAAGAGACGATTTAAAGAACTTCAGTACGAGTCACTCACCCGGAGTCGTGTTTGGAACGATTCTTTATGTTTGAGTCCGATATCACACAAAAGTGACTCTCATGAGCTGTAAGTCATGTTCTAAAGCTGCTTCCTCCTCAAAAACAGACCTGGACTTGTGTTTTGTTTCATTCACATGTTTGAGTAACTCTCCATCTTTCTCAAAACGCTCTGTTCCACCTTGTGATGTCATCAACTGGTAGTTTTCAAGTTAATTGCGACTTTTACCTTTAGTTCAGTAGGTTGGAAATTCCAGGGCGGAAACGATCCAAATGAATCAAAAGAAGAAAGAGAGAGGAAAGAAAGTAACGATCAAAAGAGAGGAAGAAATGAGAAAGAGAAATGGAGAGAGAAAGAAAGGGAGAAATAGAGAGAGAGAGGGGGGGAGAAAGACGGAGAGCAGAGGGATGGAAGGAGACAGGGAGAAAGAGGAAAGTGGGGATAATGAGAGAAAGGGAGAAAGACATAGAGAATGAGAAAGGGGGGTTAATAAAAAAGAAAGAGAGGGAAGAAAAGTAGGTAATAAAGAGAGGGAGGAAAAAAGATGGGAAGGACAGAAAGGATGGAAAGAAATTCCAGGTCTGAAATGATCCAGATGATTCTAGTGAAGGTGTGTGGAGTTTAAAAAAACACTGTGGAGCACTTCCTGTATCACCACATGATGACATCACAAGGTGGAACAGAGTGTTTCAGTTTGAGAGAAGAACTCAGTCTAAATCTGCAGGTTTGTTTGTGTTAAACGTGTGAATGAAAACAAAAACAACTCCAGGTCTGATTTGTGACGAGGAAACAACATTAGAACAGATCAGAAAATATCATAGTAGCCTAGCTTATATAGCATATTTTCAAGACGCCATTTTGCCGATCAACCTCCGTTTTCACCTCCACCTGTGACAGGCCCCCTGTGACGTCCGCACTTCCTTCTCCAGTTTTCTTAATCAGTGATACTCGTAGGATTCTTCTTTGTTGCGTCGTCGTTTTGGTACAAATGTAAAAAAATGTGCTGCTCTAGTGTGACGTGGAGCTGTCCATAGGGGGCGCTACAGCATGCGACGCTTTGTTGTGATGTTTACAGTTTTCTATCAGCAGATTTGTCTCTTTTATGACGTCGTTTTAGATGAATATTGTGATATAAAATGTGTAAATTATAACAGAATGATCCACAGAGTCAGAGATGAGAACACTTACATTTCAGCTGTTTAATTATTACTATAGTGTTGATTTTCATTCATCAAAAACATATATAAGTTATGAACAGTCCTGTAAATAATCTCCAAGAGCCCAAACCCCGGCTCCTCAGGGCTGAACTATTACGGAAAAATATCAAATCATGCTTTTTTTTTTCTTCTGACAAGCACTGCAATTGGATTTATGTTTTAATAATAAGATTCTGTTCAAAGTTCACATCTGAAACACACAAAGAGAAAGAAACATGAGCTGACAAACTAACACAAGAATCTCATTTAAAACATGTTCGTTCAGGTCTAAACTACAGAATAACACAGGATATTTCAGTTCTTCAGCAGGTTATGATTTGCTAACTCTACTCTATTCAGATTTGGGTTCGATAACTATCCCCGCGTTCAGCTCCTTGTGTAATTTTCCTTTTGTTTGGAGACTTTGACCTGCCCGGCGCCGCGAGTTCACGGCCGCTGCGCTCCGGCCCGTGCAGAATGTGTTGAATGCTCATTGTTTGGCTGAGGGTCAAACTGGGAATAAACACAATCCGAGCGTTTCTCTGTCACCTCTGAACCAAAACGGCATTTAGCCTTCTCCTCTGAGATCCGTGTCACTGTGAGAGTTTAGATCTGTGGAGGGGACACGACGGCGGGGGGCGTGTCTGAGCGTAAAGACGACATTTTGAGCTTGTGTCTCTATAGTTCTCATCTCTGTGGATCGTTCTGTTATATTTTACACATTTTAAATCGCAATCTTCATCGAAAACCACTTAATAAAATATAATAACTAGAAAACTGTGGTGTCCAATGGGAGCTGGTGCCATGTAGCTGTCAGCGCCCCCTATGGACAGCTGCACGTTTCACAAGAGAGTAGCAGATTTTTTTTTTCTACCAAAATGGCTACAAATCCTAAGAGTATCACAGATTAAGAAAATAAAACTGGAGAAGGAAGTGCGTTGTGAGCTGATGGGTGAAAATCGTCAGAATGGCGTCTTGAAAATAAGTGATTATAGATTTACTCAAACATGAATCACTCCAAATACAACTTCAGAATAGATCTGATTTAAACTTGTGTCAAAGGTATTAAAAAGGGGGATTTTTTTTTTTTTAATCTGTTCTGTAGCAGGTGGATAGTACTTTTTACATTGAAGTACTGGGGCCTATGTGGTATCAAGTGTTTACAGTGTCTACATGTCCACAAGTATTAACTTTTTTATCTGGTCTATTTGTAGTACATCTCACTTATCTGAAATGTATTTTTATACTGGACAATGAGGGTATTAAAAAATAAATAAATCCAATTAAAAATGACTACTCCTACTGCAACTACTACTACTAGTCTACAACTGCTAGAGCAACTACAACTACTACAGCAACTACAGCGAGTACTACAACTACTAAAGCAACTACTAGAGAAACTACATCTACTACAACTAGTACAGCAACTACTAGAACAACTACTACAGCCACTACTACTACTGCTACTACTAGCCTGCTACTACCACTATCACTGCTATTACTACAGCTACTACTGCTACTACTACTCCTGCTTGTTTGTGATGTGTGTTGACGTAGTGTTTGTAGATTTGTGAGGTCCCTGTGCGGTCTCTGTGCGGTCCCTCTCAGGTCTCTCTCAGGTCTGTGAGGTCTCTCTCTGAGGTCTCTTTGAGGTCTCTGTGCGGTCCCTCTCAGGTCTCTCTCAGGTCTGTGAGGTCTCTCTCTGAGGTCTCTCTCTGAGGTCTGTGAGGTGTCTCTCTGAGGTCTCTTTCTGAGGTCCCTGTGAGGTCTCTCTGAGGTCCCTGTGAGGTCTCTCTGAGGTCCCTGTGAGGTCTCTCTGAGGTCCCTGTGAGGTCTCTCTGTCTCTGAGGTCCCTGTGTGTGACTGGAGCAGGTCTGTTATCGCTGCGTCAGGCCTGCGCTGTGGAGATATGACTCAGACCTGAGACACAGAGATAATCTGAGGCTTTGAAGCTCAACAGATACGACTCTGAGGTTTATCAGAGTCTGGAGACATGACGTGTGTCCACAAACACGAGCACGACATGGAGCACTGTGGACCTTTAGACCACTCAACCAATCGATCAGCAGCACCTGTTTTTAGTCTAATACAGCACTAACGATACGGAATGTGTGTTTTATGTCGTAAAGAGAAGAGCGGCAACTAACTTTTTATTTAAGCTGGTCAAATGGTGAACAATTATTTCCATTGTACACTGAGATTTTTATACATTTTATACAGTTTTGACCAAATAAAGGTTGAAATGTGGTGAAGTTTTGTAAAATAATTGTGACTAAAGTTGAACATTACTGACGAAGGCACCTTTGTTCAAATTCAAGATGTTTTAAAGTCTTTATAACTGTTCTTTTGCATGTGGTAAAATGTTTTGCACAGTTGCCATGGCAGTTCACCAAAAAACGAATATTCTGTGTTGTGAAAAGTTCCCAAAATGGCGCCGAAGGAAGCAGAAACCTGTGAATAAATGTCAGGAAAACTGCTTAAGTTTGTTTTTGCTTAACCTGTTGTTTAAATATTAAGATATAAATGATTTTTTATGGTCTATTCTTTCAAAATGACTAAATATGTTGTACATTTTTTTCCATCTTTGTCATGTTTGTCTTGTAAAACTGTTACCTCACCTACATGTTTTTGCCTCCTCCTCTGCACTTGTCACCTCAGCTCCCTAAACTGACCCCACTGCCCTCCTCCTCCTCCTCCACTGTGCGACCTTTGACCTTTGCACTCTGCCCTGTGTGTGTGTTGTAGGGTTTGCACGATGAGTTTGAGAACTACTACAGGAAGCAGCGGAGGAAACAGGCTCGGCTCGTGCTGCAGCCGCACTCTAACATGGTACGACCCGCTAACGACGCACCACATCGCTCTTCACCTTTATGTACCACCTGTTTTAACCACACACACAAACAATATTAATGTATAAAGACGGTTCTGCATGCGTGTCTATGGTGGAATGTCGAGCGGTTACCATGGCGTCACGATGCTAACGCTAACAAACTGTTTTTTAGATGGTCTGACAACTCGAGAAGAAAAAAAAACGCAAAATGGATTTTAAACAACGCATTTTCAGGAGTGATTAAAATGAAACTCAAACTCATAAACTGGACTGTGATTTCGCAACAAAAACGAGAGCGACTAACTGAGAAACTGTTGGCTAACGCTAGCTAGCTTGTGATTGGAATATAATTAGAGAAGGACTTATCTGTTCATCAGCTCATCTGTTATAGTTCCATCTAAGTCAGCGCTTTAACTCTATAGCGTCAGATGCTGTCGCCGCAGATTTTCCATCACCGTAACTCTGCAACCAATTGTGCTTTCATGTAAATTCAAAGTGCGTCTCACGTCGTCACTCGCAGACTCACCACCTCTTTAAATATGTCACTGTCATTCTCAGTGTTGTAGCAGAGGTCAAAGGCTTTTTGTTAAATATGTCACTGTCATTTACGGTGCTCACGTCGTCCTCGAAGAACGACCAATCAGAGCGCAAGTGTCGCTGGGAGTCTCCCAGTTTGTTATTTGATGCGTCAAAGGAAATATAAGGATGGATAGAGGTGTAAAATAGAGGTAGTAGTGGTGGAAAAAAGGCAAAAGTTCAAGCTAATACTTCCTTTATGTGTGATTTTTATGCCTAAAAAAAAACAAACAAAAAGTCTAGGCGAGTTATAATGGTCTATAATGTGCTCACGTCATCCTCGAAGACCACCAATCAGAGTGTAGGAGCCGGAGTTATTCAATGCATCACAGGAAAAATAAGGATGGAAAAGGGTAAATCGAGGTAGTTGTGTGAAAAAGTACTGGCTGATACTTTCTTTAACATGATTTTTATGGATAGAAAAAGAATAAAAGTCAGTCTCAGTCCTTAAAGGGTTAAGGTCAGATTGTGTTGAAACAAAACCAGATTAAAGCCGAAACTTGAGTAACAGAGCTTCAGACAGAGCAGTACCTCTAGCTAGCTTCAGCTCCAAAGTCAGTAGTTACTGCGGCTCTCTGGTTTCCCACATTAACCGCAAAAAAACTTGCACAACAGCTCAAATCCTCCAGCTAAGGTCGCTCCACTGACACTGAAGAACGGGTCAAATGCAGAGGACAAATTTGCTCCGTTTTTTGTCAGAGAAAAAAAATCTACAAATTATGTTTAGAGCATCAAATACGGCAGAGTTTTTGAACTAAAGAGCAAAACCACGTCACATAAATTAGTGTTTAGAAATGAGCACCTCACATTTATACTGACAGAACCGTCTTTTCTCAAACCCAGTGTATGTTTTCACTGATTTATACACCGTGGGGGAGACACATTTTAAGCACCATTTTTTCTTTTTTTATACAGGGGGAACCAACCAATGAGATCACTCGACCTGTTTATACAAAGCAATACAGCATAAGCATACGCAACATAAAGCGAAAACAAGTATAAAAGTCCATATAAAACATTAATAACACTGGTAATAAACCTTTATCCACACAGGGGAACCCTGCTCCTCCGTTTTTAAAGTGCGTTTAAAAGTCCCATAAAAACATTCCAGTTTTGCTTTTCCTTGGTCACCAGTCTTTTTCATTTTTCCTTGAAGTAAAAGTAAAAACTGCTAAAAACCCTCGTTCCCGTCTCAGTTCTGTTGCGGCTCGTCCTTATTCTCATACAGTCATGTGATCTGGTGTTAAATGTTCAACGATCAATGATTCTGGGAGTTTGTGAAGTCGCCTCTAAAAAAGTATAACGATAAACGATTATACTGAAGCTACTTTTTGCCACTAACATTATACCAATAAACAGGATAATCGCAGTAAAAATGAATGTACAGTATCATTAAAAGGCCTGAGCTGCAAAATGAACCAATAATTAACCACAGAAGTGACTTTTTCAACCCTCTACAGCTCAAGTCCTATTGCATTACAACTAAAATGACAAAAAAAAAACCCAAAAACTATAAAACTAAACTCTAGATTAGACGTATTGTAATTTACCGTCGTCTTTATCTTCCCCTCAGCACGAGAACACTGGAGGGATACAGACGGTACTTCAATCAGATCGTGGGGTAAGTTTTGACTTTTGGATTTAAATATTGTTTTCTGTTGTGATTTTACTTTTCTCTCTGTCTGAAAAAAAAAACAGTTTGAAAACCTTGTGTGAGCTAATGTTTTGTCCAAAATTACATTAACTTCCAATTATAAGTTAAAGTGGAAGCATAGACTGTTTGTATAAATGGACATAGCTAACCTGTTAGCCGCAGCGTACCAGAGACACTGCGCTTCTGGCTTCAATTCAGTTTCTATTGAAAAACTGTGTCTCTCTCTCTGTACCTGCTGCTGTCAGACTCATTTTGGTCTTAAATGTTCATATTAACCCCCTACATGATATCTTGGGTTCATTTTTAATTTTTTTTTTTATTTTAGCTTATTTATTTTTTTTTGTTTGTTTTTTTTGATTTTTGAATTGTTTTTTTTTTTTCCCCATTATTTTAAGCTTATTTATTCTTTTTTTTTTTATTTATTTTCTTCATTTTTTTGTGTTATTTTGAGTTAGTTTTTTTTTTTTGTGAGTAATTTTGAGTTTTTTGTTTTTGTCTATTTTTTATTCCTTGAAAACTGTGTCTCTCTCTCTGTACCTGCTGCTGTCAGACTCATTTTGGTCTTAAAGTACAGGAGACACGGAGGAGACTGATGGACAATGGTCTACAGTCCCTCAGCCAATCAGGACGCAGAACACAATGGTCTACAGTCCCTCAGCCAATCAGGACGCAGAACACAATGGTCTACAGTCCCTCAGCCAATCAGGACACAGAACACAGTGGTCTGCAGTCCCTCAGCCAATCAGGACACAGAACACAGTGGTCTACAGTCCCTCAGCCAATCAGGACACAGAACACAGTGGTCTGCAGTCCCTCAGCCAATCAGGACGCAGAACACAATGGTCTACAGTCCCTCAGCCAATCAGGACGCAGAACACAATGGTCTACAGTCCCTCAGTCCCCAATCATCAGGACGCAGAACACAATGGTCTACAGTCCCTCAGCCAATCAGGACGCAGAACACAATGGTCTACAGTCCCTCAGCCAATCAGGACGCAGAACACAATGCACGAAACGGCGAGACTGCGATATAATGAGAGACAACTGTACTTTTATTTCATAACAGTACTCTTACTCGAGTACAACCTCAAACCCCTCCACCCACCTGCGCCTGCTTTCTATGAACTCTCTCCATACACTCCTCCATTCTTTCCTCCGTCCGCACTTCATCCCAAATGTTCCTTGCCTGTTTCCCATCTCCTGTTCCGACCCATCTCTCCATTGTTAGAGCAGTGTGTTCTTTGGCAGTACCAGAGCCCGAAGAAGCAGGAACATTTGAACATTTTAGTGACAGCTCGTTTCATAGACTTTGACTGGCTCCCGACTGATTCTCGATGCCCGTTTTGGCCAGAATCTTTCCGCCATCCATCACTCCAACGATACGACGCAGGAAAAACCGGCTCCTCTGTGTTGTTTTTAGTGTCTGTCCAGTTTTAGCAGACAATTTACGAAAAAAGTCCAACATGTATAAGGCCAGTGTTTCCATTCAAACCAATTACACGTTAAATGTTTGCTCTTTGACTCGAGGATTTCCACTGCTGACTTTGTGTCCTTAGGCAAGACACCCCATCCACCACCTACTACAGTGTCTGTAATGAAGCACATAGAAGCAATTTTATATCAGGCTGTGGTTCATTCAGTCCATGGCATTTATGATGTTATTTGTGACTAGAGTTGACAAAAGTATTGAAAATCAGACACTAAAACTGGTATCGAAACTAGATACTCATTTGAGCGGGTATCGATACTAAAAAGGAGCGATTCACCTGACAGAAATGAACCTTTCCTTTGCTTTGTCGACAGCTCAAACTCTCTATTCTTCTGTCGGTGAGCTTCAGGATTAAGTCTCTTAAGAGAAATTTTGAGTTACTTTGAGTTTATTTTCATTTGCTACATTCCACATGTGCTATTCGTAGTTTTGATGCTTCAGTGAGAATCTTCAGTGTAAAAAAACATGGAACAACAAAAGAAAAAATACATGAAGTGTTCTCCACCTTTTGACTGGTCGTTTATGTATTTTTTAAAAAACTGAAGTGATTTGGTTGAACTTGGTGAAGCTGAGTTTGTCTTGTTCCTGTAGGTTCTTCGTGGTGGAGGATCATGTTCTTCACACGACTCGGGGCCTCGTGAACCGCGCCTACGTCGAGGAACTCTGGGAACTGGCTCTGTCCAAAATCACCGCAGCTCTAAGAACCCACTCTGTAAGAACATGCTGCAGATACATGTACCGTGAATCCACCTGCTCCTCTCTCCTCTTCATCTGCTCCTCTGACTCTCCTCTTCATCCTCTGCTCCTCTGACCCTCTCCTCTTCATCCTCTGACCCTCTGACCCTCCCTCTTCCTCTTCATCCTCTGCTCCTCTGACCCCTCTCCTCTTCATCCTCTGACTCTCCTTCTTCATCCTCTGCTCCTCTGACCCTCTCCTCTTCATCCTCTGACCCTCTCCTCTTCATCCTCTGACCCCTTTCCTCTTCTTCCTCTGCTCCTCTGACCCTCTCCTCTTCATCCTCTGCTCCATCTGCTCCTCTCCTCTTCATCCTCTGACCCTCTCCTCTTCTTCCTCTGCTCCTCTGACCCTCTCCTCTTCATCCTCTGCTCCCTCTCCTCTTCATCCTCTGCTCCTCTGACCCTCTCCTCTTCATCTTCTGCTCCTCTGACCCTCCTCCTCTTCATCCTCTGACCCTCTCCTCTTCATCCTCTGACCCTTTCCTCTTCATCCTCTGCTCCTCTGACCCTCTCCTCTTCATCCTCTGACTCTCCTCTTCATCCTCTGCTCCTCTGACCCTCTCCTCTTCATCCTCTGACCCTCTCCTCTTCATCCTCTGACCCTCTTTCCTCTTCTTCCTCTGCTCCTCTGACCCTTCCTCTTCATCCTCTGCTCCATCTGCTCCTCTCCTCTTCATCCTCTGACCCTCTCCTCTTCTTCCTCTGCTCCTCTGACCCTCTCCTCTTCATCCTCTGCTCCTCTCCTCTTCATCCTCTGCTCCTCTGACCCTCTCCTCTTCATCTTCTGCTCCTCTGACCCTCTCCTCTTCATCCTCTGACTCTCCTCTTCATCCTCTGCTCTCTGACCCTCTCCTCTTCATCCTCTGACCCTCTCCTCTTCATCCTCTGACCCTTTCCTCTTCATCCTCTGCTCCTCTGACCCTCTCCTCTTCATCCTCTACTCCTCTGACTCTCTCCTCTTCATCCTCTGACCCTCTCCTCTTCATCTCTGACCCTCCTCTTCATCCTCTGACCCTCTCCTCTTCATCCTCTGACCCTTTCCTCTTCATCCTCTGCTCCTCTGACCCTCTCCTCTTCATCCTCTACTCCTCTGACTCTCTCCTCTTCATCCTCTGCTCCTCTGACTCTCTCCTCTTCATCCTCTGCTCCTCTGACGCTCTCCTCTTCATCCTCTGCTCCTCTGACGCTCTCCTCTTCATCCTCTGCTCCTCTGACCCTCTCCTCTTCATCCTCTGACCCTCTCCTCTTCATCCTCTGCTTCTCTGACGCTCTCCTCTTCATCCTCTGACCCTCTCCTCTTCATCCTCTGACCCTCTCCTCTTCATCCTCTTCATCCTCTGACCCTCTCCTCTTCATTCTCTTCATCCTCTTCATCCTCTTCATCCTCTGACCCTCTCCTCTTCATCCTCTGCTCCTCTGACCCTCTCCTCTTCATCATCTTCATCCTCTGACCTCCTCGTCTAAATGTTTTTCATCTTGTATTTTTCAGTCTTACTGTGATGACCCAGACCTAGTGCTGGACTTGAAAACCTCATTGTCGTCTTTGCTGATACTCTCCAGGTACATCTTTTTTTCCCCCCATGTAATTAAACGTTTCCCCCTCACCTTTGTGATCATTCTCACGTGTGTTTTCAGGGCTACGGGTTCCCGGTGTCTCAGCTGTTCGACATGCTTCTGGAGATGAGGGAGCAGTACTCTGAGATCCTGCTCAAACGCTGGAACATCACATTTAGGTGAAATTTTAAAACTCTTTTGAACTGTGCAATTATTCAAAGTAGAATCAAAATTGAGATAAAATTCAAAACATCAATGACCAGTTTGAATCTTTTTAATAATGAAGTCTACAGCCAAGCCTCTAAGTGAAAGCGTGTGGTTTGGAGCAGAGTTCAGAGGGAAAAGCTGACAAAAATGATTTTCCGTTAAAATGGCACTGAAGAGTCCTTGTTTTTTTTGTTTTTTTTTATGGAGCTTGATGACATTTTTTGTATTAAATCAGACCTATTCTGCAAAATGGACTTTTTAGAGCTGTTAAACATGTTACGGTGGTTTGTCATTTCTCCTGTTGAAGTTGTATTTGGAGTGATTTGTGCCTGTATGTCTCTTTATGTTCATTCTCCTGTTCTCACTCCGATCTGCCCCTGTTTTCACCAGCACACGCCCACTACTTGGATTATTCTCTTATTTTATTTGCTTAATCTGTGATACGCTGAGGATTCAGCAGCGTCGAGTAGTTATTTTGGCATAACAAAATCTATCAACTGGACAAAACAATTTTCTTTTTCTTTTGCTATGGCTCAGACCTGGACGACTGGGGGATTACACAGATATAATCCACTGCTCGGTCGTGTGATCTGCAGCTCTCCATCAGCGCTTCGTTGTGACGACGTTTACGGCGAACGTCGGCTCCTATCGGGCACCGCAGTTTTCTAACTCCAAACTTGTTTCTTTTATCAAGTCGTTTTCGATGATTATTGCGATTTAAAATGTCTAAATTCTAACATATTAATCCACGTTTGTCAGAGATTATATAATTAACTATATAGCAGACATGAGCACAATAGGTTTGCTTTAATAATAAAAAAAGTGATGAATTTCTTTGCCAAGTTTGGAAGTATCACTTTATCCTTTTATTTTATTTGAAAAATGACACTGTACAACACATTTTATTCTCTTTTTTATTCTCCTATTTCCAACCTTTTTATAAAATAATCTAACTGAATACCTCCAAAATGTGGATTTCAAGCTATATTGTAATGTTTTTTGAATAGCTGCGTGTCTTCTCACTTTCCCAAGGCCATAAATGATCTAAAAGCCTGAAAGTTTCTCCAGTCTTTAATCCTCTCGTTTGAAACAAAGAGGAGCCCTGCGCTGGACCTTGGAATGACCTTTTGTTTTTCTTAAACTGTCCACTGTCTCCGGCGCTGACCTCTCTCTATCACAGTTCACGCTCCGTACCACCCCAGCGTTTCTTTGTGGGAAAAGTGTTGGTTTTGAAGTTTTTTTTTCCCCTTTAACGAGAGCCT
Organism: Periophthalmus modestus; assembly: GCA_019594935.1. Taxonomy (NCBI): domain Eukaryota; kingdom Metazoa; phylum Chordata; class Actinopteri; order Gobiiformes; family Gobiidae; genus Periophthalmus; species Periophthalmus modestus. Next base: position 355,753 of record JAIEZT010000345.1, on the reverse strand, counting down.
GGAGAGAGAGGGCAGAGGAGGAAACCGCGGCCTTCGAATCTCGGCACGGCCCATTGTTCAAACTCCGTGGACTTTTTTTACTGGAGTCGGGAGAACGACACCAGAGGGACCAGAGCAGGGAACAAACAGCCACTTCCTACACTCACACACGCAGCCGGGCTAAGTCAATCAGAGGGCAATGCTTCGTTTAGTAGGACAAAAATACAAACATGATGATTACAAAGATGTTACGTGTTGAATGAGATTACAAGAGGAGAATGCTCTTAATGGTCCAATCAGGTTCATCTGGTCTTCTGTTAGATAGATTTTTTTCAGTTTGGACTACTCACTAGCGCCCCCATCTCAGAGTGGTCATGTGATGTTTCTGTGATGTGTCCGGTCGTCTGATTTAGGCTTTGGCGGTGTCTTCTGACCAGTGGAGACGGCGCCATCTCCAGGACAGTATTCCCGGTGTGTCAGACTAAAACCGTCCCCTCGTCCCAGTTGAAACACCCATGGGCATGTTTTCATATTTTGATTGGCTCCTTAATCCAGCAACGATGTTTGGTGTCCTCTATCCCTGCCCTTTAAACCGAGACGAGAGGAGACTTTTTACTCTCACACACCTGGGATACTGTCCTGAAGAAGTCGGACTGCAGACAGCGCCAAAACCTGTTTAAATCAGCCGACCAAACACGCCACATGACAACTCTGAGGAAGAATGCGAGTGAGCAGTCCAAACTGTTGGGTATGCAATCAAACTAAACCTTGATCTGGACAAAGAATCTAATACAATAAATGCAGTTAATGACGATGAAAATGTGACAAAAGTGCAGATGTGTGTATATGATCCCACATAGTCACTTACATGTTGTCAAGTGCATTGATTTATTTATTTTATTGCAAGACAGACAATCATAGTGACCAGTCATATACAGTAGTGGCAAGTGGTGATAAGACAAATCAAGACACACCAAGACAAACCAAGACATATCAAAGCTCACCGAGACTCACCGAGACTCACCGAGACTCACCGAGACTCACCGAGACGCACCAAGATGCACCAAGGCACATCAAGGCACATCAAGACCTATCAAAGCACACCAAGACGCGCCAAGGCGCACCAACACATACCGAGATGCACCAAGACACACCAAGGCATCCTGAGACATACTAAGATACACCACCAAAGATACACCAAGATACACCAAGATACACCAAGATGCACCGAGACACCACCGAGACTTATCGAGACACACCGAGACTTATCGAGACACACCAAGACTTAGCGAGACTTAGCGAGACTTATCGAGAGAAACCAAGACGCACCAAGACCATTTCTGGTTGTATGTGACGTGTTGTGTGTGATATCTTTGTGATTTTGGAGGGGGTACGGGTCGGGACAGCAGAGGAGAGTGTTTGTACTAGTCATTCATAAGTGAGGGGAAAAGATGTAAATGGGGAAAAAAAAGGTTTTAGAGTGACATTTTGTGGTTGACATTTGATAATTTATATACTTTTAAACGTTCAATACCACATGTTTTTTTTTGTTTGTTTTTTTGTGAAAGCAAAGTTCATTTGAAAAAAACACTGTGACTCATTTAATCCCCGTTCACCTTAATCAAAAACCTTCTGACAAACTGCAGTTATTTCTTTTGCCTCTGCGCTGATACTTTTAAATTGCGTCTTCTGTGCTGTTGCAAAAAAGGTGATTTACTTTTTTTTTTGTTAATGTTTTTTTTGTTCGTACAGACAGGCGCTGGACCAGGACAACTACAGCCCCATCCCAGTGTCCACAGAGGAAGAGTTCAAACACTACACCTCCCAGTTCCCCCTGCACGACCCCGAGCTCGACAAGGTAAAAATAACACGGGTGGAGAGTCCAAAGTGACGTTCTGGTACATTTACACGTGAATCCAGAGACGATTCACATTTTTATCATCCTTAAAGGCTCGTGAGCTTTAAGTCATGTTATAATGAATCAAAAACACACCTGGAGTTGGATTTTCTTTCACACAAGTTTGAGTAACTGTTAATTATTAGTCTGTAACATCTCCAAAGCTCAAAATGCTCTGTTCCACCTTGTGATGTCATGAAGCTGCTGTTTCCAAGTTACCTTTATTCCAGAGCTGAAATGAGCCAAATGATTCTAGTGAAGTTGTGTGGAGTTTAAAAACACATGGGAGCACTTCCTGTATTACCACATGATGACATCACAAGGTGGAACAGAGTGTTTTCTGTTTGAGAAGAACTAAATCTGCAGGGTTTGTGTGTTAAACATGTGTGAATGAAACAAAACACAACTCTAGGTCTGTCTCTACACTAGAAAAGATCAGAAAATAGCGTCAATATTTGTCCCTTTAACTGATTTTAACTTTTAACTTTAACTTTTAAGTAGAGTTTTGTGACATTTCTATATTTTGCATAGTTAGTGTCTCTCTCCAGATGATACAGGAAGTGCTCGTCTGTTTTTTTAAAGTCCAGATTTGTTCTCAATCCTTCCCACATTGAAGTCGCTTTTACTGAGCTGGAAAAACCTCATTAAAACTCGTAATATTAAAGTTTGGATGATGTTTTTGTAGTTGCCGTTCCCAAAGAAGTTGCCCTTTTCCGAGTTTGTGCCTAAAGTTTACTGTCAGCTCAAAGAGTTCATCTACGCCTGCCTCAAGTACTCGGAGGATCTGCATCTCAGGTATGAAACAAGACACAAAAACGCCTTTAAACTGCTGCATTTTACTGTATATTATCCTTCCTCTGTACTTTAGTCAGTGGTGGATGAAGTACTCAGTGTTGTAACTTAAGTAAAAGTACAGATACAGAGGTAAAAAGTTACTCAGAAGTATTTAAGTACCCATTTAACTAATTACTCTTACTTTTTTACACTTAAAGCACATTTTAAAGTGTAAATGTAGTGATATTGATTCAAAATGAGACGGATTTTGGTAAAAATAATAAAAATAAATACACAAAATTCATGAAAAAAGTTGTTTTCCTCAAACCCGAAGCTTGAACTCTTAAACTTTAGTCAGGATTTTACCACAAACATGTTCAAAATAACCCCTCAAATCGCATGAAAAGTACTTTTTACTTTTCAGTCCTGCTCAAAAATGTAGTAGAGTAGAAAGTACAGATACTTCTCTCTAATGTAGTGCAGTAAAAGTCAAAAGTATCCATCCTACTGCAGCACAGTTCTTCACTCCTTGTACTTTGTTTCCTCACACCGCTCCTTTTAGGCTTCTGCGTGATCTAAAAAACACATGAAACTGTGTAAATGTCAGTTCATATTTCATTTTCCCTGATGTCGAAGCCTCTGACGTGTTTAAAATGTGCGCTGAGAACTTCAAGTAACAAATAGTCCTACACTGACGGTATTGACAGGAAAAAATGCAGTAACATCCCCGTAACCCTCCCCCTGTCCCCCATTTAGTACCATAGAGTTAGATTATTCGATCCAAACTGTACTTTTAATATTTCCAGGTGGGTATGGGATGATATTTACATTTGGTGCCACGATTATCTTGGCCGAATTAACTAATTTTATCAGGATTAATATTAAAATTGTCGACAGATTAAACATGAATCCTTTACATATTCAAACAGCTGTTCTACTGTAGCTTGTCCCATCACCTTGAAGTCACACAGTACAATACTATCACGTTTCTGAAGTCCAGATGCAAGACCTGCTCCAACTTAACCTTTCACCTTTGACCTCTCGATTTGGCGTTGGGTTTTTATGTCGCCCTTTTACTACTTCTACCCCCAGGTTCACACATTTACACGACCAAAGAAAGTCTGGACACGTCCTCTCCTTCGGTGGATTTTTACTTTATTTTTACTGCTTTCTATGTGAAGTAAGATGTATGGAATTATGTAGTAAAGTGGTTTTATATTTTTGCACCGTCAACTAGGGATGAGACGATATACGATAATATCTCTAATCACGATCAAAAAGGTCAGCAATTAATCATTTGTGGCATTTTTTAATAATTGTAACGATTATAATCGACTTTACGACACCAGACGCCTCATGTTTCCGGTTTCAATTCAATGTTTAGATGTTAGTTCTGGTGTTTGTCCACAAGGGGGCCCTCTAAGAATGAAACTTGTTGGCTTCCATGGCTCCAGTGGTTCTTGATCCGGATTAAGCCACACATTTATCTCGTCCACTCAAGAAGGTGACGTCTGATGTGCGGAATTATTATGGATTTGAAAAATGAGACCAACAAGATGAGCCGCCGATCTGCAGAGTCTGAGGAGAAAAAGTTGCGGCTCCGAGGGCAAACACGAGCAACTTACATGCACATTTACGAGAAAAATATCCTCCATTGTTTGACAAACTTGAGCCGGAAATATTATAAGTAACACATCATGAGAAATTAACTATTGAATGTAGTTTGTTAGTTTGTTTGTGTGAATAATGGTGCGTGTTGCTGACTTCGCTATCGCTAGGTTAGCACTAGCTACATTTTGCACAAACGTGTCCTTTATCATGTCCTTTTTCTGGGGTTTTCTCAGGTCGGTTTGCTGTTTTTTTTTGTTTTTTATAGTCAAGAGTTTTATAATTGACACATTTATTATTCATTCAATGTTAATTTAATTTGCAGCAAAAAAAAGTTGATCGCTCAGGCACCTGCAGTTTGTGTGGCAATTGATGCTTTTGTGAGATTTTTAAAAACTTGGTTTAATAATTATTGTGATAACATCGTTAATCATAAATATTTTGGTCAAAGAGTCTGAATTTGAATATCGTCCCATCCCGACCTCCTGAGGGTGGATCTAACAGCTCGACCAATGATGTTTGTCGAGAGCGGGAATCGAACCTCCAACCTTCTGAATGACATAATTCCTCACTTCATATATCTGGCGTCTTCTGTGTGTATATAAAATGTAAAAAGTAGTAAAAACTAAGAAAAGAAATCGAATGAGAAGGTGTGTCCAAACTTTTTACTTGTAGTGTGGCTTGTTTTATTTTTATTAAAGTGGTGATTCTAAGACTAAACGTCTAAAAGTAGAACTAGAATCCTGAAGAAAACATAAGTCGACCCTTTAAACCAGCGAAGTGTCTTTTTACATGAAAATGGAGGCGTCTTTAGTGGAGGTTTTGTTTTGGAAGTGTCCTGCGTTTAGTTCAGTCTCGAGCGGAAGTCAGACGAAGGAAATACCAGAGTAAAGAATCGAAAGAGGAAGAGCACCTGTCTGAGCCTACACACACACACACACACACACACACACACACACACACACACACACACACACACACACACACACACACACACACACACACACACACACACACACACACACACACACACACACACACACGCAGACACACACACAGAGACACACAGGAAGAGCACCTGCCTGTACACATGTACACACACACACACACACACACACACACACAACGCACACACAAACGCATACACACAGGAAGAGCACCTGTCTGAGCCTACGTGACCACTGCACACACACACATGTACACACATATAACACATATACACACACAGAGACACACACAAACCCTGCAGATTTACACTGAGTTCTTTTCTCAAACTGAAACACTCTGTTCCACCTCGTGATGTCATCAAGTGGTAATACAGGAAGTGCTCCACTGTGTTTTTACACTCCACCTTCACTAGACGTCACTCTCCATTTTACAGAGTTACACTAGTTTAAGTAAAAATACAAAGCAGAGTTTTCTTGTTTGGTCTTGTTTAGTCCGTGTTCTGGTTCACATGATGATAATTTAATTTCTGGGACTTTAACATTACAAACTTTGACGTGAGTTTTTAAAGGGACCGTGATCAGACAGAAATGAGATGATTTTGCTTTTTATATTTCATTTCAATAATGTTATAACTCTAAATCAGATTATGAGTCACTTTTGGAGTTACTGTTTTTCACTGTGACTCTGACCAGGATCTGCCTTTTTTCTACTTTCTGTCCCGAGACTTTAAAGGTCCCGTATTACAATTACACATGTCCCTCGTTTGTCTGGAGGTTATGTTCTAAAAATAACCCACATTAGGCAAAATCGGCGAAGTATCAGCTTTATTTTTTACATTATTCTCTGTTTCTTGTCTGTAAAACCCTCACCACACACTTTATACACTTTTCTCACACAGGCATCAACATTTTCTCACATTTCTCTCTTGTTTAAACACAAAGTTCAAACCTTTGTTGGTGCAGAACGTTTCATCACATTGTGGGTTTTGTCGGGGAGAAAACTCGCAAACAGTCGAAACAGCGAGACCACGAAAGATGAACCACGATATATCGAAGGACATTTGTATTTTCTGATCTGTTCTAATGTCGTTTCCTCGTCACAAACAGACCTGGAGTTGTGTTTTTTTGTTTCATTCTCACATGTTTAACACACAAACCCTGCAGATTTAGTCTGAGTTATTCTCTCAGACTGAAAACACTCTGTTCCACCTCGTGATGTCATCATGTGGTGCTACAGGAAGTGCTCCACTGTGTTTTTAAACTCCACACACCTTCATTTCTAGAATCATTTGGATGAATTTCAACCATGGATTTGCACATTTCTACTGAACTAAAGGTAAAAGTTAGATGTTAACTTGAAAAACTATCACTTCATGACATCACAAGGTGGAACGGAGCATTTTGAGCTTTGGAGAAGTAGAGCGACTGATAATAAATGAAACAAAACACAACTCCAGGTCTGTTTTTGAGGAGTTAACACCATTATAACAGCTTAAATCTTAAAGAGTCATTTTCTTTCATAATGTACGACTTGCAGTTACTTCCTAAAACTATAAATCATTTTAAAATTAGTTCTTATTCGCCCCAGACGCTTTCTCGACTCCACCACCCACATCACGTCGACTGGAGCGGGTAACATGAACGGGAGTGTGTTGCCAAACGACACAAAGTCTCTGTGTATCGGGTTAGGACTGAACTGTCAAACTGGAGTCGCTGGGCAAAAGTTGAAAGGCATTTAAATAAACATAAGATCATCTGTTTCTGCGATTTTAAACATTTTTACAACCCAAAGCTGTTTAAGATACTTCAGAGTCGCGGCCCCGTGTGTATTGGCGATATTTGGCTCCGTTTTGTTCGAATGGTTCAGACTGTCTGCGATGGTCAGCTTCACTTTGCTGAAGCCAGGAGCTGGACCGAACTGTTCAGACTCACAACGAGGTGATTCTGGCTCCGAGCTTCTTTTTAAACTCCATAAATCTGGCGTCCGGGGGTAAAACTTTCACTGGTTTGTATCTTTGGAGAGTTCAAGATGTCACAGAAATGAACCAGGATCCATTTGATAAAACAGAGAAATGTCCAGGACCAGGGAAAGACTTTGGGATGCATGTGGTTTTTAAGAAGAGCGGTTCTGAGAAGGATCATTTGAATTCAGGTGGGTTTGAAGTTGGATCGACTAAAAAGAAGAAGAAGAAGAAGCTTGGAAATGTTTTTTTTTTTATAATTTCAGTTTGGAGACGTCAAAGAATTTCAAAATCGTAGCTCAGAATTCCCGTATCAGGCGTTTTAAAGTGCATATTATTCATATTTCATAACTCAGTACTTGAGACTTTGCAGCTTAGGACATTCCCCTGTGACGCTAACTGGAGGCACAGCTCTGTCTGGACCTCTGTTACGCAAGTTAGGATTGAATCTGAGCTTTGTTTTAACACAATCTGACCAGAAAGAACTGACTTAACTGGAACTACAACAGGTGAGCTGATTTGTGCTGTTAAATAAGTCTGTCTCACATAGCTCTACAGTCAGAAGCTAGCTAGCATTAGCATTAGCCAACAGTTTTTCTCATTAGTCAAACATTTTTGTTGAAATTCAAACGCCTAAACAGGACCACGAACGCTTGGATTGATCACAGGCTCCTGAAAATGTGCTGTTAGTACTTAGTTAGTAGTTACTGCCAATGTGTGGATTGCGTCGCCATGGTAACTGCTGAACATTGTGCCATAGTCATACAGGCAGAGCACTCCCAGCGTGATGTCACTGCAAAATATCTATTAACTATGCAGAGAAAAGGCTTTGAATAGTTCCTGCGCCCCCTGCTGGCAACAGTGGGAGCTGTTTAAAGGTGCTCTGTGTGCATTTTCTGGTGAAGGGTCTGCCACCAGGCCGAGGTACAGGTCAGATCTGTGGTAAAGCGAGTCAGCTCCCAGTATAAATGCATCTTTATGTTTATTTGTGTATTTTTTGCAGTAAAAATAATGGAAGATAGACCTGTTTAATGAAATACTGTGAAACATTTTAGGAAAAACACTAACCTCTCTATAGAGACAAACAGATTGTGGATGCTCCTACAGAAAAGTTTCATAGGGCATATTTAAATTTGGAGAAAAACTGTCACAATATGAAATTTCAAACTCAATTTTGATACGGAAAAGGCTTAAAGGCCCATTTTACACTGTTCTAATGTCGTTTCCTCATCACAAACAGACCTGGAGTTGTGTTTTGTTTCATTCACATGTTTAACACACAAACCTGCAGATTTAGGCTGAGCTCTTCTCTCAAACAGAAAACACTCTGTTCCACCTTGTGATGTCATCATGTGGTAATACAGGAAGTGCTCCACTGTGTTTTTAAACTCCACCTTCACTAGAATCATCTGGATCATTTCGGCTCTGGAATTGCAAATCTCAACTGAACTAAAGGTAAAACTTGAACATGTGAATGAAACACACAACTCCATATCTGTTTTTGAGGAGGTAACAGCGTTAGAAGATGTATTAAACCTCACAAAAGTCCATTTTGTGTCATATAGGACCTTTAACGTATTTTCTTTCATTCATTTTTTCCACTATCAGCACTTATCTGTCCTGCTGTCCAGGTATGAGCCATAGTAAAAGAAAAATTCAACTCTGTCAAGTGAATAAAAAGTTTTAGAGTGAAGACGCTTCAGTTCTGTCAACAAACTGACAGAACTGATCATACCTGGACGACTGAGGGATCACACTGACGTCTTTCCAAGAACTACGGGCAAACCTCCCTCAAACAGGTCAGAGCTGCAGGATAACGCCTAAAAATGAGAGATTCACAGCCGTGTCCAGCAGTAATCTGAGCAGGAGTGGAGAAGAGGCTTGAGCAAACGTCTTCAATCTAAAACATTGTGTTCAGCTGATAGAATTAAAATTTTCTTTTACTATAGTATTGGTACTTGTTGAAAATGGTGTCTAGTTTCAATTTTAGTGTCTGGGCACAGATTGTATTAATAACCCTGACTGGGGAGTTATAGTGTAATATTTATAATACTAGATCAGGGGCAAACTACGGTCCAGGGGCCACACACGGCCCGTTGGGCTTATTAATCCGGCCCGCCAAATGTGACCAAATTACATTAAAATAGATGAGGGTAAACCTTGTACAAGTTACCTTTCCCCTGCAATGCCAAGATTACCCCAAAAGATGGCGCACTTCAGCTACATCAACCTTGTTCGCGTGTTTTTCTCTTATCAGCGCTTCTGCAAAAACGAGCTAATCAAATAAAAGAAAAGTGGATCGTGAGCGCCGAGTGTTTAATACAGATTGGACAACAAAATATTTTTTCACTTAAGTCCAAAAGCTGTATGCCTGATGTGCCAAGAATCTGTCGCGGTTTTCAAAGAGTACAATATCAGGCGTCACTTTGCTAGCGTAGTTAGCATGTTTCGTAGCAAACAGTCAACGCAAAAACGGGCGGCTACGGCTCAGAGGTTGGCAGCCAATTTACAGACTCAGCAACATTTTAAATCAGCAAACAGCGATTCAAGAGTCAAGTACCAAGACAAGTTTTTTCGCTGGTATTCAGATTAGCAAAAACGAGCAAACCTTTCTCCGAAGATGAGTTTTTATAAGAATTAATTTGGAAAACAATATAATATACCTGGCCACGCCCCTTTGTTAAAGTTTACAACCCACTGTGGCCCGTGTGTGTCAAAAAGTTTGCTCACTCCTGGACTAGATAAAACTTGTACAGTGTTGTTTTGGACAGAGTCTTTCAAAGTACAAAAACATTCTTATGGATTCTTCAAAATTGTAAAACATGTAACTACTACTTCTGGTATTCAGGCGACTACTACAACTACCACTGCTACTTCTGCTGGAACACACATTGTGCTTGTGTGTTTAGAGTTATGATCTGTGACGCTCATTATTTAGTTTGGACACTGAAAATCACGATGTTCAATCACAAAATTACTTAACAAAAGAAACAAGTTCAGTAGCTTCCGTGTTAGAAAACCTCTGTAAATGTCATCACCACAAATCAACTACGTGACGCTGCAGAATCCTACGAGTATCACTGAAGAAAATCACCAAGAAAATAAAATAAGAAGTGCGTATGTCACAGTGGGCGTGTAGGAGGTGAAAATGGTGTCGATTAAAGATTAAACTCAAACGAGAATCACTCCAAATACAACTCCAGAGGGTCAATGAGAAGAAAACTATGACATGGTTCAAAGCTGAAAAGTCCAGTTTGCAGAGTAGGTCGTCTTTAATATGCACACACTGTACATTTGGACCTCTACCTCCAGACGGTGTTTTCTTTGCGTCTTTTCCAGCTCCGCAGATGAATAAATTAGCTTAAAGTGTTTGTGCTGGCTCGGAGGCGCGCTGGAGGAAAAATGGCTGCCTTCCCTTTAGCACACAGTGTTTATTTTCCGTCTGTCTTCTTCGTGTGTGTTTTGTAGCTCTTCCGAAGTGGACGATATGATCCGAAAGTCGACCAACCTGCTCCTGACTCGGACTCTCAGCCACTGTCTGCAGTACGGCATCAAGAAGAAGAACATCGGCCTCGCGGAGGTACAGAAATAACCTCGTCACATCAGCTGCACCAGTCGCTTCTTTAATATGTTTAAGGCTTTTACTGTGATTTCACCTACATCTGTAACCAGGGACAGCCTTTTTTCAACTTTCTATTATTAACAAGTCTCGTTTCTTTTTCACTTTTAAACTCTGTAGATCGACCTGTCACGAAAAAACATTTTAAAGTTCAATATAATTTACGTCACCGACACAAAATCTGACACACGAGCAGATTTAAACCACAAAAACTATCCTAAACCTACAATATTGTGACAAAAAAAATCATGAGGTACAATAAATAAACAGCAGAACAGTTATTTATTCAACCTTTTACAGCTTAAATCTGATCATAAAGCCACAAAATGACCAAAAATTTCACAGTAGTGCAAAGAAAATGTGCAAATTTTGATAAATATTCACCAAAACGGGGTGACGGTTCTTCAATAGAAGGTGAATTGGTGCCAGAGTCGATGAAGCCGGAAGTGCGCCCATGATCACTTCCTGTTTGGAACGTAGCGGCTAGCGGGTTAGCTACGTCCATTTATATTAGGTCTATGGCTGAGACTGAAACACAAATCAAATAAACTTACAGATGGTAGCTTTTAACTATTTTGTATTTATTTTTTCAGTATCAGTAGTTCTTAAATTTCATTACTAGTTATAGATTTAGTTTGACAGCCCTAACACTAGCAGGAAAAGTATTTAAAGACTGTATAAGCGTCATAGCAGAGTTGTTCTTCTCGTCTTCCTCTCTGTCCCGTCTGTGTGTAGCTGGTCCACTTGATCATAAACAGATTGTGGATCATTCTTATAATATATTTCTTCTTCTTCTTCTCTCGCCTCCGTCTCCGTCCCTTTACCTTCCGTGTAGCTGGTCCAGTTGATCATAAACAGCACTCACCTGGAGCACAGCTGTCAGTTCCTGGAGGAGTTCATCTCAAACATCACCAATGTTCCTCTGGACGCCGTCAGCGCCACCAAACTCTACGGGCCGTCCACGTTCAAGGTACGACCCCCTCCCGCCCGACGAGCGAGGCCGAGAATGTACCAGAATCACCACTTTAATGGAAAATAACCTAACCTGACCTAAAGCCCAAACAAGCAAATCGAAATCACTATTTGTAGATGAGAAAGGCAATTTGTGAAACCATTTCCTTCACAAATTTGAAAATATTCTTAGTCTTATTCTGTATAAAACCTGCTTACCCTGTAGATCAGAGCTTTCTGTTTATACGCAGGTGCCATTTTGAGTACTTTTCGACCATTTAAAAGACATAGTTCATTTTGAGATGTTAATTACTATGACAACGGTGCTAATTTTTCAGTTTGAAAACCATAGATAAGGTTTGAATTTTTAGTTTTTCTCCCTTTTTTTTGTGTTCGAAATGTGTCCTGTAAAGTTTTTTCAATATGTTCCAATTTTAAATGTAAAAAAATCAACCATCAGTTAAGAATAATCTTTTTTCAAATTATTTTTTTTTATTGCAGTTATTTCAAAAAACGAAATATAAAAATCTGCTGTCCTTTTTGCAGGACGCTTGCCACGCGGCCGAGGCGGAGATCTACACCAGTCTGAACGCCAAGATCGACCAGTTCCTCCAGCTGGCGGACTACGATTGGCTGGCTCCGGTGCCTGGGGGCGGGGCTTCTGACGTCAGCGATTACCTCATCGACCTTCTCGCGTTTTTGAGAAGCACCTTTAGCGTCTTCACCAACCTCCCTGTGAGTACTGCTACTGCAAATACTACTGCAAAACACTAATTCTGCTCCACACGGCTTCTGAAGAGGGGGTGAACTACAGGAGGTTGTGGGTTTGACTCCTGGTCTCTGAGTGGAGTCTGCACGTCCTCCCTGTGTTACTGTGGCAGAGTGGTTAGCCTGTGTCCTGCCGCTCAATAAGGAGGTTGTGGGTTAAACTCTGGGGAATCTAAAACTTCCTTATTATATCAGTTAAGGTGAGAGTGAACACTTCTGTATAAACGTCTTTTAAAGGTGCACTATGGAACATTTTTGGTATGGTAGTATGAATGTTCCACTTATCTATCCACTGGTGGTGCCAACTGTATGTCTCAAGTTATGGTTCAGATCTGTGGAACGGTGACCCCGCTCAGTAAGAATGCAGGATTTCAAGTTATTTCAGAAACGCCTCGAAATTGCATAAATCTAACAGGGATAGTTTGATTCTATACTGTGAAACATTCTAGCTGAAGCAGTTACATCTCCATGGAGACGAGCAGTTGGCGTACCTCCCACCAGCAAAGCTCCACAGTGCCCCTTTAACCGTCATACGTTTAAACAGCACCAGGTTTCCCTCGTCGACTCTCACCTGTTCTTGTTTATTTAAACCTCCGTTGTATAAGTTGCTCCCACAGCCGAGCGCTTGTCTTCGGGCTGGTGTTGACGTTAGCATGCCGCGCTGAAGGATTAGCTTTAGCGGGTCATAGTTGGAGCTTGTTAGCGTTGGTTAACATGGGGCCGTGTAAGCTGCTTACGCGGTCAGCCGGGCCAGGATTACACCCGGGGCAGGATATTGACTCCATTGGGCCAAACTAATCACATTATTCACACTATGTTCTGTACAATGGAGCTACTGCAGGAATCGATGGGATTCTCACGATTCGATTCCGATTCTGAGGCTCAGAGTTGATGAAGAATCGACACATCTGTATATTTATTGTTCGTTTTACCTTCTGCTAACGTTATTTACTTTATTTAAATGGCTAATTGTGCTGTTTTTACTGTGGCGTGGATCAGTTTAGCAGGTCGGAAGTAATATTGGCATTTTACCAGCACATCTACTGCAGAAACTACAGCTCACACGTCTCTGTCCTCATCTGCAGGGACATGGCGTAGAGTTTAGGACAGTTTATCAGCACGTTTCACACTAAAGCTGATTTTTGAGTGCGTAACATGAAGCCGTCTCCATTTCAAACTTAGGAAAAAAGTTTATGCTACAAGCTAACGGAGCACCGCCGCATCTTTTCCTGAAAACTCAAACGTGAACGAAATAAATAAAGCCTCAAACAAGTCCTGAACACACAGATACTCCCGTGGGTCTCTGCAGTGTGAGCGACAGGAGGGAGGAGGCGGGAGAATAAACAGACAGACCGGGTGGCTTCAATCAAACTTAAAATCCAGATTATCGAGGCGTTGGTGTTTATCGATTCAGAATCATTTTACTAGAAACAACGATTCATCTAAAAACGATTATTTTCCCACCGCTAATAGCTGTTGTTTGTTCAACTTTTTGTCATTGTCTTTCATGTCGTATCTAACATTCGTGGTCTGATTCCTGCTTTTGCTGCTGTGCTCTGGAGCAAGACACTTCTCCTGCCTTTCATGTGTTATTGGTGTTTGCAGTAGCCTCAGATTGAGTCATAAATGTTAAAAAAAAAAAGTGAAAACAAGATTTGGTGTTACTTTACAGTCTGACCACTGCCTCTTTTGACCATAACCACAAGGATTTTGATTATGCAGCAGTGAAATAATGGGTCAAACGCAGATTTTATTTAAACTTTTTTTATGAAACACAGCTGTAATTTTAATGAATGTTCCTCACCATTTTCCTTATGAGCCTTTAAAATATCACACATACATTCATATTGTTTTTTCAGCTTTAAACCAAGTGATAATGTTGTTCCCTCATCAGAACAAAACTTTTTTTTACAAGGTTGTCTTTCTCAGAGTCCAGAAATCACTCTTTTGCGATATTTTGTTGGTACAGTGATAATAAAAAAACAGTTTTAGACAATATGTGATTTTCAACACTAAATGATGGTACTTGTTTTCTATTCCGATGCGGCCTTATATCTTTGTAGTCAGTCAGGTTGGGATGGGACAATAAACAATATTGTTTATCATGATTAAAAGGGTCGAAAATAATAATTTGTGGGGCATTTTATATAATCGTGATAATCGCCAACGAAGATAATCGCCAATGTATCACCAGAATGTGCAAAAAAACAAACTTATCCACAGAGGAATCAACGGGAGGGACAAAGGTCTGTTGTCCCGGGGTTTAGACGCCCAGAATTGGACTCTCTTCCTGTTAATTTATATTACAGGGGGGCCCATGTGAGGCTTCCTGCCCTGGGCCCCCAAATTTCAGTTGACTGCCCTGCTCAAAATTCTAATCATTCATATCCAGAACATTTTTAAAGTGTTCAAACTGCATCTGATTTTTGATACTTTTGACGGCTCTGTGTCAGACTATAAATGCAGGGATCGTTATTGTTGTTGGAATATGATTTCATTCACCTTTTCGGCTCGTATCAGGCTCGGGTTAAAGCGATTTGTCGGGAGCGGGTCACAGGGCAGAAGGCCACCCACAGCCGTGCCTGGGCTAAGTGTTCTGAGCTGTAAGCCGATTTCTTCCTCCGACCCTCACCCCACCTCCTCGCCCTCTCCATGCCCCTCCAAATCTGACCCCGTGTCTGGCCCGGGCCCCTTAAATCGATCAGATGTTATGGATCTAATTGCTGGAGCTTTGGAGGTGTGACCCAAAAGAGGCTGGTAGAGACACATGTACATACAATACACGGAAAATCACACTGGAAATGTACAGCTCTACGTGCAAAGTTTCAACATAAAGCTGCTGCAGAAGTTAAAAATACTACTTTAATCCCTGTATTGCACCAGCTGAAGCTTGTGGGAAAAGTTCTTTGCTCTAACTCTCCCATGGACTGGTTTGATGGACTGGCAGCAGGGTGGAGCAGGGGTCTGAGAAGGTCCAGGGTTCAATTCCTGTTGGAAATGGCATGTTTAGCCAGTCTGTGTTGGTTCTCCTGCCACACTGCTACATTCTGATCGGATATTTAGTGCTGCAAAATCATTAAAAATACCATTAAAAAAAAGAAAAAAAACATGTACAATGAGCCAAGACTTTCCTGGAAATCACTCAAAAACTCTTGCGTTTGTGGGGTTCTCAATAAAGTTGTTAATGCTTTGCCGGAATGTTCCTTAGTACGGCATTAAACTTATTTTGCGTTTTCTCAATTGCATATAACACAATAAAAAGTGTGTTTTAACATGTTCCTCTCTCCAGTGATTAAATTTTCATGTATTTATTTATCAGGACGATGTACACGAGTCACATGCTTGTTCCAGATTGTAGTTTAAGAAGCTAATTTCCATCTACCGTCACTTTAGTGGGGGTACGTCATCTATGTGCAAGTCACAAATCCAAGCCGCCTGGGCACAAGGGTCCAGTCAAGTCCCGTCCAGTCATCGTACAAACAGTCCATACTTATGTTTTTATGACTTTTGTTTTGTCGTACGAGTCTAAATACAGCCAAGAGGTAAAAACAAATAATAATACATGGAAATAATGGAAATAAATTAACAATAAATGTAATTATCAAGCCTAAGAGTGAATATTTTTGAATGGCATCTGTAGGATATCCCAGACACGAGGTCAGCTCACTTCAGATACAGTTGTGTAAAGGGGCAGGTGTGGACTCGGTGGGCTCGTTGGATTCGTTGGACTTGTTGAATTCATTGGATTCGTTGGATTCGTTGGATTCGTTGGTTTCATTGGATTCGTTGGATTCATTGGATTTGTTGGATTCATTGCTTTCGTTGGATTCATTGATTTCGTTGGTTTCGTTGGATTCGTTGGTTTCGTTGGATTCGTTGGATTCATCTGTTTCATTGGATTCGTTAGTTTCATTGGATTCGTTAGTTTCATTAGATTCGTTGGTTTTGTTGGATTCGTTGGATTCATCTGTTTCATTGGATTCGTTAGTTTCATTGGATTCGTTAGTTTCATTGGATTCGTTGGTTTCGTTGGATTCGTTGGATTCATCTGTTTCATTGGATTCGTTAGTTTCATTGGATTCGTTAGTTTCATTAGATTCGTTGGTTTCATTGGTTTCATTGGTTTCATTGGATTCGTTGGTTTCATTGGATTCGTTGGTTTCATTGGATTCGTTGGTTTTGTTTTTGTTGGATTCGTTGGTTTCATTGAATTCGTTGGATTCGTTGGTTTCATTGGATTCATTGGTTTCGTTGGTTTCATTGGATTCGTTGGATTCGTTGGTTTCATTGGATTTGTTGGATTCGTTGGTTTCATTGGATTCGTTGGATTCCTCGGGGTCTTGCCTTAGTTACCTCAGTTTTTACCTCAGTTCTTTCTGGAGAGGCTGCTCCTGCCAACGTAATGTTGCCCATAAAACCTATTGAAGTCAATAAACTTCTAAACATATCGTAGTTTGAATCCATCCAAAGAAGCACACATTCCCTCGTTCTCTGCGCTGTAGGACTATTGAAGCTGAGTTTGTGAAAGACGAACTTAAAGAGGAGCACATGGTTCATTTACATACAGTTTTGTTTTAGAAAAAATAGAATTAATGGAAAAAAATTAAGTCACTCCATGTCCAAAGCCTCAAGTCAAAGTGTCAAGCCAGAAAAAGAAGTCCTGAGTCAAGTGAGTCTCAAGTCCTGATAAGTCCAACTCGAGCCCTGCCTGATTCTCTCAATGGAGATGGATTTAATACGACACTGTGGAACTTTCCAGGCGATGCAATGACATCATCCATTGAGTTATATTGTGTACCTTGAGTGTACATTCTGGAAAAGTGAAAGTTGGTGGCACATGGAATGACAGTAACAATCTCACACTGATCAAAAGCCCATCTTACAGACTTCTCCAACGTTGTATTAGCTGTTTGGTTTGTTCAAAATGGAAAAAAAAACAAAAACTGTTGCGTTAAGGTCAGTCGGGGGTCGACGTGAAAGTGGCTCCAGGGTGTCTAAACACTCGGCCTGTTTTTACTTTCACTCTCAGTATTTAAAACATTTTACGGGTCAGTTGTTTTAACCTGAAATCCCAGAATTATGCAACGGGCTCAGAGGCGACATTGATCTAATAAATACTAGCGCTAACAGTGACGCTGCAAATACTGAAACTTTGGCTAATCCTGGCGCTAATACGACCTGCCCGGAGGCTTCAGGGCTAACAAAACAATGCTAATCTAATATAGAAGGTAAGAGTCCTGTAATGGTGTGAAGCTCAGCAGATATTCAGCGTGAGAAGGATCGGTGACACGTGTTTGACTTTTTTAATTTATTTTTTTATTCCAAAGCACATAAAGACCATAGAGCAGGGGTGTCCAAACTTTGTTCACTGAGGACCACTTATGGAAACGTATTCGTAGTGGAGGGTCAGTGGTGGTCAGTACAGCAAGTCCTTCAGATAGATACATTTTACAGTTTTGATAGAGCCACCAGATCTTTCATGAGGGTTGGAACATTAATTTGAGGTCTGACTCACAGTTCAGTGTTGAGGTTATAGTGGCAGAAATACTCATATTTGTAGTAAAAGTACTGCCCATGATCAATAGGCAGTACCATAGATTGGACACTTCTGCCACAGAGATGAAATCCAACTAAACAAATGAAGATTCTTGTGGTAGGTTTTGTCATGGGACCAAAACTTCAAACTCTGATTCAAAGGAAGAGGTTGGATCTTCATTTAAATGTCATTTTCAACACAAACTGTGAGTGCATTTGGTGTGAACAGTTGGTCTGATAAAGAGGATCATTTAAAACTGTTTTCCTTTATAATAGTATTGATACTTCAGATGAGTATATCCATCACAGTAAAAGCAAAACGGCCCATGTTTGATTAGAAGCTTTTGAAGCCACTAAAAACATTTGAGTTCCTTCTGTGGCCAGAACTCGTCTGGAAAAGAGACGGGATCTTAATGGAACTTAACTACTACAAGTTGTGGCCAAACCTCCTTGTCAAAGATCCTCAGACTCGATTTGATCTTATTTGGTCAGATCTGAGGCTGAGCAGGGCTGGGCCTGGTTAGTGCTTGGACAGAGACAGCTGGAAATTCCAGGTGCCACATTGGGACGTCAGTGGCAAAAACTGTCATTAAGCAAGATACATCACACACTTTGCGTAGTATGAGAGCGGTGTGGCACAGATTGGCAGCCTCGCTTCCGTCAGTCTGCCCCAGGACAGCTGTGACTGCAATAGTAACTTACCACCACCGACTGTGGAGTGAAAGAGCGTCTGGAAAAGCTCTGTATAAGACTAATGCACGATTAAGTCTTTTTGTTCCATTATTTCATATCTGTGTTTAATGTAAAATGACTTTTGTCTCTACAAAATTTTTCCTTCCGTGTATTTAAACAAAATTCTGACCCAGTACAGATACATTATATAAGCAAATGCAAATAATTAGAAAACATTTTATTGTCCGATTATCAAGAAGTGTCGATTAATCATGCTAGTTGTTGTTAGCTTTACCATCACGGCTGCACTGGACCCTGAGTGTTGTGAAAAGTGCTTATAAACTCATTGAGGTGGATAACTGGGATGCTTGGAATACATAACTTTGGACCACTACAAACTGTTGATGTTGAACTTGTCCTGTTTTTCACATTTTTAAGGCAGAAAAATCAGGTACAGCGCCTTTGAAGTGGCTCTTTTTGTACATTACATGCTATTCTATGAGCTGTGAAAGCCTAAAGTCCATATGTTTGTCTTGCTGTAGGGAACCCCAATAGAACATGCTACTTTACCGGTGAGTATCTGAGCTGCAGTGAGTCTAACAGAGTGCAGTGTGTAATATTTGTAACATTTAATCCCATAGTTTTAGATATTAATAAGTTAGCGTTTAGCATAGAGGAAGTTTGACTAACGAGTGTGTCTTTAAACAAGTGCAGCCCCGCCACTCTAATAGTGTTCGCCTTTTGCACAGATAACGAGGCATGTAACAATAACCATGAGATCAAAATAACAGAATATTAAAGTGGAACTAAACACTAAATCAACTTTTTTTTTTTTTCAAGTAGCTGGTGACATTGCACAGGACTGCGCTGATCACAGACAGGTGTTTCTGATACAAATACCTGGCTGAGGGGCGGAGTTTGCAGTGTGGACCAATCACACTGATCCTTATTCCTCCAGACTCCGCCCCTCCTACTCCCTCACTCTCCCCTTTAGTCCTCCAGACCTCCTCCTCCTCCCTCACTCTCCCCTTTAGTCCTCCAGACCTCCTCCTCCTCCCTCACTCTCCCCTTTAGTCCTCCAGACCTCCTCCTCCTCCCTCACTCTCGCCTTTAGTCCTCCAGACCTCCTCCCTCACTCCTTTAGTCCTCCAGACCTCCTCCTCCTCCCTCACTCTCTCCTTTAGTCCTCCAGACCTCTTCCTCCTCCCTCACTCTCCCCTTTAGTCCTCCAGACCTCCTCCCTCACTCTCTCCTTTAGTCCTCCAAACCTCCTCCTCCTCCCTCACACTCCCCTTTAGTCCTCCACCTCCTCCTCCTCCTCCTCCCTCACTCTCCTTTTTAGTCCTCCAGATCCCTCCTCCTCCTCCCTCACTCTCTCCTTTAGTCCTCCAGACCTCCTCCTCCTCCCTCACTCTCGCCTTTAGTCCTCAGACCTCCTCCCTCACTCCTTTAGTCCTCCAGACCTCCTCCTCCTCCCTCACTCTCTCTCCTTTAGTCCTCCAGACCTCTTCCTCTCCTCCCTCACTCTCCCCTTTAGTCCTCCAGACCCCTCCCTCACTCTCTCCTTTAGTCCTCCAGACCTCCTCCTCCTCCCTCACTCTCCCCTTTAGTCCTCCAGACCTCCTCCTCCTCCTCCCTCACTCTCCTTTTTAGTCCTCCAGACCTCCTCCTCCTCCCTCACTCTCTCCTTTAGTCCTCCAGACCTCCGCCTCCTCCCTCACTTTCCCCTTTAGTCCTCCAGACCTCCTCCTCCTCCCTCACTTTCCCCTTTAGTCCTCCAGACCTCCTCCTCCTCCCTCACTTTCCCCTTTAGTCCTCCAGACCTCCTCCTCCTCCCTCACTCTCCTCTTTACTCCTCCAGACCTCCTCCTCCTCCCTGACTCTCCCCTTTAGTCCTCCAGACCTCCTCCTCCTCCTCCCTCACTCTCCCCTTTAGTCCTCCAGACCTCCTCCTCCCTCACTCTCCCCTTTAGTCCTCCAGACCTCCTCCTCCTCCCTGACTCTCCTCTTTAGTCCTCCAGACCTCCTCCTCCTCCCTCACTCTCCCCTTTAGTCCTCCAGACCTCCTCCTCCTCCTCCCTGACTCTCTCCTTTAGTCCTCCAGACCTCCTCCTCCTCCCTCACTCTCCCCTTTAGTCCTCCAGACCTCCTCCTCCTCCCTCACTCTCCCCTTTAGTCCTCCAGACCTCCTCCTCCTCCTCCCTCACTCTCCCCTTTGGTCCTCCAGACCTCCTCCTCCTCCCTCACTCTCCCCTTTGGTCCTCCAGACCTCCTCCTCCTCCCTCACTCTCCCCTTTAGTCCTCCAGACCTCCTCCTCCTCCTTCCTCACTCTCCCCTTTAGGCCTCCAGACCTCCTCCTCCCTCACTCTCCCCTTTAGTCCTCCAGACCTCCTCCTCCTCCCTCACTCTCCCTTTGGTCCTCCAGACCTCCTCCTCCTCCCTCACTTTCCCCTTTAGTCCTCCAGACCTCCTCCCCCTCCTCACTCTTTCTCCCCTTTAGTCCTCCAGACCTCCTCCGTCACTCTCCCCTTTACTCCTCCAGACCTCCTCCGTCACTCTCCCCTTTACTCCTCCAGACCTCCTCCGTCACTCTCCCCTTTACTCCTCCAGACCTGCTCCTCCCTCACTTTCCCCTTTAGTCTTCCAGACTTTCCGAGTTTGCAGCTCTATTTCTAATGTAGTTGTGGGTGGAGTTTGGGT
This sequence comes from Periophthalmus modestus, assembly GCA_019594935.1. Lineage (NCBI taxonomy): Eukaryota > Metazoa > Chordata > Actinopteri > Gobiiformes > Gobiidae > Periophthalmus > Periophthalmus modestus. The sequence goes on along the minus strand of JAIEZT010000345.1, from coordinate 334,341 downwards.
GTTAAGTCCCACTTTAATACAGCTTTCCGTGTGCAGTCTGCTGAAATGACACACTATTTTAAGTTTTAAGTAATTTTAAATCTGTCTCCATTAGTCTTCATTAAAATAAAAAACCCGACAAAACCAAGTACAAACACCAAAAGGTAAGTAATGAACTGAAGGGGCTTGGGCTCTGACGTCTGAGAAGTTAAAGCGTTTATTTAACATATTAACTTTGTGCTAGCAACAACACGACATTGTAAAGTGTAAACCACAAAGCAGAAATGGTCAAATCAGGGATAGACCGTGTAAAGAAGTGGACTAAGTGAATGTGAGGTCACCCACAGCATTCGGCTCCAGTCAAATGAAGCTCGAGGCTAGAGCAGGTATAGCGGCTAATTTGGACCCGAATTCTGACTGCGAGTGTCATAGCAACTAAAGAGCCAATCCTGAGCGAGGCTGTTGAAGGTAACGCCCCTTTTCCGCCCACACCACTGGTTTAGCAGGGAACAGGCACTTAGCAACGCTGTCAATCAAATCTGTTGCTAACGCTAACAGGAAAGAAGGACCTGATTTGTCTGTTATTAATGTTCATATCTTGATTTACAGACACAATTGTGAAAAAATAAAAACCCCAGGATCATGTAGAGGGTTAATACGAACATTTAAGACCAAAATGACGAGTCTGACAGCCGCAGTTACAGAGAGACAGGACACAGTTTTTCTAAAGTAAAGCGAATTGTTACTAGAAGCGCACTCATGCTCGTTTCCTATTTGGAACGAGCCGGGTAGCAGGTTAGCTATGCCCATTTATATACAACAGTCTATGGTCCAAACCTTTTTCATCATATCGAAACACAGATGAAATAGTGGGCCAGTCGAGGGTGGTCATTTCTGTGAGTACTTTTAAATACTTGCGTTAAAGACACTTTAGACTGAGCCACCGAGCCTTTATTCATACTTGGATCCTCAGTAGGATACACAAAATATTTGATAGTTGTTGATTTTTCAATAACTTGGAGTAAAAAGTACTGCTTACAGTAATTTGGGCCAATTCACCTGGAAGCCTGAGGGCCAAGAAAAACTTGTCTGAGGGCCACATAGTTTGGACATGCCTGTGAAATAGATTTAAGGTTATTTTTAATCTCATCTCAGCTTTTGTTTCACTTGAATCTGCTTTGCTGCTTGTGTTAGCGAATGGAGAGTGACTTTAGTTTGAAGAACGATGAGCTGGAGCTGACCTTTTGACCTCAGAGCAACAAGGCCACAAACAGGAACGGTGCAAGAATCGATCCTTGAGGGACTCCCACATTAGACGGAGGCAGAGCTGATGATGAAATGGTCTTTATTGATAGTAAATCCTCAAAGAAAGCGACAAAGACTAACCCAAAAAACACTAAAACACTTACTGAGACAGATTGGGGTTATTGTAGGGCACTTATCGAATCGCAAACCCTCTGTAAAGAATAATATCTTGTCTTTTTATTGAAAAATCTTTGTCTATCTGTAGCTTCGACCTATTCAAACACGTTCTGAAATTCATGAGATTCTAATATTAGTTAATCAGCTCATATTTCAATCTTATGTTAATTCTTCTACAGTTATTTAAAAGGTGCAGTATGAACAGAATCCTACATTTTTTTTAATACAAATTGCTAATCTATTAATCTATTTGCAGTTGCTACTTTTTCAACTTTTTTTTGGGGGAGATTGTGCTTGTGTGTCTCTATCGTTTTATCTCTTGACAATTGTGGATCGTTACGTTGCAATTTGCTAATTTTAAATCGCAATAATCACCTAAAACGACTTAATAAAACAAATAAATCCGCTGACTTCCATGTTAGAAAACTGCAGTGTCCAATGGGAGCTGACGTCACAGAAAAGCCATAAAGCTGTCGGCGCCCCCTATGGACAGCTGCACATCACACTATCGAGCAGCAGATACCAAAATGACGACGCGACGCTGCCGAATCCTACGAGTATCACCGATTTACGAAAATAAAACTGGTGCGGACGTCACAGTGGAGGTGAAAACACGGATTAATCTGCAAAATGGCGTCTTGAAAATAAGCGATTGAAGATTACTCAAACGTGAATCACTCCAAATACGACTTCGAGAGGGTCAAAGAGAAGAAACAACTACTTAGTATTAGTAGTACTTGGACGACGGCCATTAGCGAATCAAAACAGCTCAGTTAGATAATATATACTGCCTTTTTGTGAGCGTCCCTTGTACTTTTGTGAGTTGCTCCAGTTATTGTCGTGTCTCATATTCCCTGCCTCGCTGACTCCTGGCTGGCCTTTGGCGCGTGCCTTCAGTGACAGTAAATTGGAAGAGTGAGCGGCACTTTTTTACTCCGTGTCCAATCGAATCCAGGAGTTTAAAGGAGTTCTAAATCACTCCCAACTAAACAAATACTAAAGTGTGCCTGGGTCAGATATCACCACTGCAGATACACAAGGTCCATGATTATTAATAGTTGACAAAATACCTGCAGATGTTTGGATAATGTGGAAAACAGGGCAACAAGCAAAAGGTGTATTCAGTGTTTGGGCTGGTGATATAATACTACTACTACTACTACTACTAATACTACTACTACTAAATAAGAACTACTACTATTACTACTACTACTATTACTACTACTACTACTACTACTACTACCACTAAATAAGACGTGCTGCTACTACTACTACTAAATAAGAACTACTACTACTATTATTACTACTGCTACTAAATAAGACCTGCTACTACTACTACTATTAAATAAGAACTACTACTACTATTATTATTACTACTAAATAAGACCTGCTACTACTACTACTATTAAATAAGAACTACTACTACTATTATTATTACTACTAAATAAGACCTGCTACTACTACTAAATAAGAACTACTTCTACTAAATAAGAACTACTACTACTAAATAAGAACTACTACTACTATTACTACTACTAAATAAGACCTGCTACTACTACTACTAAATAAAAACTACTACTACTACTAAATAAGAACTACTACTACTATTACTACTACTACTACTACTACTAAATAAGACCTGCTACTACTACTAAATAAGAACTACTACTACTACTAAATAAGAAATACTACTAAATAAGAACTACTTCTACTAAATAAGAACTACTTCTACTAAATAAGGACTACTTCTACTAAATAAGAACTACTACTATTACTACTAAATAAGACCTGCTACTACTACTAAATAAGAACTACTACGACTACTGTAAATGGACATGTAAAGTATTAAAACAATGGTACAGTGAAACACACAGTGAAAACTGTAAAAATCAGATTGTAATAAAAATGCTCAACTCGTCTTGTGTTCAAATCCAAATCAAAAACACATTTAATAAAGATCTGAAGTTTTCTACACAAGTGCTCGTTCTAATGTTCTAATGTCAGTTTGTGTTTCTGATCAGTGGGGTGGTGCCAGTCCTTGAAAGTGTTTAAAATAAGCAGTGCAGTTTTAAAATCAGCTCTAAAAACAACATATTCAGTGAAAAAACGCAGGAGTGATGTGGTCCTATCGACTGGCTCCAGGACGCAGACGTGCAGCTGCATTTTGGACATTTTGTAATCGCTGGACTGAGGACTGACTCACACCGAGACTGTTCAAAAATGGACGATACGATACTGGAGCTGTTATATCGCCCAGCTCTGTTTAATACGAAAAAAAAGGACAAATTTCTTCCTTCAAAGTCTGATCTCTGCTCCAAACCACATGCTTCTACTGACAGAGCTCTGGCTGCAGCTCGCGCCATTAAAAAGACCAAAGCTGATCACGGAGGATTAGAAATGACGCTTTGAAATCAACCCAATTATTCACTATCAAATAAAGTTTTGTTTGGTTTTATTCACTCTCGTTTTATTTTGATACAAATTGGCCGTATTATTTCACCCCCGGAGACGGCGCTGGTGGGCCGGCCCGTACTCCTGACATGTAAATAGAGTTAGCGGATTTCACGGTGGATCGGCTCGGCTCTAAATGTGGCGTTCAGGGGATTTCCGGTCGCTCCAGCAGATGTGAAGCTCTGTGTAATTCGATTTACTCCACGGCCCCTTCGCTGACCTCCGTGAACTACAGCTGTTTAATGCCAAACGATCCCGAGTGGGCGGGAGATGGTCGTGCACCGGGGATTCTGCAAACGAGGACTTGACGATGAGATTTTCGATTGGTTTGTGTTAACGGGATCAGAGTCCAGGGTTCTCGTTATAATTTAAGATGTTAAATGTTTTATTATAACCACGTAATTGATTAATTCATTGATTTAAAAATTAAAAAATCACCTAAACTAAAATGAGATTCAGTTATTTCCAGTTGTCAGTGACCAGCTTTTAATATATATTTTTTTATATTTTCAGTATTTTTGTCATATGGCACAAACCCCAGGAGTCGAACCCACAACCTCCAGTTTGTAAGCGCCGGATTGAGGACTGATCTACACCAAACCTCATTAGTTTGGTCAAAAATGGCACAAAAAAACATCAGGATCGAAGAATTATATCGATCTCGGACAATACAATACTGAAACTATATCGCCCAGCTCTTTATGCAAACCCCAGGAGTTTAACCCACAACCTCCTGGTGAGAGGGAGGAGACGGGAGAACCGCTCTGCCACAGTAACATTACGCAGGTTATAAATATCTCGTAACTTTTGCCCTTTATTTAACTCGTCGCTTCGTTCACGACTCGACGTCCGACGCCTTCGCAGACCCTGTTTCTTCTGTATAAATGTGTTGTCATACACTTCTCCGCTCTCTGCTGTATTCTTATTACAGCGCTCCATCATCCTGACTGCCCCCGAACGCACCACGGCTCTGTCTAAATGAAGAGAACAAACTTTTGACCCCGTTTTAGCGCGATGCGTTTGAGGGGAATCAGATTATTTCTACAGCGCGGTGCTTATAGGGCCGACGTTATGCATTACACTGTTTTACATCGGCCCTGGGATTTCAGACGCTGTGACTTTATCGTGGCTCGGAAATGGCTTTTTATAGTTTTATTTGGTAAGAAATAGGCCTATTGATACTTTGCAGCGATGTCATTAACATTCGCTAACTGGAGGCACTGCTCTGTCTGAACTGAAGCTCTTTTTTACTCTATTTAGGTCGTACATTACGCAAAACTTACTCTTGTGAACTTTTTACTCATCAAAAACAGACCTTTGTTTCATTCACTTGTTTGAGTAACACTTTATTATTCGTGTGTAACATCTACAAAGCTCAAAACGCTGTGTTCCACCTTGTGATGTCATCAAGTGGTAGTTTTCAACAGGTTTTAACAGCGACTTTTACCTTTAGTTCAGTCGAGATTCAACGAAAATTCCAGGTCTGAAATGATCCAAATGATTCTAGTGAAGGTGTGTGGAGTTTAAAAACACCGTGGAGCACTTCCTGTATTACCACACGATGACATCACAAGGTGGAACAGAGTGTTTTCTTGTGAGCTTTAAGTCATGTTCTAATGTTTCCTCCTCAAAATCAGACCTGGAGTTGTGTTTTGTTTCATTCACATGTTTGAGTCACACTTTATTATTCGTGTGTAACATCTCCAAAGCTCAAAACGCTCTGTTCCACCTTGTGATGTCATCAAGTGGTAGTTTTCAACAGTTTTTAACAGCGACTTTAACCTTTAGTTCAGTTGTTGTTTAGTTAATTTATTCCTGAAATGATCCAAATGTGATTCCAGTGACGTTGTGTGGAGTTTAAAATCACAGCGGAGCACTTCCTGTATCACCACACGATGACATCACAAGGTGGAACATCAAACTCCGCTCGTAATTGCTCTGATCCCTCTGAAAATGCGCTGCTTAAATTCATTTTGTTATTTGTTCCTTGAGTTTTCAGACGTGTCTAAAAACTGTCCGGCAGCGTTTGCTAATATGTACATTGCGTCACCATGGAAACGGCTGAACATATTCCGCCATAGACATGCATATAGAACCGCCCAGAGCGACGTCACTGCAAAGGTATCGGTGCAGAATGGCAGTAGAGGGCGCTAGTAGTCCAGCTCTGTTATTTGATGTGGATGATTCATTATTTGTTTCAGTTTATTTCTCAAGTATAATACAAATTTCTCTACGGGGACAGTAAAGTACCTTAAGTAAAAACACATTTGGGGAATTTGGAGTCGCTGTCTAGACATAACATCTGGTTAACAATTTTAGAATAAACAAAACAGTCAAAATCTGGTGTTTTTTTACACAAAAGAGAACAAACTAAATCTGGAGGAGCAGCGCAAGAAATAAAAACGTGTTTAATATTGTCAGTGGTTAAAGTTTGTGGGATCAGTGACCAGTAGAGAGATGGTTTTTTTTATGGCCGAGATATTTTTGATCTGAACTGATGATCTGACCTTTCTCTCCTTCTGCTCCACCCTGTCCTCATCCTCTCTCTGTCACACCTCCCTCTGTCTCCTTCTTTCTCTTTTTTCACTTCTTACCTTTCTCCTCCTTTTCTATCGCTGCCTCTCTCCCCCCTCTCTCTCCTCTGCCTCTTCTCTCGATCTTTCTTCCTTCAACTCTTCCCCTCACCCTATTTTTTTTCTCTCTGTCTCTTTCCCTTGTTCCTTCTCTCGCTGGTTCTCTGTCTCTCTCCCCTCCCTCTTTCTTTATCTCTCGTTCTCTCATTCTCTCCCTCTGTCTCTCTCTCTCGCTCTTTCTCCCTCTTTCTTTCTCTCTCGTTCTCTCCCTCTGTCTCTCTCTCCCTCGCTCTCTTTCTCCCTCTTTCTTTCTCTCTCATTCTCTCCCTCTGTCTCTCTCATTCTCTCTCTCTCTCTCTCTCTCCTCTCTCTCTCTCCCTCGCTCTCTTTCTCCCTCTTTCTTTCTCTCTCGTTCTCTCCCGCTCTCTCTCTCCCTCGCTCTCTTTCTCCCTCTTTTTTTCTCTCTCGTTCTCTCCCTCTGTCTCTCTCTCCCTCACTCTCATTCTCCCTCTTTCTTTCTCTCTCTCATTCTCTCCCTCGCTCTCTTTCTCCCTCTTTCTTTCTCTCTCATTCTCTCCCTCTGTCTCTCTCTCCCTCGCTCTTTCTCTCTCCCTTGCTCTCTCTTTCTCTCTCATCTCTTTCCATCTCTATCTCTCTCCCATTCGCTCTCTCTCTCGTTCTCTCCCTCTTTATCTCTGTCTCCCTCCCTCTCTCTTTCTTCCTTGTTTAGATTTGTCGATATTTCTGGGCCTCTTTCTCCCTCTTTCTTTCTCTCTTGATTTCGCTGATCAATTTCCCCAAATGATTTTATGATTTATGATAAAAACAAATTTACATCTCCCTCTGTCTTTCATTTTAGTTTTGTAGTTTTGTGCAGTCATCTCTTCACATTAAAGTGTTAAAATAAAGTTTTGTGTTCACTCTTTAAGCGGCAGGACGACCAACATAAAATCAGTTTGGAGGTTCAAATCGATAACGATAAAGTACAAATATCAGTGTGATCCTAATAACTACAACCTTTCCTCAAGTTGAAGTTCTGTTACCTGCCAAATATGTTTCTCAAGTGAAAGAACTGTGTCTGAAAATGGTTCAGTTTGTCCACCGATCTGAAGGTTGCGGGTTCGAATCCCGCTCCAACAGATGAACGCTGTTGTTGTGTCCTTGGGCAAAACACTTAATAACGCCCCTCACCCCAGTGTCTGTGTCTGTGTGAGAATGAGCGACTTGAAGGTGGAAAAGTGTATTTATTATGTATTAAAAGTGACTCAGGTAAATATAACTGACTCCTATCCTCCTGTTTCTCTCTTTTTTTTGTCTCTCTGTTCCGTCTCTCTTGCGTCGCAGGGGAAGGTGGCGCAGACGGCGTGCATGTCGGCCTGTAAACACATCTCCACGTCTCTGCTCCAGCTGCTCCTGGACCCGGAGCTGAGGCAGATTTCTCTGGGAGCTCTGCACCAGCTCAACGCCGACGTGAAGGAGTGTGAGAGTGAGTCTGCGGCGTTACCACGGATACCACTGTATTTACATGTGCTGCTTTGAACTGATCATCTGACCTTTCTCTCCTTCTGCTCCACCCTGTCCTCGTCCTCTTCCACCTCTTCTTACCTTTCTCTCCTTTTCTGTTGCTGCCTCTCTCCCCCCTCTCTCTCCTCTGCCTCTTCTCTCGCTCTTTCTTCCTTCAACTCTTCCCCTCACCCTATTTCTTTCTCTCTCTGTCTCTTTCCCTTGTTCTTTCTCTCGCTGGTTCTCTGCCTCTCTCTCTGTATCTCTCCCTCCCTCTTTCTTTCTCTCTCGTTCTCTCCCTCTGTCTCTCTCTCCCTCGCTCTTTCTCTCTCCCTTGCTCTTTCTCTCTCATTCTTTCCATCTCTATCTCTCTCCCCTTCGCTCTCTCTCTCGTTCTCTCCCTCTTTGTCTCTCTCTCTCTCTCTCTCTTCATTCTCTTTCTCTCTCCCTCTTTCTCTCTCCCTTCTATCTTCTTTCTCTTTCTGTCCCTTTCTTTCTCTCTCCCTCTCTCTGTCTCTATCTTCTTTTTCTCTCTGTCTCCCTCTCTCACACCCCCTTTCACTCGCCCCCTCTTTACTCTTTACGTCCCTGCTCCTCTTTGTCCACTCACCTTCCCTTCTCTCTCTCTCCCTCTGCCCCTTCTCCTCTATCTCCCCCTCTTTCCTCTCTCTCTTCTGTTTCTATTTTTTATCTTCTCTCCCTCCTGCTCCTTCACTCCCCCTCCCTCTCTCTCTCCCTCTGTCCCTCCTCCCCTTTCTCTCCCTCTCTCTCCCTGCTCTCTCTCTCTCTCTCTCTCTCCTGCTCTCTCTTTCCTCTCTCTCTGCTCTCTCTCTCTCTCTTCTCTCTCCCTCCCTCTCTCCTCCCCTGCTCTTCCCTCTCCCTCCTCTCTCTCTCTCTCCTCTCTCCCTCCTTTTCTCTCCCTCTCTCTCCCTGCTCTCTCACTCCCTCTCTTCCTGCTCTTTCCCTTTCCCCTCTTTTCTCTCTCTCTGTCTCTCCCTGCTCTTTCTCTCTCCCCTCCTTTCTCTCTCTCTCTCTCTCCCTGCTCTCTCTCTCCCTCTTTTTTCTCTTTCTCTCTCTCTCTCCCTCTCTCTCTCTCCCTCTCCCTCTCCTCCTCTCTCTCTCCCTCTCTCTCCCCCTGCTCTCTCTCCCTCTCTCTCCTCTCTCTCTCTCTCTCTCTCTCCCTGCTCTCTACCCTCCCCCCTCTTTTCTCTCCCTCTCTGTCCCTGCTCTCTTTCCCCTCTTTTCTCTCTCCTCTCTTTTCTCTCTCTCTGGTGTTTTTTCCCACAGGTTTTGCCAGAGCTGGTCCGGTCGCAGGCTTCCAGGGCGACACGCTGCTGTTGGCCTTCAGTGACTTAAGACAAGTAGGTCTTTGTGCCTCACGGCCGCTCTCTGCTCCTCTCTATCTCCTATCTCCTCTCCCTCCTCTCTCCTCTCTCCTCTCTATCCTCCTCTGCTCTTCTGCTCCTCTCTCCTCTCCTCTGGAGCGCTCTAACCCTGCTGCTAACCAAGCAGATATCTCCTCTACCTCCTCCTCTCCTCAGAAGGAGCGCTAACCCCCCATAGTCATATTTAACCCCAGAAGTAGTACCTCTCTTTAATTTCTCTCTGTTTGAAGAACTTCAGTGAAGGTGATAAGAGGCGTTAGAACATGTAACACAAGCAGATATAGCAAATACTTCCTCTTTAATACCCCACAGAAGTAAAATACTCCTCTAGTTAATACCCCCATAGAAGAAGTAAATACCTCCTCTTTAATACCCCATAGAAGTAAATACCTCCTCTTTAATACCCCATAGTAGTAAATACCTCCTCTTTAATACCCCATAGAAGTAAATACCTCCTCTTTAATACCCCATAGTAGTAAATCCTCGTTTTTGGAGGAAACCCTCGTGAGCCCTGCAAAAGTCAAGACTGATCAGAGGGTTGTTTTTTTTTGTGTGTGTTTTTTATGAATTGTCTGATGTGTGGAGTATTTTCCAGTTCGTTTGTTGGATTGTGGGAAAATGGCCGGGAGCAGAAAAAGGCGGAGGGCGTTTTTGTGTTGTTGTTTATGAGAATCCCGGAGCGTGATGTGAATGAGGAGCGTCGGTGACAGGCTGTGCGCCGGGTCAGAGTGGGACAAGTCAAACAGCAAAACTTTACATTTGATTTACATTTTAGATCCATCCGTCACATTATTTTCACACCTGGTTTTCATCAGTTCGAGTTTAAAGAGGAAACACATTACATATTTAGATCACCAATTTACCTTTTATAGTTTTAAAATGCTATATTCCTCAAGATTAGCATGTTTTCTAGTCTCTCCTCCCTTTACTCTCTGTGCTAAGCTCCTCCCCCTTCAGAGCACTATCACAACACAATCCGCTGCATCACTAATGAAACTACTGCACATCACGTCAGGTTTGTGAAGTCGTAGTGCACAGTTTTGTCTCATGTTTTTGTAGATTTATGGAGGATTGTCGTGTGGGAGCATGGGTGACGGAGGCTTGTGGGCGGAGCCTCGTACAGAATCTTACAGCTTAAAAAAAATCATTAGAACTTGGTAAAAAGCTCAAAAAATCTATTCTTAACCCCCGTCTTTATGTATAATAATGGCACTTGGTCCTGTGAGTACTGTTAGACTTGATTCTGACAATTTTTTTGAGGAACACTTAAGGGAAAGTCGTTAAAGTTGAAAATCTTTACGATAAAATGCTTTTTCAGCTCTGTTGTTTAAATTGGGCTGAAAATATGAGCCTTTAGGGATGTAACAATAACAGCAACTACAAGTCTCTGCTTAAATTCATTGTTATGTTGCAGTAACGACTAAAAACACAAGGGAACTACATAGACCATGATCCTTTGCTCCGTTTCAGTTCAGACTTTATGAAGAAATAACTGTTATTAGCCACTTTTAAATCATAATTCTTCAGATTTTGACAGAACCAAAGGATTGTCAAGGCATTTTAAAAGGAAAAAGTAGCACATTCATAAGTTTCTCTCCATAAAATATTGCAGTAAATAAACTGTGAGATCGTGAAAATCTCGTATCAAGAGATTTGGACGTCATTACATCATTAGCCATTAGCCGTTAGCTTCAAAGTCGAGATGCAGTTTGAGCGTAGACTTTTTCTATTAACCTTGGAGAACATGCAGGACCTCGCCTTTCACATTCACTTTCGTTTTTGATGCTCGGAGTCAAAAGTCACTCCCCTTTCACAGTCGCTTTACATTTGGCGCTACTGCACATCGCATTGTGAAGTTGTAGTGCAGTGATTCTTCCCCAGAGGGCCTCCAAATCAGAGCAGTGTAACACATTTAACATGAGATTGGGCCGTGAGTTACTTTTTTACAGAACAAGTCGGGCCCCAAGGTCAAAAAGACTCAGAACCTCGCTGTAGTTTTTTGTTTTGTATCATGTTTTTGTAGATTTATGGAGGATTGTCGTGTGGGAGCATGGGTGACGTAGGCTTGTGTTGGACAAATCAAACCGCTAACCATAAGGAGGGTTTGTATCGGGCTCGAGAGAGATCGCTAGATCACTCAAACACGCTTGGATTCCTTCAAAAACCTCTTCAGGCAACAAGAAACCTCCAAAAAGTCGGTTTTGCTCAACACTTTCTCTTTAACAAGCATCATTGGACATTTACTCCAAGTTAAACTAAAAACACGACGTTCACAAACTTGTTTCCGTCCCCGTGAGCTCGTCGCCGGCTGCAGAATTCTCCCGGTGGCTGGTTGGCCCCGGCGTGTCCCATTGGTCCGCTGCGGGCTTGTGGTCGTTGGTGAGTCGCGGTTGCGTTGGTGTTGTGGCTCTTGACAGCGGATGACGGATGGCGCAGGGAGCAGGCAGAGCTACGATGAATGAACGGCCAGACAGAGACAGATGACCCATTCTAAGTCTGTCAGACGGTCGTATTCTGCTGTCCAGATGATGCATGCTTCTCGATTTGAACCCAGGCAGCAGCGAGGCAACGGGCGCCGCTCAAAATCGCATTCAAAAATCCAAACAGTTTACTCCCGATCCCTGCATCGCCTTTGTCTTACCCTACCACTCTTATCATATCAAAGGAGAGGGACACTTCCAACACATCTGCCCCAGTGGCATCTCTCAGCCATTTTTCATTTTTGCCTGTCAGCGGCACGTCGTTTTTCACCCGCGTGACGCTAAACGGTTGGTGAATGCTGGTAATGGTCGATAAATCATGCTTTTATACGAGATGTTTAGGGGTTGGTTGGAGTCCAGTTGGGAGTTGGGACACGGTGGTTCTTTGGGACAGGGCCGAAGTGCAGTTCCGTCTCCCAAGAGTCGAAAACTTTGTTGGGACTGAAATATCCGATTGAGGTCAACTGTTGGAGAATATACGTCACATTTTCTCTCTAAGCTTTGTATAAATAACTATTTTTAAAAGTCCCAGTGTGTAACTTTATCGCGACTAAAATAAAAGCATCAAAAACGTCCGTCTTTACTCTTAGGGGCTTGCATCTCCACAAACCTGGCGCTTACTTTGTCTGGAGGCGGGTTTGTTTCCACAGACATGTTCCTTTGGCTATAATATTCCATAGTTTGGCTTAAAACATGTCTGTCTCCATGGAGAATGTTCCAAAGTATGGCTTTAACTTTGTTTCCTTGGACTTGCTGTGACATGCCACCTCCAGAAAGTTCCGCAGTGTTATTTTAAAGCTTCGGTTTTAAGCGTTTTACAGCAGTTTGTGTATTTTCAGTCTGATAATTCACACAGTCACAAGTTTAGACACAGTTTTTCTTTATTTCTATGGTTATTTACACTGTAGAGTCTCACTGAAGCATCAAAACTATGAATGACACAGGGACAAAAACATGTTTTAGGTTTAAAATAAAACTTTTTTACACTTTTGTCGTGTCTTGACCCTGACAGGACACAACCGTGAAGTGAAAACCATCATCAAGAAGCTCGAAACTGCGGATACTTTGAAGATTTGAATGTAAAAATGTAAAAAGTTTTTAGTTGAGTTTTTAAATAGTTTATTGTCTATACACATTGCACCATATATTTGATGCGTTCTCTAAGTATCTAAAAGGTAGAAAGTTCTAAACATGAAGAAAAAAGACTTTAAAGGAGCAGCTGGCTTCAAACTTTTGACTCGTTGTGAATGTCAGGACTTTAGAAAACCATTTCACGCTGACCAGTAAAGCCTATATAGAGTTATGGCTAGTCCAGTTTTGGTTTGACCCTATTTTGACCTAACACAACCACTTCTGAATCTTAAAATTTCTTAGACGAAGTTTGGTTCAAGAGATGTAATATATATATTTAAATGACCCATATGACACTATTTTCTGATCTATTTTATGTTGTTTCCTCATCACAAACAGACCTGGAGTTGGTTTTAGGCCGAGTTCTTCGCCAATTTCTACTGAACTAAAGGTAAAACTTAGATGGAGATGTTACAGACTAATAATAAAGTGTTACTCAAACATGTGAAGGAAACAAAACACAACTCCAGTCTGTTTTCGATGAGGTAATGGCGTTCGAACGTATCTTACATCGGCGTGGACGTTTCAGTCTTATCCTGGAGCGTTGGCGTTTGAGAGAAGACAGAAATATGAACTGCTGAGCAAATACAAGTGTGCAGTTCGCTTCAGAACATGTTCGACGAGGTTTAAACTACAGGGTTGGCTGGGTTTACTCACATTAACCATATCACGTTTCCAAGTACATCCTTTTAACATTTGCTAATTACAACCGTTCGAATGTTCCTTCTATTCCCGTGTATCTTTCCGACCTCTAATCTCCCAAACTAAAAAAATCCATCGTTTTCTACTCATCAGCAGATTTCTCGTATAATTTTAGCCTCCGTGGATGTATTCTCTCTAAATATAGTCACGCCGGTGCAGCGGACCTTTGGCTGCCCTCTCCGAAGCTGCGGTGTGGCCGTGAACCAAGAATCGCTCAGACACGAGATGTTGAAGTCGTTTTTTAAATGTTTGGTCCAGATGCTTCAAATTTTTGGGGTTCATATTTCACTATTAAAGGAGGAGTGTGTCGGAGGAGTGTGTCGGAGGGCCGTGGATGCAGGAGTTAGTCAGGGGTCGTACAAATCACTGTGACTGTGGGACCGTGTATCTGAATGCTAATGCTAATGCTAATGGTGTAATGGTGTAATGGTATGGTTTGGGTTTGTGTGGATTTTGTGGTGCAGTAGGATTAAAAACGACAGATATACGCTGCCAGTCAGAGTTTGGACCCACTTTTTTTTTTGTTTCTAACTTATTTCCACGATTATTTACACTGTAGATTCTCACTGAAGCATCAAAACTATGAATGGACACATATGGACTATAGTAATCAAAAAATCAACTCCAAACTTGCTTCAGATGATGTTTTAGGACATTTACTTTCAGGAGACTTCATCATAAAGTTCATTAAGAGAAGGAAAAGGGTTTGAGCTGTTCACAAAGCAAAGGTGGGATAGAAAATATTTTAAAAAAGCATATTTGGTTTAGTTTGCTATGTAACTCCACCGGGAGGAGGCCCTGGAGAAAACCCAGGACACATTGTCTCTCAGGTGGCCTGGGAACGCCTTGGGGTCCCACCGGAGGAGCTGGAGGAGGTGTCTGGGGTGAGGGAAGTCTGGGAGTCTTTACTTACACTGCCGCCCCCACGACCCGGCTCTGGATAAGCGGAAAAAAATGGATGGATAGACATAATTCCATATATCTTGCTTCATATATTTGCCTTTAAATAAGTAGTAAAAAAAAACAAAAAAAAAATAAAAAAACATTGAATGAGAAATGTCCGAAGTTTTTATGATTTTGTTTTAATTAAGGACAAAAAACAATACAATACAATAATTCTAAACAGACACAAGACACAAATGAAATAATGACCTAAAACAAAGAGTTCAAGACGCCCAAACCCCGCCCCTTTTGCCAAACTCAAATATTCTAAACATGGAATGAAAACAGCTGCATAAGACGAGAACAAATACATAAAAAAATATTTTTAAAAACACAAAAAAACCCCACAAAAAAACAACTTTTGACTGGCCGTGTTGGGTTTTTGTGTTTCGTTTCTTTTTTTTTTTTTTCTTTTTAATAAAGAGGTGATCCCCAGTTTTATGTCTCGATCACGTGTTCAGACTTTAACTTTATAACTCGGATTATTTAGTTTGAGGCAGATCTGAATGAGACGGTCCCTCTAACCACGAGGTTGCTAGTTTGGTCCCTGCTGCGCCGTGTCAGATCTGGTGTCATGGTGGAAACGGAAAGTCCAAGTCAAACCCGAGAACGTTTTTTTTTCAAGACAAAGCAATAACATGTCCATAGAGATGAGCAGTTTTTGTTCCCCAGATTTTTTTATTTTTATTTTATTCATTTATTTATAGATTTTTATTTCAATCCCCATTTTAAACAAAGAACAAGAATACCATGTTTTTCAGGACATGTTTGTAAATGTCCCAATAACAGCAGATTTATACAATATTATTAGATTTATACAATATTATTAGAATATTTTGATGGTAAATAACTAAATTAAAGTGTACTGCAAATTTCATCAACTCATTTTCAGTTCTGCCGGTGGTCCTTAAGTGTTACCCAGGTGAAAAGTCGACATGCTAGTCCCCCTTCTCATCCTCTTTCCCATCATCCTTTGCTCCTGCGTCTCCCGTCCTGGTTCAAGTCCTGTCACTCAAACTCTTTCCACTCTTTTCTATTGTCGTCCTCCTTTTGTTTCAGTTTGGAGATGGTTCTTTTCTCGGTCATAAATTATTAACTACTACCTCCAGCCCATTTGTCTTATGTGTCCATCACTGTCTCCGCTGCATTTTATCCTCCAGTGTCACTTTGGACAACAATATGTTATTCCCACGATGCCGTTTATTTGACCTGTCGGGGTTTTTACATTGGCTTACATGGTACTTGAATTAAAAAAAAAAAAAAAATGTTTTTAAATTTAAGTATTGGTCTCATCTGCAGCTGTACAGGTTACAGTCCAGTTACATTTTAGGTGGGCATATACACAAAAGAGGAAACAAAATAATGAATAAATAAAACACCTAAATAAATAACTAAATAAAAAATAAATTTATAATAATAATATATTATATTAATTAATAATCAAGATAATAATAATATTAATACACAATCAAGCCAAATAAAATAAAATAATAATAATAATAATAATAATATATATAAAAAAAAAAAACAAAAACAAAAATTTACTTAATGATTTAAATTCAAAACGAAAATTGCTTTAGGATTATTGATACTTTGCAGTGACATCACTCTGGGGGAGTACTGTATGCGTGTCTATGACTGTGGCAGAATGTTCAGCACCAGCAGTTACCATGGTGACACAATGCACACATTAGCAAACACTGTCAGATAAGTTTTAAAATTGTCTGAAAACTCAAGAAAGAATCGAAGTGGATTCAAACTGTGCATTTTCAGAAGCCTGTGATCGGTCTGAGCGATCGGTCCGGCTAACGGAAAAACTGTTGGCTAACGCTAGCTAGCTTATGAGTGTAATTTTATGTGTGAGACTTGTTTTAACATCACAAATCCTCTCATCTGTTGTACTTTCAGATAAATCAGTTGTTTCTGGTCAGATTGTGTTAAAACAAAGTTCAGATTAAAGTCTAACAAAGCTTCAGACAGAGCAGTGCCTCCAGTTAGCATCTCCTCCCCAGGGAATTTTAATGATAATCAGCTGCAAAGTATGAATATTCTTATCAGGACTTTTCTTTTTGTACAATTTCCACTGTGTAATCTGTGCAGTAAGTTTTTCTGACTCATGTAAAGGCTCTAATTTAAAGTTGTCCCAAGAAAAGTATGTTTTAAAGCTGCACTATGTAACTTTTCTCATGACAGATCTACTATCCTCTTGTCTCCATCATGATAAATTTAATGCCATACTTTGGAATATTTCAGGTAAATCAAAAACACGTCTAGACAAACAGGTGACAGAGCAGATATAATGTGAACTTTTAAATTTCTCCTCAAAATGATGAAAAGTAGAAGTGAAAAACACCACATTTTGAAGTAAAGAAGAAACATTTTGATTTATTTAATGTTTTATCACATTTTCTTTTATAAATAAAACCCGTAATTGCAAAATAAGCCTAATCACAGCATTATTTAGCGAACAACATCTTTTTGAATACAGCACAGCACTGTTCTTTTTACTTTTTATCAGTCAAAAGTTTGGACACATACTTTTGTTTTATGACTTTCTACATTTTGGACATGAAATATATGGAGCAAAATGTGTGGAATCATGAAACAAAGAACAAAAGTTAAATGACTCTGAGGATTTGACTGTAAAAATAAATAAAAAATCTAAACTTTGGAGTTATTTTGAGCATTTTTTTGTCCATTCATATTTTTGATGCCTTCACAAAAAACATGGAAGTAACAAAGCCGCAAAACTGACAAAGTATCTCCAAACTTTTGCCTTCTCGTGTTTAAAATCTGATTCGCTGAAATACAACAGCTGTGGCGTCGCTAATGCGCCATTTGTCCTGTAATTATCGTTTTTGTTTTACATTCACTGTGTCAAAAACGTCTCCACACTGTCTAAATCCTCCCTGACATCACAATAGAAGAGGTCGCCATATTTCCCCCTAGTGGACAGTGATGGATTTGACGCGCCCGATAGCATCTTTGTTTTGTCATAACATTTACACGCGAGCTGTCCGCACGTATCGCAGCTGTCGTCCGCCCTCGTTTTGAGAAATGTTTTTCGGTAGGGGGGGTGCGCTCTGTATCTGCGACTCAAACAGGAAGTGGCCCACGCGGTAATTCATAATGTGTTTGTCGTCGTATTGTTCTGTAACTTAGCTAGCACTTAGCTCGAGAGGGGCTTAATGAATGAGAGGGAAGTAATAGCTCACAGCCCCAATCGCAGACCCGAACCGCTAACCTCCGTCTATTTAAAGCTCCACTGCGGAACCTCTCACTCCACACATCTCTTTGCTTGTACCCAGTAAATGGACAAATACGAGCTTTGTTTTTGGGGCTGGATTTGTGAATAAAGCATTAAAAAAACTGTCACACGACTGAACCGTTAACCTTTATCTATTTAAAGCCACACTACGGAACCTCTCACTCAATATATAGACGTAGAGGGTTAATATGAACATTTAAGACCAACATGAGTCTGACAGCAGCAGATACAGAGAGAGGAGGCACAGTTTTTCAATGGAAAGTGAATTGGAGCCAGAGACGAGGGAGCTGGAAGTGCCCATGATCACTTCTTATTTGGGAGCTAGCAGGTTAGCTACGTCCATTTGTATATACAGTCTATGAGACGAATACAAGCATTTTATGAGTATAATATAAGTATAATACAAGAAAATATTTCATCATGGGTGTTTTCCTGGTGGATAATTGTTAATAAAGCATTACAGGTGTCCCGCACTATATTGCGCTTCACCTTTCGTGGCCTTTTCGCTGTTTTGTGTTTGTGTTCTGCGTCCTGATTGGCTGAGGGACTGTAGACCATTGTGTTCTGCGTCCTGATTGGCTGAGGGACTGTAGACCATTGTGTTCTGTGTCCTGATTGGCTGAGGGACTGTAGACCATTGTGTTCTGTGTCCTGATTGGCTGAGGGACTGTAGACCATTGTGTTCTGCGTTCTGATTGGCTGAGGGACTGTAGACCATTGTTCATCAGTCTCCTCCGTGTCTCCTGTACAGTACAGAATGTGTCAGACAAATTTACATAAATGTTGGATCAGTGTGACTCTGAAGTGCTGTATGTTTGCAAGTTTTCTCCCCGACAAAACCCACAATGTCGATGAAACGTTCTGCACCGACAAAGGCACCTACGAAGGTTTGAACTTTGAGAGAAATGTGAGAAAATGTTAATGCCTGTGTGAGAAAAGTGTATAAAGTGTGTGGTGAGGGGTTTTACAGACAAGAAACAGACAGAATAATGTAAAAAATAAAGCTGATACTTCACAGATTTTGCCTATTGTGGGTTATTTTTAGCACGTAACTCCCACGATAAACGAGGGAACTCTGTACTTTGAATCGACTCATTTTTCTACAGACCTTACTCGTAACTTAGCCTGCATAGATTCAGTTGAGAGGGGCACTACTTCTGTCTTTTTTAAACAAATGTCTTTTAAAACACAAATAATCTCCATCGTTAATGGTCCGTAGTTTGGTTTTAGCTGCATATTTAACTGCGAGAAAGCTCCAGAGTGTTGCTTTAAGGGTAAACGACTTGTTTTGAAAGGAGAGTCGGCGTGTACATAGAGATGGGTGCAGAATTTTGAGTCTACATTTTGTTTGTGTTAAAATCGTGTCAATGTCACTGCCTCCACTTCTCGATTTTAATGCGGTGAAAACATGTGGGTCAGAGATGTGAAAAGTGCAAATGTTCCGCGGCAAAGGAAAAAGTCAGATGCCACGGAGCACAAAACCCGAGTGGCGTTTCTGGCTGTACGTGAATGAACGGTGGTGAAAAGGCGCTTTATTTTGAAAGGGATTTTGATTGACACTCCTTGCGTGCTTCCTGACATCTCGAGTCAGAGCTGAGAATGGGTGTAATCAGGTGAAAGTGAGGGGAGATGCTCAAAATGGCCGCTCGGGGTGGTCTTCTCCTCTGGGACACTGAGGAGGGAGGGAACGAGGGAGGGAGGGAAGGAGGAGACCCGCGGGACAACAAACTCTCAAATCTATGAAGAGACGAGCCGAGAATCTGAATCTAAAGTCAACAGCGAAGTGAACCGAGCATCCAGAGAGAGCGCTCAAAAGGGTCAGGTTGAGCGCCATGAAAATTATGGACAAAATAAATCTGTATTTTTGCTAAAACTATTAAAAAAACAAACTGCAAATCCATCGCATTTGTTTGAAATGATAATTATGATTTTATGATTATTGTTCTGTGTGTCGCAATTAATGACTATTTTTGATATTATAACTACTTTCTATTGGATTAAGTAGAGACTAAACCAGGCTAAACTTGGTCCAACTTGGGGCTAAACTTGGTCCAACTTAGGGCTAAACTTGGTCCAACTTGGGGCTAACCTTGGTCCAACTTAGGGCTAACCTTGGTCCAACTTAGGGCTAAACTTGGTCCAATTTGGGGCTAAACTTGGTCCAATTTGGGGCTAAACTTGGTCCAACTTAGGGCTAACCTTGGTCCAACTTAGGGCTAACCTTGGTCCAACTTAGGGCTAAACTTGGTCCAATTTGGGGCTAAACTTGGTCCAATTTGGGGCTAAACTTGGTCCAACTTGGGGCTAAACTTGGTCCAATTTATGGCTAAACTTGGTCCAATTTATGGCTAAACTTGGTCCAATTTATGGCTAAACTTGGTCCAATTTATGGCTAAACTTGGTCCAACTTAGGCCTAAACTTTGTCCAACTTGGGCCTAAACTTTGTCCAACTTGGGCCTAAACTTGGTCCAACTTGGGGCTAAACTTGGTCCAACTTAGGGCTAAACTTGGTCCAATTTATGGCTAAACTTGGTCCAACTTATGGCATCAGTCTACAGCCCGAATAGGATTTTTTCTTCTGTGTTCTGTACATCTTGTCCACTGTAACACAAAGTTTCTCCTGGTGTTCTACATTACTCTATTTTCTGATCAAAAACAGACCTGGAGCTGTGTTTTGTTTCATTCTCACATGTTTAACTCACAAACAAACCTGCAGATTTAGGCTGAGTTCATCTTCTCTCAAACAGAAAACACTCTGTTCCACCTCGTGATGTCATCCGCTGTTTTTAAACTCCACACACCTTCACTAGAATCATTTGGATCATTTCAGTCCTGGAATAGTTGCCAATCTCTACTGAACTAAAGGTAAAAGGTGGATGCTAACCTGAAAACTACCACTTCCACAGAGCGTTTTGAGCTTTGGAGATGTAGACACAACTCCAGGTCTCTTTTTGAGGAGGTTAGAACATGATTTAAACCTCACAAGAGAGAGTTTTGTGTAATACTGGGACTTTAAACTGCCGCTCTAAAGCCTGTAGACCCTGTAGACCCTGTAGACGGTCTATCTGCCCATCTGGCCTCACACAGACCTCTTTAATACAGCGATGGGTGAAGGGAGGGTCAGAGGGATCAGAGCTGCAGACAGGACCCTTATCTCATCTTCCATATACAACTTTAAAACTACTGCTTGTATGTTAGCGCTGTCACGATGCTAAAATTTCAAACTTGATGTCGGGCTAAACCGGTCCAACTTAGAGCTAAACTTGGTCCAATTTATGGCTAAACTTGGTCCAATTTAGGGCTAAACTTGGTCCAATTTATGGCTAAACTTGGTCCAATTTATGGCTAAACTTGGTCCAACTTAGAGC
Source organism: Periophthalmus modestus (assembly GCA_019594935.1). Taxonomy (NCBI): domain Eukaryota; kingdom Metazoa; phylum Chordata; class Actinopteri; order Gobiiformes; family Gobiidae; genus Periophthalmus; species Periophthalmus modestus. Next base: position 313,136 of record JAIEZT010000345.1, on the reverse strand, counting down.
TAAACTTGGTCCAATTTATGGCTAAACTTGGTCCAACTTATGGCTAAACTTGGTCCAATTTATGGCTAAACTTGGTCCAACTTAGGGCTAAACTTGGTCCAATTTATGGCTAAACTTGGTCCAACTTAGGGCTAAACTTGGTCCAATTTATGGCTAAACTTGGTCCAACTTAGGGCTAAACTTGGTCCAATTTATGGCTAAACTTGGTCCAATTTATGGCTAAACTTGGTCCAATCTACTAAGGAATAGGCTCCGATTAGATACCGGATTCTTATAGCACGATGATAATGAAGTAAATGTTCGTACTTTTGTCTTGTACTTGTTTTTTTTTTTAACCTTTTTAAACATTTAATCAAGGTGTGGGGACACTCAAAGACACTTTACAAACTATAAGAAGATAAAAGATGGTCATTTTCAACACAATGTTAGCGTGAGATCTTGTAGTTGTTCTGTTAAAACTCAAAATGACACAAACTATTGACGAAAGCTCATTTTTTGTCTTGATAATGTGATTTTTTTTGCATTATCGACGCCTTCTCAAACAGATTTCCACTTTCTGTGTTAGTTTAATATCGAATCGTGTCTGATTTTCGATACTTAGGACAGCCCTGAGTGGCATTGCAGCATAGGGACAGTGCCTTGGTGGAGGTCTTCAGATACATCCTGGTGACCACTCAAAGTTATATTTAACAAAAAAACACAACTCCAGGTCTGTTTGTGACGAGGAAACTACAGAAAATAGCGTAATATTTCCTCTTTAAAGCAAATGTGTTATCCTTAAATCAGATTTTTAGGTTTTACTGGGGAGTTTAGTCCAGATATTTGTACTTTTTGCAGGTTGTAGGTTAATGGATCATTTCTTGGATCAAAACTAGTTTTTACACCAAGTCAAACTCGATTTCGATACTAAGAAATAGACTCGATACCGGTTCCGATACCACAATGACAATAAAAAACACTTTATTTAAACAATATAATGTAATTTTCCACATTAAACGGTTCATTTCTGTCCTTTTTTAGAATAGATACCTGCTCTAATGTCTGTCTAGTTTGGATACGAGCTTTAATATTGATTTTCGATTAAATTCACTTACATAAAATGATAAATTAAGCGATTATAAAGTAGGACAGTCACATTTTGTTTGTGTAATCCCGTCGCTCGCAGCTGTTGGCTCCAGATTTATGACCTGTGTTTTTTGGGAGAGCCACTTTCCTCGGCTCCCGTCTGCACTTCCTGTCCCGTCTATGACCCGCCTCCTTATCGCCGTGGCAGCAGGTCAAACCGTGGTCACCCGATTGGACGAAGGCGGGACACTTCCGAGCCGATGGTCACCCAGCGGTCAGAAGTTTAAAGCTCGGGACAAAGCTGCGAAGTGTCCCCGAAATGTGCCTCTGTGTGGCTTTAAAATGACCATGTTCTCCTTTTTTGTACAAGGAAACGAATGAGAGTGAAGCAGGGTTTTTATTTTTAGATGCTGCACGAAACGAGAAAAACGTACGGTTCTGTGACTGTTTCGTGTTGCCATGACGATCGCATTTACTTAAAGCCATATTACGCTATTTTCTGAATGTTTCCTCGTCACAAACAGACCTGGAGTTGTGTTTTTTTTGTTTCATTCACACATGTTTAACAAACAAACCTACATATTTAGGGTGAGTTCTTCTCTCAAACTGAAAACACTCTGTTCCACCTTGTGATGTCATCGTGTGGTAATACAGGAAGTGCTCCACTGCGTCCACACACCTTCACTAGAATCATTTGGATCATTTCAGTGTCTGGAAAAAAATAATCTACTGAACTAAAGGTAAAAGTCGCTGTTAAAACCTGTTGAAAACTACCACTTGATGACATCACAAGGTGGAACAGACGAATAAAAAAGAGTTAGAGTCTGTTTTTGAGGAGGAAAACCACATTAGAACATGACTTTTTGTGTCTATTTTGTGTAATGTGGGACCTTTTCTTGCAGCGTACCTTTACTTATACTTGAGTAACTTTTTTTTTTTTTTTTTAATGAAGTAACAGTACACACCATAGAAGTAAATACCTCCTCTTTAATACCCCATAGAAGTAAATACCTCCTCTTTAATACCCCATAGAAGTAAATACCTCCTCTTTAATACACATAGAAGTAAATACCTCCTCTTTAATACCCCATAGAAGTAAATACCTCCTCTCTTTAATACCTCCTTTAATACCCATAGAAGTAAATACCTCCTCTTTAATACACATAGAAGTAAATACCTCCTCTTTAATACCCATAGAAGTAAGTAAATACCTCCTCTTTAATAATCCACAGAAGTAAATACCTCCTCTTTAATAATCCACAGAAGTAAATACCTCCTCTTTAATACCCCACAGAAGTAAATACCTCCTCTTTAATAATCCACAGAAGTAAATACCTCCTCTTTAATACCCCATAGAAGTAAAACAAAGGGAATATTTTAAAATACACCCACAAAAGTGCCGTTTTTGGGTGTATTTTCTTCTCGATTGAACATGTTTATAAGAATCGATGTAGGGCGACTGGCTCCTGTCCCATGTCGGAGGGAGAGCAGCAGAGAGATGGAGGGAGAGCGGAGGAGGAAGAGCGGAGGGGGAGCGGGAGGGAGAGAGCGGAGGGCGGGGGAGAGAGAGAGGGAGGGAGGGAGAGCGGAGGGAGAGCGGAGGGATGGCGGAGGGATGGAGGGAGAGCGGAGGGAGAGCGGAGTCTGACCGCTGTTTGAAATGTGTTTGTGGTGATGTTTTTCCACACTGACCGACGCTTGACCGCGTTGGGGCATTGTTTGCTGTTATCAGCTGTGGCCTCTCGTCCTCTGCACTAAAAACTCTTAAAACAAGCGCACCTTAAAACATTTCCTGCCCAGAGGTTAGTACTGGGACACACAGAACGACGCAGAGACGGAGGTTAAACGTGTTTTCACATGTAAAGTTTGTGAATTATCCTCCAGAACTATGCAAATCCAAAGATGCAACAATCAGCAAATTATTAAAGAGGAGGTATAGTGCAAAATTTACTCTTTTTTTAAAGCTTTTTCTCGTGTTATACTGTTGTTTGTTCATCAAAAACACGTCTGGAGAGGTTGTAGATGTCGTCCATGCGTGTTTGAGTAATCTAGCGATCTCTACCAGGCTCTTTTTGACGTCTTCTTACTCGACAATCCTCCATAAATCTACACAAACATGAGACAAAACTGTTCACTACGACTTCACAAACCTGGTGTATGTGCAGTAGTTTCATTAGTGATGCTGGTTGTGTGGTGCTCTGAAGGGGGAGGGACTCAGCTCAGAGAGTGAACAGAGAAGGAGTCAAAAAGCGACAGTGAAACTTATTAAACATGTTCATCTGTTGCTTTTGGTGAACGTCACATTTTTAAAACAATAAAAGGGACTCTCTCTTTCTCTTTCTCTCCTCCTCCCTCCCTCCCTTGCTTGTCCCTCTGTTTCTCCCTCTCTCTCTCTTCCCTCCATCCCTCCGTCGCTCTCTCTCTCCTCTGACCCGTAGCTGAACTCCTCCGTCCTCTCTCGCTCTCTGACACTCGTGCGTTCGCTCAAATTGACTTTAAAAAGTGACTGTCTCTCGTTCGACCTTTTGCAGAGTGCCTCTAAATGCAGCAGTTTTCCATCTTGATTTGCAGCAGCCATCTCTCCTCCTCCCTCTTTCTCTCTCTCTCCTCCCTCTTTCTCTCTCTCCTCCTCCCTCTTTCTCTCTCTCCTCCTCCCTCTTTCTCTCTATTCCCCTTCTCCCTCTCTGTTCTCTCCATCCCCTTTCTCCCTCTTCTCTCTCTGTTCTCTCCTCCCTCTCTGGTGTCTCCATCCCTCTCCTCCCTTTCTGTTCTCTCTATTCCCCTTCTCCCTCTCTGTTCTCTCCATCCTCTCTCGCTCTTCTCCCTCTGTTCTCTCCCTCTCCTCCCTCTCTATTCTGTCCATTCCTCTCTCCTTCTCCTCCCTCTCTGTTCTGTCCATTCCTCTCTCCCTCTCCTCCCTCTGTTCTCTCGCTCCCTCTCCTCCCTCTCTCCATCCCTCTGTCCCTCTGTTCTCTCCATCCCTCTCTCCCTCTCCCTCCCTCTTTCTCTCCCTCTTAGTTTTCTTCATCCCTCTGTTCTCTCATCCCTCTCTCCATCTGTTCTCTCCATCCCTCTGTTCTCTCCCTCTCTGTTCTCTCCCTCTCTGTTCTCTCCATCCCTCTGTTCTCTCCATCCCTCTGTTCTCTCCATCCCTCTGTTCCCTCCATCCCTGTTTTCTCCATCTCTCTTCTCTCATCCCTCTCTCCCTCTGTTCTCTCCATCCCTCTGTTCCCTCCATCCCTCTGTTCTCTCCCTCTCTGTTCTCTCCCTCTCTGTTCTCTCCATCCCTCTGTTCCCTCCATCCCTCTGTTCTCTCCCTCTCCTCCCTTTCCTCCCCCTCTCTCTGTTCCCTCCATCCCTGTGTTCTCTCCCTCTCTGTTCCCTGCATCCCTCTTTTCTCTCCCTCTCCTCCCTCTCTCCCTCTCTGTTCTCTCCCTCTCTGTTCTCTCCCTCTCTCCCTCTCTGTTCTCTCCCTCTCTGTTCCCTCCATCCCTCTGTTCTCCCTCCCTCTCTCCCTCTCTCTTCTCTCCATAACTTGGTCTTAGCCTTGCTCTGACCCCACACTCCGTAATATTGTCGTTTTTTTTCGTTTTTTTTTTTTACTTTTCGCGTCGTGTCGTCTGCTCCTCGTCTGTCTGACAGCGCAGACCTCCCCGTGAACCGAAAACACTTTTTTTGTCCCGTTTTAAACCTCTGATAAACTTCTCACAGCGGGTCAGGCAAGTTCAACAGTTCAACCGTTCAGTTCCTGGTAATGATCAGAGCAGCACTGTACACTCATCTGGAATCTAACCCGCAACCTCCTCGCCGAGGGGAGGACGCAGGACAACCACTCTGCCACAGTGACACAGGGAGCACGCGCACGCTCCACTCAGTGAGGAGGTTGTGGGTTAGAGTCCTGATCTCCCTGAGAGGAAGGACACAGGGTGAAACGCAAAATAACTATAAATCACATGGAGCTGGAGTCAGAACGAAGAGAAGTTTAAGTTTAAACTGACAGTCGTCTGATATAAAGAAACTCAGGTTTAACATAGTTTGGTAATAATCCGGACTTAGACAGGGACTAGAACCAGGGGACTAGAACAAAAAGGACTAGAACCACAGGACTAGACCAAAAAGGACTAGAACCAAGAGACTAAAACCATGGGATTAAAAGTAAGGGACTAAAACCAGGGGACTAGACCAAAAAGCATTAGAATCAAGAGGACGAGAACCAGGGGACTAAAACCACGGGACTAGACCAAGGGGACTAGACCAAGGACTAGAATCAGAGGACTAGAATCAGGGGACTAGAACCAATGGACTAAAACCAGGGGACTAGAACCAAGGCTACTAGAGCCAAGAGACTAGAACCAAGGCTACTAGAACCACGGGGACTAAAACCACAGGGACTCAACCCACAGGGACTAGAATCAAACTAGAATCAGGGGGACTAGAACCAAGGACTAGAATCAGGGGACTAGAATCAAGGGAGCAAACCAAGGGGACTAGAACCAAGAGACTAATCCAAAAAGGACTAGAATAAAGGGGACTAGATCTGAGGGACTAAAAACAGGGAACCAGAACCAAGCGACTGGACCAAAAAGGACTAGAATCAAGAGGACTAGTACCGGGGGACTAGAACCAAGGCTACTAGATCCAAGAGATTATAATCAGTGGACTAGAATCAAGGGACTAGAACCAAGGGACTAGAACCAAGGGACAAAAGACTAGAACAGGGACTCAAACCACGGGGCCTAAAACCAAGGCTACTAGAATGAAGGCTATTAGAATCAATGGGATTAGAATCAAGGGGGCTAGAACCAAGGGGACTAGAACCAAGGGGACTAGAACCAAGGGGACTAGTACCAAGGGGACTAGTACCAAGGGGACTAGTACCAAGGGGACTAGTACCAAGGGGACTAGTACCAAGGGGACAAGAATCAAGGGGACTAGAATCAAGGGGGCTAGAATCAAGGGGGCTAGAAGCAAGGGGACTAGAAGCAGGGGGACTAGAAGCAGGGGGACTAGAAGCAGGGGGACTAGAAGCAAGGGGACTAGAAGCAGGGGGACTAGAGGCAAGGGGACTAGAGGCAAGGGGACTAGAACCAAGGGCACTAGACCAGGACTAGGCCGGTGCTAAAGTACGAGATGTTTTTTTGTGTATAAATTGTAAAAGATGCTTCGCTGGTCCGGCCGTCGACAGGAGAGATTAGAGCTGATTAGAGCTGCCGCCTCGTGCGTTTGTCCCTTCGTGGGTAAAAGTGACGGAGTGAAAACAGTAGCTAGACCCTGACCCCTGATAACCTCCACAGATGACTTTGACCCCAGGCTTTTAGAGGCAGACGCTGCGATTGGGTTCTAAGTGATAATCTGTTTTTAAGAAGTTTGTGAATAGAATTTGGGGAACTGTGAGTCAGTGTGTTTTTCTGCTAAACCGAGGTGGATCTATTCTGCGAAATGGACTTTTCAGAGTTTTTAATCATGTTATAGTTATTTCTTCTTATTGACCCTCTGAAGTTCCGAGTGATTCATGTTTGACTAATCTTTAATTTCCAGTATTCGAGACGTCATTGTTCCGATCAGCTCCTGTTTTCACCTCAGGACACGCCCACTGCTGCGGTTCATTTCCTGAATCGGTGATCGCATTCGGCAGCGTTGCATAGTTATTTTGGTACAACTGTAAAAAACAAATCCGCTGGTCGCTATTGTGATGTGATGACGTTTACGGCGACGTCAGCACCGCCGTTTTCTGCAGAAGTCAAGTTTCTTTTATCAAGTCATTTTAGATGAGTATTGTGATTTAAAATGTGCAAATTAATATAGATCATAATGATTCACAGGTGATTATAACTTTAGAGAAAACACAAGTACAATAGACCTGATTTAAAGAGGAGGTATTTACTTCTATGGGGCATTAAAGAGGAGGTATTTACTTCTATGGGGTATTAAAGAGGAGGGTATTTACTTTAAAGAGGAGGTATTTTATTTCTATGGGGTATTAAAGAGGAGGTATTTTACTTCTATGGGGTATTAAAGAGGAGGTATTTACTTCTATGGGGTATTAAAGAGGAGGTATTTACTTCTATGGGGTATTAAAGAGGAGGTACTTTACTTTAAGAGGGGGTATTAAAGAGGAGGTATTTACTTCTGTGGGGTTTTAAAGAGGAGGTATTTACTTCTAGGGGGTATTAAAGAGGAGGTATTTACTTCTATGGGGTATTAAAGAGGAGGTATCTTACTTCTATGGGGTATTAAAGAGGAGGTATTTACTTCTATGGGTATTTAAAGAGGAGGAGGTATTTACTTCTATGGGGTATTAAAGAGGAGGTATTTACTTTCTATGGGGTATTAAAGAGGAGGTATTTACTTCTATGGGGTATTAAAGAGGAAAGAGGAGGTATTTACTTCTATGGGGTATTAAAGAGGAGGTATTTACTCCTATGGGTATTAAAGAGAGGTATTTACTCCTATGGGGGTATTAAAGAGGAGGTATTTACTTCTATGGGGTATTAAAGAGGAGGTATTTACTTCTACTGGGTATTAAAGAGGAGGTATTTGCTTCTGTGGGGTATTAAAGAGGAGGTATTTACTTCTGTGGAGTATTAAAAAGGAGGTATTTACTTCTGTGGGGTATTAAAGAGGAGGTATTTACTTCTGTGGGGTATTAACTGTAACTCGTAACATATTTAACGACGCATTAATTAACATGTTTAATAAGTTTCACTTTCTTTTTGCTCCCTGCACTGAGTCACTCCCCCTTCAGAGCAGTATCACAACATGATAGGAGTGTTTTTGATGAGGGAATGTTAAAAAACACGATAGAAAAACCACAGATTTAGCTAAATAAAGTGATGTAGAATGTTCCTGACGGCCGTGTGCTCGCCGCTCCATACCTGTGGGGATTAGGAAGCCAACAGCGTCTTTAATGCGTCTGAGAGGAGAGGTCAAAGATAAAAGTTCAAAGGTTAACCCACTTTCCCCTGTGCGGTGTGGGCTCAGATAGGACAGGGCTGATAGCTGCCCCTCACACACACTTTGGAGGTTGTGGGTTCAGATCCTGACAGAGTTTTAGCCTCCTTCTCGACACCTGTCACTCACTCGTCAAATGAGAATGACACAAATCCACCAGGACGGTTCTGTCTTCTGTCACTTTTACTGATAATGGAGCCAACTGACAAGTTAAAAGCCCAGTACGGTACTTTTCACTCTGTTAGTGAGGTTATGTTCTATAGAGTGTGTATTTAGAGAGTATACTGAACTTTATACTGAACCAGGACTAAACCAGGGACTGAACCGGGACTAAACCAGGGACTGAACCGGGACTGAACCGGGACTGAACCGGGACTGAACCGGGACTGAACCAGGGACTAAACCAGGACTGAATCAGGACTAAACCAGGACTAAACCAGGACTGAACCAGGGACTGAACCGGGACTGAACCGGGACTAAACCGGGGACTGAACCGGGACTAAACCGGGGACTGAACCAGAGACTGAACCAGGACTGAACCAGGACTGAACCAGGACTGAACCAGGACTGAACCAGGACTAAACCAGGACTAAAACCAGGACTGAACCAGGACTGAACCAGGACTGAACCAGGGACTGAACCAGGACTAAACCAGGACTAAACCAGGACTAAACCAGGACTAAACCGGGACTAAACCAAGGACTGAACCAGGACTGAACCAGGACTAAACCAGGACTAAACCAAGGACTGAACCAGGACTGAACCAGGACTAAACCAGGACTGAACCAGGACTAAACCAGGTCTAAACCAGGACTAAAATAGACTAAACCGGGACTAAACCAAGGACTGAACCAGGACTGAACCAGGACTGAACCAGGACTGAACCAGGACTGAACCAGGACTGAAATAGACTAAACCAGGGACTGAACCAGGGACTGAACCAGGACTAAACCAAGGACTGAACCAGGACTGAACCAGGACTAAACCAGGACTGAACCAGGACTAAACCAGGTCTAAACCAGGACTAAAATAGACTAAACCGGGACTAAACCAAGGACTGAACCAGGACTGAACCAGGACTAACCAGGACTAAACCAGGACTGAAACCAGGACTGAACAGGGACAGGAAACCAGGACTAAACCAGGACTAAACCAGGTCTAAACCAGGACTAAAATAGACTAAACCGGGACTAAACCAAGGACTGAACCAGGACTGAACCAGGACTGAACCAGGACCAGGATGACACAAAACTGTACACTACGACTTCACAAACCTGGTGTATGTGCAGTAATTATGTGTTCGCAGAAGTACAATCCCTCCTCTTTAATGTATATTCTCCCCCCGTCTCTACGACAGATTAAGTAAATGTGGACAAACACCACGCTCCATTCATCTGATAAAGACGCCAAACACACAGAAATTAGGCCTGTTTCCTCCAATAACTCAGAGAAAAAAAGAAGAGGAGGAGGACTGCCCACCATTCAGTGAAATAAAGCCTCAGTACGGAACCTTTTATTCACTGGAAAACACAGTGATAGTTACTTTAAAGCTCCTATATTACACAAAATGCACTTAAATGAGCTTTAAATCATGTTCTAACGCTGTTTCTGTCTCAAAAACAGACCTGGAGTTGTGTTTTGTTTCATTCACACGTCTGAGTAACTCTTAATTATTAGTCTGTAACATCTCCAAAGCTCAAAATGCTCTGTTCCACCTGTGATGTCATCAAGTGGTAGTTTTCAACAGGTTTTAACAGCGACTTTTACCTTTAGTTCAGTCGAGATAAGTGGCAATTTTCCAGATTCGCTGAAATGATCCAAATGATTCTAGAAATGAAGGAAGATGTGTGCAGTTTAAAAACACAGTGGAGCACTTCCTGTATTACCACATGATGACATCACGAGGTGGGACAGAGTGTTTTCTCAGCGTAAATCAGCAGTTTTTTTTGTGAATGAAACAAAACACAACTCCAGGTCTTGTTTGTGACGAGGAAACACGAAGAACAAAAAACTGATAATGACACTTTGCAGCTGATGTCATGAATAGAACCTGGGGGTGTGATGCTAACTGGAGGCACTGCTCTGTCTGAAGCTTTGTTACTCAAATTAGACTTAAAAATGAGCTTTGATTTAACACAGTCTGACCATAAAGAATATGTGACCTGATCTGTGCTGTGAAAAATCCCTCTCAAATAACATGAATACAGTCGTAAGCTAGCTAGCGTTAGCCGACAGTTTTTCAGTTAGCCGCTGTCACGTTTTTGTTGAAAATCAGACGTCTGAACAAGACAATGAACACTTGGATTGATCATAGGCTCCTGGAAATGTGTTTCTTAAGTTTTAAATCCAAGTCTGAAAACTCATCAGGCAGTGGTCGCTAATGTGTCGCTATGGTAACTGCTGAATATTACGCCATAGACATCCATGCACCCCCTTTTATTTGCACATATTGGGGTTTTTTTTGTCTTTTTTTAGCATCGATACCTGTGAAAATGAGGATAGTTTTGACGTTTGACCTCTTCTGTTCTTTTGGGATGTTGATTACGATGTTTTTTTATGATATTTTTAAAGTTTTGATGGAGCTGGTGGATTGAGTCGAGGGAGGTTCCAGTTTTGCGCTCGGCCGTGAGGGAAACCAGGCGAGAGCCGGTGTCGTGTTTGAGCTGCTGCAGGAGAATGACAGGAAGCAATAATCAGAGTAAGACTTCACCACACCGGCCCCGGGTCACACAGAGGTGACGGAGAGAGAGGAGAGAGAAGGAGAGGAGAGAGAGGAGGAGGTGACCGAGAGAGAGAGGGAGAGAGAGAGAGAGAGGAGAGAGAGGAGGAGGTGACCGAGAGAGAGAGGGAGAGAGAAAGAGGAGAGAGGAGGAGGTGACCGAGAGAGAGAGGGAGAGAGAGAGGAGGAGAGGGAGAGAGAGAGAGGAGACCAAGAGAGAGAGAGGAGAGAGAAAGAGAGGGGAGAGGAGGAGGAGGTGACCGAGAGAGGAGAGAGGAGGAGGTGACAGAGAGAGAGAGGAGAGAGGAGGAGGAGGTGACAGAGAGAGAGAGGAGAGAGGAGGAGACAAAGAGAGAGGGGGAGGAGAGAGGAGAGAGAGAGAGGAGGAGGTGACCGAGAGTGGAGGAGAGAGCGAGAGAGAGAGAGAGAGGAGGTGACCGAGAGAGAGAGAGGAGACAGAGAGAGAGAGAAAGAGAGGAGGAGACCAATAGAGAGAGGGGGAGAGGAGAGGAGGAGAAGGAGGTGACCGACAGAGAGAGGAGAGAGGAGGAGAGGAAGAGGGAAAGGACGAGGAGATGGGGAGGAGAGGAGGTGACAGAGAGAGAGGAGGAGAGAGAAGAGAGGGAGAGATGGATGAGAAGGGGGAGGAGAGGAGGGGAAAGAGGTGAGGGAGGGATAGGTGAAGAGGAGAGAGGGGGGGGTAAGAGGTGAGGAGGGGAGATGAAGAGGAGGAGAAGGAGGAAAGGTGAGGAGTTAAGGGAGGAGTGAAGAGGAGAGGGGTAGCAGAGGGGAGAAGCCAGGGAGAGACAGAAGGAGAGGAGAGAAGTGAGGGAGGGAGATGGAGGTAAGAGAGGTGAGGAGGAGAGGGAGGGGTGGAGAGGAGAGAGAGACGGGGATAAGGGAGGTGAAGAGGAGAGGGAGGAGAGAAAGAGAGGTTAAGAGGTGAGGAAGAGAGGGAAGTGAAGAGGAAAGGAGAGAGGGAGTGAGAGAAGTATGGAGGAGGAGGGGAGAGGGAGTGAGAGAGGTGAGGAGAGACAAAGGGAGAAGGGAAAAGAGAAGAAGAGGAGAGAGAGATGAGGAGGTGAGTGAGGGGAGAAAATCACAGTATATTGTCTAAAGAAAGAGGAGGAATCGGTTGGTATCGAGTATCGAGTTTATTCCTTAGTATTGAATTTTAGTATCGTGACACTTTTCTCTCAAACCGGTGTTTAAAAAGTTTTCAGCAAATCCATCATTTTTGGACAAGACACATTTTAACAAACACAAAAAAAGTCTGACGCTGTTTTCTGAAATCACAGACCGACCTGGAGTTTGAAACACTCTGTTCCACCTTGTGATGTCATCAAGTGGTAATACAGGAAGTGCTCCACTGTGTTTTTTAAACTCCACACACCTTCACTAGAATCATCTGGATCATTTCAGTCCTCAAGTTTCCAATCTCGACTCAACTAAAGGTAAAAGTCGCTGTTGAAACTACCACTTGATGACATCACAAGGTGGAACAGAGCGTTTTGAGGTTTGTGTTACTCAAACATGTGTGAATGAAACAAAACACAACTCCAGGTCTGATTTTGAGGAGGAAACGGCGTTAGAACATGACTTAAAGCTCACAAGAAAACATTCTGTTCCACCTTGTGATGTCATCGTGTGGTGATACAGGAAGTGCTCCACTGTGTTTTTAAAATTTACAAAAACCTTCACTAGAATCATTTGGATCATTTCAGACCTGGGATTTTTGTTCAATCTCGACTGAACTAAAGGTAAAAGTCGCTGTTAAAACCTTTTGAAAACTACCACTTGATGACATCACAAGGTGGAACAGAGTGTTTTGAGCTTTGGAGATGTTACACACGAATAATAAAGAGTGAATGAAACAAAACACTACTCCAGGTCTGATTTTGAGGAGGAAACAGCGTCAGAACATGATTTAAAACTCTTCTTCTAGTTTTCGTATCAGATGATTAAAGTTTACTTATTATTTTAGTTTTTATCAGTCTCTTTTCTCCTGTAAATCCTCCTCTTTTTCAAACTTCTCGTCTCTTTCTCTCTCTCCAGCGCTGTCCTCTGCCTGACTTTTACCCTGCGTGTGCGTGTGGGTTCAATCCCGGGTCAGAAACGCGTCCTCCTCCTCCTCCTCTCTCCTTTCGTTTTCCTCTCCTTTTTCTCCTCCTCTTTTTCCATTTTCATCCGTCTTTCTGGTGCGCTTCTACTGTTGTCACCCCGGCGTTACCCACTGACCCTCGGTTCACCCAGACACACTCGGAGATCACGTTACATCACTCCTCCTCTCTTCTCTCCTTTCTTTTTTCTTTTCTTTTTTTCCCCCGTACCTCGTCGGCGCTGGTCTGGTTTCGTTTAGCCCGTCACAAACGCTGTCAGGGCTGCACACGGCCGATTACAGAGCGTACGGAGCGAGGAGGACGACAAAATAACAGGGTTTGGGGCGAAGAAAAGATGACAACTGGTTCAAAGGACGTGTGCTGTGTTAAAGCCGCACCGTGTAACTTTTCTGCAAGAAATAAACTCAAAGAAAAAGCTTTTTTTTTTCATTTTGGATGCTTTTATTCCACTGAAAAAGGTGTAGAATAGTGAGCGTGCTGACTCTGAGCGGCCTCTCCACAGACCTGACTCTACTTCTCCTGCTTGTTTCCATGGAGATGTTGCTCCTTTGGCTGTAATATTCCACTGAATGTGTGAAAACTTGAGAATGTTCCACAGTGTTGTTTTTTTAAATCTTCATCGTAAATATATGAAGGAATGTGTGTTTAGTCCTGGTTTAGTCCTGGTTTAGTCCTGTTTTAGTCCTGGTTCAGTCCTGGTTTAGTCCTGGTTTAGTCCTGGTTTAGTCCTGTTTTAGTCCTGGTTCAGTCCTGGTTTAGTCCTGGTTTAGTCCTGGTTCAGTCCTGGTTTAGTCCTGGTTCAGTCCAGGTTCAGTCCTGGTTTAGTCTCGGTTTAGTCCTGGTTTAGACCTGGTTCAGTCCTGGTTTAGTCCTGGTTCAGTCCTGGTTCAGTCCTGGTTTAGTCCTGGTTCAGTCCTGGTTTAGACCTGGTTTAGTCCTGGTTCAGTCCTGGTTTAGTCCCGGTTCAGTCCCGGTTTAGTCCTGGTTCAGTCCTGGTTTAGACCTGGTTTAGTCCTGGTTCAGTCCTGGTTCAGTCCTGGTTCAGTCCTGGTTCAGTCCTGGTTCAGTCCTGGTTCAGTCCTGGTTTAGTCCTGGTTCAGTCCTGGTTCAGTCCTGGTTCAGTCTCGGTTTAGTCCTGGTTTAGTCCTGGTTTAGTCCTGGTTTAGTCCTGGTTTAGTCCTGGTTTAGTCCTGGTTCAGTCCTGGTTCAGTCCTGGTTCAGTCCTGGTTCAGTCCTGTTTTAGTCCTGGTTCAGTCCTGGTTCAGTCCTGGTTCAGTCTCGGTTTAGTCCTGGTTTAGTCCTGGTTCAGTCCTGGTTCAGTCCTGGTTCAGTCCTGGTTCAGTCCTGGTTCAGTCCTGGTTGAGTCTCGGTTTAGTCCTGGTTTAGTCCTGGTTCAGTCCTGGTTCAGTCCTGGTTCAGTCTCGGTTTAGTCCTGGTTTAGTCCTGGTTCAGTCCTGGTTCAGTCCTGGTTCAGTCCTGGTTCAGTCCTGGTTTAGTCCTGGTTTAGTCCTGGTTTAGTCCTGGTTTAGTCCTGGTTCAGTCCTCGTCGTTTCGATCTCCTTCCTCCTCGTTACCTGTGTTTGTGCGTTAGCTTGAGGAAGTTAGCGTCCGATATCGGGTCAAACTCCGGCCGCTCTGAGGTGAACCGTGGGACAGAGGCAGAAACGCACAGAAGTCGTAGAGGAAGGAAACAAGAAAGAACAAAACACTTCCTGATTCCTCAACAATCTGCAGAGGTCAAAGTTCACACAGGACTAGAAGATATGGACATGATAGGATCACATGAGCCGGGCAAACGAGTGTACGCTTTAAACGAGTGAACAGGGAGGGGGTATTTATTAAAGAGGAGGTATTTGACTCCTGTGGGGTATTAAAGAGGAGGTATTTGACTTCTGTGGAGAATATCACCTCCAGAAAGTTACACACTGTAGCTTTAATTACAGAAAAACCATCAGATTTGCTCATCGCCAAACTACAGTCCATCCTGACTCCACCCACCATCCACCTTTATTATTTACCTCCATGCACTTGACTATCTGCTCTATCACTCCTCTGTTGCTTCTTCCTGTTTTGTACCTGCTGTCTATCTCTCCATCTCTCCCTCCCTCCCTCCCTCTCTCCCTCCCTCCGCACACATGTGTTTTTACTCTGTTACACTGGGTGTGTGTTTGGAGTGACCCAGAGTTCAGCAGAGAGAGAGAGAGACCTCTGATTCAAAGAGAGAGAGATGGAGGGATGGAGGGAGAGGGATGGAGAGAGATGAAGGGAGTGAGAGGGTGAAGAGAGAGAGCGAGAGGAAGAGCATGAGGAGGAGAGAGAGAGGGAGGGAGATGAAGGGAGAGGGTGAAGAGATGGAGGGAGAGATGGAAGGAGGGGGTGAAGAGGAGGAGAGATGGAGGGAGAGGGTGAAGAAAGGGAGAAGGTGAAGAGAGGGAGAGAGAGGATGAAGAGAGGGTGGGAGGGGGAGGAGGAGGAGGAGGAGAGAGAAAGAGGGGAAGAGAGGGTGAAGAGAGAGAAAGAGGGAGAGTGAAGAAAGGGAGAGGGCGGGAGAGGTTGAAGAGATGGAGAGAGAGGTTGAAGAGTGGGAAAGAGAGGCTGAAGAGATGGAGAGAGAGGGTGAAGAGATGGAGAGAGAGAGGCTGAAGAGATGGAGAGAGAGGCTGAAGAGATGGAGAGAGAGGCTGAAGAGATGGAGAGAGAGGCTGAAGAGATGGAGAGAGAGAGGCTGAAGAGATGAGAGAGAGGGTGAAGAGAGGGAGAGCGTAAAGGGGGGGCGGGAGAGGGAAATATGGAGAAGTAAAAGGGAGAGTGATGGAGGGAGAGAGGCTACACGATATGAGAAAGAGGCAGCAAGATGTGGAGGAAAGACTGAACGACAGACAAAAAGGTGAACGAGATGAAGCGAGGAGAGAGAGAAAGGAGGAGGAGAGAGAGAGAGAGGAGGAGAGAGAGAGGGTGTGATCCAGAGTTCACTGGGGCAGTGTGAGGTTATGCAACGATCTGAAACCTCTGCCTCCGCTCAGGGCCAAAGACCAAAACAAATGATTCAAAACAGTCACTGATAAAACCAGAGCCGCCATTTTGTCCAGCTCCATATGAACCGACACGACACTCGCACGACGCTCCGACTGTCTCGTTTTATACACTTTTATAACGACACACGACCAGGCAGAAGTTTGGAGATACTTTTTCAGTTATGTTTTGTCTTTATTTCTATGATTATTCACATTGTAGTTTCTCACTGAAGCGTCAAAACTATGAATCACACAAACGGAACGAAGCGAACGCAAAATAAACTCAAAACTTTACTGTTTAAAAGTATCATAGCAACCAAAGTCAAGCTGTCAATCAAACCTGTTGCTAACGCTAAAGGAAAAACAAGGCGCCTGATTTGTCTGTTATTAATGTTCATATGTTGATTTAATAAAAACCTCAGATTATGTAGAGGGTTAATACGAACACTAAAAAAAAAAAAAAAAAAGTAAAAAAGTAATTAAATAAAAATAAATCACTTTAAAATAACTAAAGAAAAACCAATAACAAAAACTTAAAATAACAAAAAAAAAAAAAAAAAGATCAAAAATAACTCAAGAAAATAAACAAAAAATGTATTTAATAAACTCAAAATAACTAAAACAAAAGAAAAAAATAAATAAATAAATAACTCAACTCAAAAAAAAATAAAAATAACAAAAAAATAAAAACTCAGGATCATGTAGAGGGTTAATACGAACATTTAAGACCAAAATGAGTCTGACAGCAGCAGGTACAGAGAGAGAGAGACACAGTTTTCAAGAAACAAAAAATAGACCAAAAAAACCCCCCAAAAACCTCAAAATAACTTAAAAAAAAAAAAGAAATAAATAAAATAAAAAATAAATCACTTAAAAATAACTAAAGAAAAAACAATAACAAAAACCTAAAATAACAAAAAATCAAAAATAAAGAAAATAAACAAAAAATGTAATTAATAAACTCAAAATAACTAAAACAAAAGAAAACAAAAAATAAATAAATAACTCAACTCAAAAAAAAATAAAAATAACAAAAAAATAAAAACTCAGGATCATGTAGAGGGTTATTCTGAACATTTAAGACCAAAATGATGAGTCTGGCATCTCTTGACTGTGACGTGGCTCAGCTGTGAAGTGAAAACTGTTCCAGGAAACTTCATCCTGAAACTCGCTGACAGAACGACAAAGAGTTTGAGCCGTCGACAAAGGGACGAGACTCTGAGGATTTGAATCTGAAATATCAAACATATTTAGTAGAGATAGTTTTTTTTTTTTTCTTTGCTACATAATTCCATATATCTTGCATCATAGATTTGATGTCTTCTGTTTGTATGTAAAATGTAGAAAGTAATAAAAACAAAACTAAAACAGTGAAAGAGATGGAGTGTCCAGACTTTTCTTCCCTTTTTTATGAACATTACATTAAATCACTGCTGTAAGTTCACTGAACACTGAAATATCAACTTTTTCAATTTTAACCATTTATTCCCCAGGGCCAAATTTGACCCATTGGGCTCGCCAATTTATCCAAAAAGAATATTAAATGTACTTCTAGACATTCTGCAAGCTATTATTAAAAAAATCTGCTGCTTTGCTGAGAAGACGATTTTGTTTGTTTAGTTTTCCATCTTGTCACTACCTCTGGCTCATTTCAGTTCAATATTCATCCACTAGGTGTCTCTATGCAGGGGACAGAAGTGGCACTCTGGGCTTTTGGAATTTTTTGAAGTGAAATTTGACTTTTTTTTTGTTTGTTTGTTCATTTTGGGTAGCAGTGAGGGCTTTGTCGACCTATTTGTATGATATTTATTGTTTTTTATCTTGTTTTTAATGTTGTACAGCACTTTGGTCGGCTTTGGTTGTTGGAAGGTGCTATATAAATAAAGTTTGATTGATTGATAGCAGCAATTAACTGCGGCCAAATTTGACCCCGTGGGTTCTTCAGGGATAAGACACACAGACTAGTATAAGACACCAGGGACCAGTATGAACCTACTGCACACAGGTATTACACAGATATAAGACACAAAGGAATAAAGCATAAAGTACAACATTTTCTTTAGACAATATACTGTGATGTTCCACTTTAAGAGCGTTTTTATCATCGTGGTATCAGAATCTGTTTTCAGTCTCAAGTTCTTAGTATTGAAATCAAGTTGAAATTTTAGTATCGTGGCAAGGCAAGTTTATTTGTATAGCACAATTTGTACTGCGTATTAACTGGCCTAACGGTACCATGTACAGATTGAACAACAGGGGGCCCAAAATTGACCCCTGAGGCACCCCACAGATCAGGGACATTTTATCTGAGACTTTATACAAACATCTGCTGCGTGTTACTCTGAAAACACATTCAGATCTGATTCAAATAAGCCTTAAAATAATCTCAGATCTATAATAAAGTGTTTTGTTTGTGTTGTAGCTGCTGGACCTGTTCACTCAGTGGGACTGGTCCACGTATCTGGCCGACTACGGGAAAGGCAGCTCCAAATATCTGAGAGTGAACCCCCACACGGCGCTGGCCCTGCTCGAGAAGTGAGTACCACAGCCTCACCCCGATCTCCCCCGTGTACGGTGGCCCGGAAGGCTCATAGGACACGAAACTGTCCATAAAGTGCATTGTATTGGTGGTTTAACTGTAAGAGTCTGCAGAAAATAGTAAGTACTGTCTGTGTTTTTCCCATAACTTCCTTTTTTTTTGTTTTTCCTTATTAAAAGAAGTATTTAAAAGTGCTTTCAGTATTAATTTTCGTTTCACTTGCTCTTTGGAATTTAATACAAGGAACTTCCAGTGTGAACTCAAAGCCACATACTTTTACTGACAGAGGATTGGCTCTAGATTAAAAAGACCCAAGATGATCGTCGTCTATTAGAATTTAATTTCAATTTTATTAAAGTTGTATCATTGTATTTTAAAGGTGCCATATTACACAAAATGGACTCTTGTGACGTTTAAACCCAGTTCTAACGCTGTTACTTCCTCAAAAACAGACCTGGAGTTGTGTTTCGTTTCATTCACACATGTTTGAGTCACACTTTATTATTAGTCTGTAACATCTCCAAAGCTCCACATGCTCGGTTCCACCTTGTGATGTCATCAAGTGGTAGTTTTCAACAGGGTTTAACAGCTCCTTTTACCTTTAGTTCAGTAGTAGATTGACAATTCCAGCGCTGAAATGATCCAAATGATTGTAGTGAAGGTGTGTGGAGTTTAAAAACACAGTGGAGCACTTCCTGTATTACCACTTGATGACATCACAAGGTGGAACAGAGTGTTAAACATGTGTGAATGAAACAAAACACAACTCCAGGTCTGTTTGTGACGAGGAAACGGCATTAGAACAGATCAGAAAATGGCGTCATATGGGAACTTTAAAGTAACAGCTGAACTCTGTTAGTTTGACCCTTGCAGGCCACCGTATTCTCTGTTGTTGTTTGGCTCCTCTGTCCTCTCGCTCACCTGCCTCTCCTCCTCCTCCTCTTCCTCTATCGTGTTAAAACAGGTTATCGAAGCCGTGAGTATGCGTTGCACATGTGTGGGTCCACTAACCTTTTGTGTAAATACGTTTCTTCTGTTGAGCACCCGCGTTTTTATTTGTTTTATTTTATCTGTGCATCACTAACGCAGTCGAGGTGAGATGGTCAGATTAAGAAACCCACATAAACATCCAAAAGTAAAAACACAAAAAAAAGAACCGTGGCCTCCAGAAGACCCAGGCTCGGTGGTCTCCTCTGCCCCAGGAGGAAGCACCCTGCTGGGCCGAGTATCCGAGCACGGCCCCTGAACTTCCTGGAGGTCCCAAGACCCTTAACATAACCTAAAGTTCTATTATGAGAATGCTCCATCACTTCTGCATGTGTAGTTAATCTGGTAGTTTCAAAAGTTAATTCATGTAAAATGTAATGATATTTTTCTGTTTTAAACTGTCACTTGTGTTTGTTTGACGGTTTTTGAAAATAACACCACAAGTTTGAAAAAAGCATGTTTTTAAGATTTTAATGTGAAAATTGTGTTTTCTTAAAAAAATCCAGAGATTCCAGTTGTGCTGATTTACAGTGTTGGATTTGACTTCTGTGGAGTTGTTTAGTGTGATGTCACTTCCGGGTCCATCAGCAGTTTTTTGGGTTTTTTATTTTATTTTTTTGTGACAACACATCTCAGGTTTAAAAAGAGACTGCATTATTTTAAAGCTAACACGGTTATAAACATGAATCTATGGTTATAACTGTGACGGAAAGTGTAAGAGGACCCCATTTATTTATTTTATTTCATTTTAAATTTTTATTATTTATAATATTATATTTATATATATATTTTTTTAACTTTTATTATTTTTTTTATTTTTATTATTTGTGATATATATATTTTTTACTTCATTTTTTAAAGTTCATTTCATTTTTTATTTTTATTTGTCTGTTTTCTGTAATTTTTGTGATATATATATATTTTTTTACTTTTATTTCATTTTTTAAGTTTATTTCTTTTTTATTATTATTTGTCTGTTTTTTTGTCATTTTTCTGATTTTTTATTTTTTAAGTTTCATTTTTTATTTTATTTTTATTTCTTCTGTTACCCATAAATGTTTTATCAACAGCATATTACCAACTATAATACTTGTGTTGCAGAAATACTAAAAAACTTCAGTAAAAAGATCATTTTAAAAAAAGTGTACAAGGGAGTTTGAGGTTAGAAGCTAAGCTAAGCTAAACTAGCGTTAGCTGTGAGATATAGACACTGAACTGGTAATCTCCTGTTACTATTATGACATAAACATATTTGATACAGTTTTTGGTTAAACACTTTTGAATAAGGAACAAAAACAAAGCCGTGAAGGTTGGACTTGGAAGTGACTCACTTAACAACCCTATAGCGTTTTCAAGTAAAAGTGGGTAAAGTGTCTTGCCAAAGGACACAACAGCAACATGGGAAAAACTAGGCTCAAACCCCTAACCTTAAAGTTTTATGGGCGAATGCTCTACTGCTGAGCCACTGCAATAACTGATGAAACATTTACAGGCACAAGAATGGTCCAACTCCAGTATCGGCCTTGTTTTAGTCACATGACTTTGACTTTTGACTTTGACTCACTGTTTAAAGGCGCTGTACCTGATTTTTACCGTCTTAAAAACATAAAAAACAGAACTAGTCCATTTTAAACGTCCAAAGTTATTCCTCACTGACCTTATGCATTCAGAGCATCCTAAGTATTCACCATGATGAGTTTATAAGCTCTTTTTGCAACTGTCAGAAGCTGGAACGAACCTGACTTTTGTCGTCATGGTCCTGCTAACAACTACTAGCATGCTAACAACGCACATATTGGTTTGTGGACTATAAGAACCTTTATAATTGCAGGCAGGTCACAGCAATCAGTTTACACACGTCTGTACTGGAGCAAAACGCATTTTAGTTTATTATTTGACAAAAGAAATCAGGTACAGCGCCTTTAACTCTACACCGCCCCCTAGTGGTCTGATCTGATGGCTTCTCTCCGTTTCAGGATGAGGGAAACTGGGAAGAAGAACATGATTCTGGCTCAGCTGAGAAAGACCGACCGCGACCGTCAGAAACTCATCGACACCGTGATCAAACAGCTACGAAACCTCATATCACAACATTAACGCCACTTTAAAAACCACCCGGAACCTGTTCAAACCAGCCACAACTAGTCCAAACTGGTCCAAACCAATCAGAACTAGTCCAAACTGGTCCAAACCAGCCACAACTAGTCCAAAACTGGTCCAAACCAGCCACAACTAGTCCAAACTGGTCCAAACCAGCCACAACTAGTTCAAACTGGTCTGAATTCGTCCAAACTGGTCTAATCCGGTCTGAACTAGTCCAAACTGGTTCAGTCCGGTCTGAACTAGTCCAAACCAGCCAAATCTTACCAGAATCTTACAAAAAAAAACATGAGAAACTTGATAAACGCCATTAAAAAACATCAACTCATAAACCGTCCTCAGTCATTAGGGTTGGTTTCACAATTTAAAGGCACATTATGTAACTTTCCTGCTTGTCTCCATGGAGATATTATTGCTTTGACGGGAAGATTCCACAGTCTGACATGAACTATTTATCATTTATTCAATCGCGGCTGTTTTTATTGCTCCCAGATCTTCAACGACCTGCATCCTACTGTGAGCGGGGTCACTTCTCCACAGATCTGACCTGTAACTTGGCCTGGTGGTGGCGTCAGCTGCTTGTCTCCATGGAGATTGAAAGGTTTAATGTCATACTGTGGAATAGTCTACTTAAGTGATAATATCTCCTTGGACAAAAGCTGATGACAGTGACGTAATGATAGAAATGTACATCATATTGGTTTAGGCAACGTGGGTGAAGTGTCTTGCCCAATGACACAACAGAAGGATTTGAACCTCTGCCTTTCCTGTTATAATCACAGACTGTATAAAGAAGTGGACTAAGTGAGTGTGACGTCATCTACAGCGTTCGGCTCCAGTCAAATGAAGCTAATCGAGGCTAGCAGTTATAGCGGCTAATCTGGGGTCGAGATCCATATTCGGGAGTATCATAGCAACCAAAGAGCCAATCAGAAGCGAGGCTGTTGAATGAATGAATGAATGAATCTATTTTATTATTGTGTCTTGCATACAAAAAACGCCGAGCCTTTTAAGGAGCTTATAAGACACCAATAAAATACAACGACTTGTGTTACAAACATCATTGGACATTTAAACAAACTCGATTCTTCCAGGTTTTTACCGAGAAATGATGCTAACTTATAAATATTTGAATGAAACGAACATTTGATCTCGTTGGGCGAACATTTAATCAACTAAAGGATTTCTAAATTCATCATAAAATTGACAATACAACAAAAAAATTGCTTCACATAAACCACAGAGTCTTTCTTCTTCGGGAGCTTGAGAAAAAAACTCCCTTTTTCTAAGTTGAACCGGGCACTTAGCAACGCTGTCAATCAAACCTGTTGCCAACGTTAGCTGGGACGACCTCGCTGATTTGTCGGTTATTAATGTTCATATCTTGATTTAAGGGCAAAATAGCAAAATAAAAACACCAGGATCACGGTTAGCGGGTTAATACGAACATTTAAGACCAAAATGATGAGTCGATGGAGCTGGAAGTGCGCCCGCGGTGGCTAGCTTGTTAGCTATGTCCATTTACATATACAGTCTATGGTTATAACACAATCGCTCAGTATTTAAACGAGGTGAAACCAGTCCAGTATCGTCTCTGCACCTTAACCGTCACAAACGCTGTGCCGTACATGTAGCTTTGGACGAATTCACTTTATTTACTCCGAACCGTTTTGATCTCGCTAACACGTCCACAACTGTCACTCAAACTACTCACTTCTGTCGTGAGGAACCTCCAGTGTCTTCCATGTTTGTCGGCGTAAACGATGTCCGTCGCAGTCGCCAAGAAAACGTCAAAAGATTTAGCTGCTCTGAAATGAGTTGTACTGAAAACTATTTTGAAAAACTCTCACTTTAACCAAATATATTTCCATTTTAAACTCGTAATCGTCTTCCATGTAGCAGTTTAGTGTTCAGACAATGTATTACGATGAATGTTATCTGGCAACTTTTGAATAGCTCTCTAAAAGGGATCGTATTGTCCAACCTGGCAACTTGCTTCTTTTGGAACGTCGTAGTTTTAACCATGTGCCGTCGCCGAGTGTTTTCTATCGTGTTGAAAAGCTGAAACTGTGATGCACTGTTTTGTACAGAAACATGTAGCGCCAAACGATGCCATTAAGAGTTTAGAGTTAGTTACTGTTACATTTATATCAATTTGTTGCCAGATATTGAACAAAATCCATCCAATTAGCCTAAAAAGTTCCACTGTATGGCATTAAACCAACCTAGCTTGAGCTGAATTGAATTACACGTTGTTCTGCTCAATTAAATTCCTTGAAAAACATGGATTGTTACTGCGTGCGGTGTGGACTCGACATAGATCCGGCTCGTAACTTGGTCTGGCAGCTTCACTGACCCATTTTTCTCCATGGAGATAGAGATTTAATGCCATACTGTGTAACTTTCTAGCAAAATCCCGAGCGTAGTGCACCTATAAGATCACAATATGATATGCAAGGTATTATTAACGTCATGGCAACCCGTGATTTCAAGAAGCATTATGCAAATATTATTTTATCTGGCAACCCGTGATCTTTAGAAGTGTTATGCAAATATTACTCGCTATAATTATTTTATCTGGCAACCGGTGTAGTGCCTATAGTCAAACCTCATCTTTGAATGTAGTATTTTTAAGTAAAGAGAGAAATCCTGCCAAGTGTTTTTTGCCATTGTCAAAACTATTTAAGATATTGACTTGAATATCTGGCAACCCGCTGTCTTCCACGTAGCGACATATCTGTTTGGCCCCGTCCCAAACGAAATCGCTGGTTACTGAAAACGATCACAATTTCGTGCCAAAATCAAAGGCATTTTAACATCCAGGTTTGAGGATTTTTGAGTATATCTGGCAAGTTTGTTGTGTCAAACCTGGCAACCGCCCTTTTCTTTTTGAATGCCATGTTTTGGACGATGAATCGAGTCTTAAAAATGTTCGACGGACTGGATTTGTACAGAAACGATGGACGTCCGAGCACATAATCTCGAATCTCTCGTTAATGGGAGTCTAACGCTGGCCCATCGTTACATTCAAGCATTATTATTTAGTTTTTGTAATAATTTGAATTATTTTAAATGTTTTATTTTGTTAAAAGTCCCCATTGAGATTCTGGACCTCCACCAAGGCACTGCAGCAACCTGTTCACTTCTCTATGGTTCTGGTTCAAATTCAGTTAAAAAAACTCAATTTTTTTTTTTTGCAATTTAATTTTTGAATCTCAAACTGTCAAACTTTACCTGGACACTGCGCTGATTTGGCTTTATTTTTACGTCAGATGCCCTCCCATCACAAGCCGCTCGGTAAACCTCGAAATGAAAAGTTCGCACGAGATTTTGAGCCTGTTTCTTTATGGTTCTCATCAAACATTGTGCCTAATTGGACAAAATGGGGCGTCACACCCGTTTTCCTGTCTGCGGGTTTCAGAACGATGTAGAGTTGGGACGGTTGCCATAGCGATTAACAGTTTAAAACAAAATCCGACATTTTTTGGGTGGTGGGCCGTCCTCAAAATGGCGCCGTGTCTCAGATCTCGAAGGGGACTCTTATATTTTGTGTGCAATAAAATGTTAACTTTATAAAGGGAGAAATCTGCTGTTTGTTCAAAGGGATTCACTAATTCTTCACTTTAATTTTTTTGTTCACAGTTTTATGTTTGTATTTTATTTTGAAGGGACTTCGGGGAGACTTCGTACTTGTGCCTTTGCTGTTGTGTAAAGAAATGTTTTGTGGTGGGTTGAATTCTGGACAAAAGTTTATATTTTGTTGAGCGTTTTTATGTTTCGCAGGCTTCAACTTTCATCTTGTGGTTAATTCTTGGAAATTCAAACAGATAAAATTGTATAAAAAAAATCTGATGCTGAGCTAAAAATGTAACCAGGAAATGCTAATTTACTAAAACACTTATTTTGAAAAACTATTGTGTAGTAAAAGAAAAATACAAATCTGTAAACTGGACCAAAAGGACAAAAAAAGTTTTTTTGTCCAGGACATGTGGGCCGGGGACATCCAGCAACTGTGGGCCGGGACAGAAGTACGGGACGGACATGGACTGTGGGCCGGGGCATAGACTGTGACCCAGGACGTGGACTGTGGGCCGGGACATGGACTATGCGCCGGGGACATCCAACGACTGTGGGCCGGGACATGGACGACAGGACGGGACGTGGACTGTGGCCCGGGACGTGGACTATGCGCCGGGGACATCAAACGACTGTGGGCCGGGACATGGACGGCGGGACAGGAACTATGGGACGGGACGTGGACTGTAGCCTGGGACATCCAACAACTGTGGGACAGGGCGTGGACTGTGGGCCGGGACGTGGACTGTGGGCCGGGACGTGGACTGTGGGCCGGGACGTGGACTGTGGGCCGGGACATAGACTGTGACCCAGGACGTGGACTGTGGGCCGGGACATAGACTGTGACCCAGGACGTGGACTGTGGGCCGGGACGTGGACTGTGGGACAAGACATGAACTATGGGATGGGACGTGGACTGTGGGCCGGGACATGAACTGTGGGCCGGGACGTGGACTGTGGGCCACTTAACACTTGTGTGGTAAGTTGCTGGAGACGTGTTTCTGCTCGTCCAGGGTTAGGGCCCACTTTTGGTCCATTTTACAGATTTTCGTGGATCATACCTGGCGCCCGAGCGATTCCACAGAAAACGATGTTTTTTTCTTTTCAGATTCACAGCCGCTTCACTTTTTGTTCTCGATTCATGTTTGGTGGAAGAGTTTCTGGGACTCGCTCTGTCCAAACGTGTAAACCACTAATGAAAAACTAAAACTACTCACGGGGAAATAAAGACTCTGAACGTCACGTCTCGACTCATTTATGGAGCGTAACGAAGTACGAGTGAAGTACTGTGTGTATTTAAGCATCTGTAAGTGGAAACGTTTTACTTTTACTTCACTACATTTGAGAAAAGTTTAAGTATTTTTTTTTCATTTCTGTCACTTTCATAATTTGAGCAACAAAAATATTCAAATAAAAATAAGCACAAAACTTTTACTTTTTACTCTTTACGTAAATTTTTAAACAGGTACTTTAATACTTAAGTAGATTTTTTCATGTGATACTTTTACTTTGGTGTCTGTACTTTTACTTCTGTACCTGAATGAAGTACTACACTACTGTTTATTTGCTAGAATTTTGTACAATACGTATTTTATTTTAAGTTTTTCAGTATTTTTTGACTCTTACCCCAGAATCCAGAGAGAATCGTGAGACTCGTTTGATTCACGGGAGAAGAATCGTGATTCTGATTCATTTGTAAATGTTTGTGCCGTTTGTTGATTTGATGAAATCCTCTCGAGGGAAACGAGTCGCTGCTTTTCCTCGAGTCGTTTGAATCATTGAAACACAAACATTTACACTTCAGACGCAGAAAAGTCGTGATGTAAAAAGTTTTCTAACTTCACAAACACAGACGTCGATTTCACACGAGCTGAACAGAAACACACGAGTTACTGCTACTACTACTACTACTACTACTACTACTACTACTACTACTACTACTACTACTACTACTACTACTACTACTACTACTATACTACTATACTAACTACTATACTACTACTACTACTATACTACTACTACAGCCAGAGCCACTACTGTTACTTCTACTACTAAATATATGACTACTACTACTACTTCTACTGCTACTACTACAGCCAGAGCCACTACTGCTACTTCTACTACTAAATATATGACTACTACTACTACTTCTACTGCTACTACTACAGCCAGAGCCACTACTGCTACTTCTAATACTAAATATATTACTACTTCTACTGCTACTACTACAGCCAGAGCGACTACTGCTACTACTAAATATATGACTACCACTACTACTACTTCTATTGCTACTACTACAGCCAGAGTGACTGCTGCTACTTCTGCTACTAAATATATTACTACTACTATAACTACTACTACTTCTACTGTTACTACTACTGCTACTACAATTACTATAGCGACTATTGTTACTTCTGCTACAAAATATATTACTGCTACTGCTACTACTACCACTACTACAACTACTACTACTAAATTTATTACTGCAAATATTACTTTTATTACTGTTATGTCTATGACTACTACTGCAACTACTGCTGCTAATATTGAAGTACTAGTTATAGCTGGTACTGCTAGTAAAGCTGTTACTGCTACTAGTACTACTACTTTTATTACTGTAGTACCTTCACTCGCTTCTCGTTTTACTTCTACATTTTAGGCACAAGATAAATATTCACACAAAAAACTGGAGGATTCAAACTTCAAATATTTCATTCGTTTTAACACAAAAATTTTAGTTTTAACACAAAAATTTTAATTTTAACGATTTAAAAGTGAAATGAGCCAAGTTTGTGTTTGTCAGAGTAAATTCAACTTCACAAAAATGTAAAATGAGCCAAAATGAAGAGTAAAAATGTGACGTTTGGCTGCATCAGGAGAAAGTGTTAAATGTGTAACTCTGAAATGTGGATGTGATCAGGCCGCGCTTCTGTTGTAGGGAGTATTATACCTCTGATGACGCAGCTCGAGATGATGAAGACCGAGCTGTTTGTCCCATTTTTAGACATTAGACTTTTGTTTGCCTAGTTGTTTTTTTTAGTCAAAAAACATAAAACTCGTGTGTGTTAGCATTAGCATCTTTAGCTCGCTCCCACACACACACACACACACACACACACACACACACACACACACACACACACACACACAGTCAGAGGGTAGTTAACGGAGATGAATGAGTCTCGTCTCTGTTTCTGTGAACTGATGACTCCAGAGGTCAGCAGAGGTCAGAGGTCACACACACTTCCACTTTTTTTTTTTTTCCCTAAATGTTGGACTTTTGCTTTTTCAAACTTCATGAGCCAGTTTTACCCGAGCAGTGAGAATGATTAGTTTAGTGAAGAAAACTGCTCCCACCTGAGGCTCATCTAAGAGAAAAATAATAATTAAATGAATAAAACCGTGAGGATTTAGTCTGGATGATGATGATTCGTTTTCAGGTGGTGCTTCAGAGCCACAGCTGCCCCGGGGCAAACGGACAGGAGCGAGGCTGCAGATCTGCTCCTTCAGCGCCTCCATCATGTCCACCACAGTCACACACCAGGGGGGTTAAGTGTGTTGCTCAAGGACACGACGACGGCTCATTTATGGATTGAACCTTTGACCTTCGTGTTTTAAAAATCCAGAGTGACACGATCTCAGGAGACTCAGCATCAACGACGAACGAGTCTTTTACTGTGGGACTTTTGGAAAAACGTGAGTCTGACTGAGGCCGAGGTGAGACACAGGACAGTGGGCCGGGACAGGGGCTGTGGGCCGGGACAAGGACTGTGGGCCGGGACACGGGCTATGGGTCAGGACAGGGGCTGTGGGCCGGGACAGGGGCCGGGACACGGACTGTGGGCCAGGATGCGGACTGTGGGCAGGGATGTGGACTCTGGGCCATGGACTGTGGGCCGTGACTTGCACTGTGGGTCGTGACAGGGATTGTGGGCCGTGACTCGCACTGTGGGCCGTGACTCGCACTGTGGGCCGTGACTCGCACTGTGGGCCAGAGTTGAATGAGGCTCGTGAGGCTCATTCTGTTTTCTGATTGGAGAATTATCTTGAGAATCAAATTGTGACATAAATAAATGTTACATCGTCTGTTTTATAATAAATAAAAAATGATCTTTAAAGTAGTTTTCGGTGGATCTCGTGTTTGATTCGAGCATTTTCTCCGGGTCCAGACTCTTACGAGCTGCACTTCTGCTGATGCTCAGATGACTCAGGACTTTCAGGAAACACTTCAAACATTCCCATAAAACCTCCGCTCGTTTCCTCTGGTCATTCCATCATTATTTTAATTGTTTACTTCATTGTTGTTGATTCATGTAAAAGTCCCAGTTAAACCCGTGAGTGCCCCCCCTAGAGGCCACAGTGATGACGACAGACGAAACGCACGAAGCCTGAACGTCACGTCTGAGAAAGTCATAAAAACAAACACGTCCTGAACCATTAAAGACTCAGATGGTTTTAGTGTTTCGTGTTTGTTAATCATAAACACGCCGCGACGTGTGTTAGCGAAAAACGTCCTGATGAAGATGGATTTGTGCAGAGGAAGAATGAAGGAAATACAGAACGATCTGAAGAAAGAGCCGCGAAACAGGAGGCTCAGAGGAAGAAGAGGAAGAGGAGAGAGTCAGATGGAGCAGGGACCCTAGAAATCTGTCTGGGAATCGAACCTCAAACCTCCCGGGTCCAAAATAAACCCCATGTGACACTGTAGGAGCAGCACATTCATGTTAGTTTAAAGTGTAACATTAACACTTATAAAACTCTTGAAGCAGCTGAAGATTTGTACTTTTCGTTTCAGATTCAGAGTCTGCGTCGGTTCTTTTCCTCGTTCGGCAGAGATCAGAGGTTGGTCGTGATTATTCTGAAACCCACGAGTCACTACAGACGTCAGAAGTATCAAAAATCAGACGCTAATCGATACTAAAACTGGCATCGAAACGAGAGCCTCATTTTTTACAGGTATCGATACAAAAAAGTCACATTTGCACGACAGAAATGAACCTTTCCTGATGTTTAGAATCATCCTGAGCTGAATCTTTCACAATATGACACATGGGAACAGAACATTTAAAGTGTAAAATCTCGTTCTTCTGTCTAAATACAGAGTTTTTATTATTGTGGTGGTAAAATGACACTGGTCAATGCCACATTTATTGTTTAAGTTTTTTTTTTAAAGGGTCATTTTGATGCTGAATCCAAAAATGTCATTGGTTTTTCACGTCATATGATGCAAAATTCTTTTATATTTCTTGCAATAAACAAATTCTGAAGATTTTACAGGTGCCAACTTCTGTATTTTCCGGACGACAAGCCGCTACTTTTTTCCAGTTCCATCCAAGACGTTGCATCAAGACTTTATGACAAATGGTAAATTATGGTAAAAACCTGATTATATCCACACAGTTTGTCGTTAAAAAAGTCTGAAAATGAAAAATCGATCCATCCTCCCTCCATTGGTTTAGTCCTTTTCCTCCTCGATGTGCAGGTGGTGTCAGGGCTGAACTTTTGTGTCATTTTTCGCACCAAAAACACAGAAAATCGGCGAAAATGTTTAGCTAACTCATGTATCATTCAGAAATTCAGTTTGTTAATTTATGTAAAACGTCACGTGTCACAGTGATGTCCAAATACGAAAAAAAAAGGGAGAAAAGAGGAGATTAGGTCAGAGTCGCCAAATGTTAAAGACTTTGAAGAGTCAATGATCGGAATGTTCAAGAAACTCTTCACTGATTGGTCAAAGCGTCACAGCAGCAGAACAAGATGAAAAAATCAAATCAAACTTTAGATGAATCCGGTTGAATCCAGTTGAAGTGCTTCTTTCTGCACATTTTAAAAACGCTCGTCCATCGAAACAGGCTGAAGTTCGTCTGTCGGCCATGTTTGTTTCGGCCCAAACTTCAGCGCTGGCCTGTGATTGGTCGATCTCTGAACCGGTGGTAGAACTCGAGAGCTGGTCAACGCACAAAAATCATCAAGGTGAATCGGAATCGGTATCGAGTATCAAGTCTTAGTTTGAAATCTCAGACACACCGGGGCCTCGCTGTAGGACTCAAACACCTCGTCTGTAATCTACGGAAATCATCATCGAAAAGTTCATTTTATTTTCCAAAAGCGACAGCAAAACCTTAAAAGACTCTAAAATCCTGTTGGGAAGAAAAACGAGGAGCCGGTTTTAGATCAGAAACAGAAACGGAGTCTTCCATCCGTCTTCCTCTGATCCTCGTCTCGTCTCGTGGTCCTCGGAGACCTGCTCTGCTCCTCGGCTCTTTTCACTCGTCGTTTATCATTTTAATACAAAGATCCTCACAAAAGTCCACGAGCACCAAAGTCTGATCATGATCTGATTTCTGGAGTAATCTGATTATTCAAACGTGTCTCGCTCAGATCCTCACGAGAGCTGATCATTTTAGAGTCAAACTGATTCAGATCCTCGAATTTCTCTGAGATCACGGCTCAGACTAAATAAAAGTTCTCATTTTAAGTACAATATTTCGATTTTATTCAGCGGGTTTCCCCCAGACCCTGGAGCTGAGGAGGGTTGAGTGTCTTGCCCAAGGACACAACCACAGTGTTCATCTGTAGGAGCTGGAGTCGCACCAACAACCTGTGGGTCAGTGGATCTAAGCGCTCAACCTGTGATGTTTGTGTCAAGAGCAGGATTTGAACCACCAACCTTCAGGTCAGTGGTCAAACACTCACCAGAAAAGTTCCACAGTGAGTCTTTAAGGTTCAGTGTCTAAATTTAATAAAGTATTTTTGCTCTTTTTTCATGTATTTTGAGCAAAGATACAGAGCACGAGCCTGTCCTCTGTGTCCTCCTCTGTCCTCCTGTGTCCTGTGGCTCTGTCCTGTGGCTCTCTCCTCCTGTGGCTCTGTCCTGTGGCTCTGTCCTGTGGCTCTGTCCTGTGGCTCTGTCCTGTGGCTCTCTCCTCCTGTGGCTCTGTCCTCCTGTGGCTCTGTCCTCCTGTGGCTCTGTCCTGTGGCTCTGTCCTCCCTGTGGCTCTGTGGCTCCTCCTGTGGCTCTCTGTGGCTCCTCCTGCAGCTCTGTCCTCCTGTGGCTCTCTCCTCCTGTGGCTCTGTCCTGTGGCTCTGTCCTGTGGCTCTGTCCTCCTGTGGCTCTGTCCTCCTGTGGCTCTCTCCTCCTGTGGCTCTGTCCTCCTGTGGCTCTCTCCTCCTGTGGCTCTGTCCTGTGGCTCTCTCCTCCTGCACTGCCGTCTGTCTCCTGTTCCTCCTCTGTCCTCTAGGCGGCAGCATTGAGCTTCATGTGCTGAGCTCTGAGGGAATCCCAGACTCTCCTCAAACAGCCTCAGAAAACACCTCAGGTCCCACAGAGTTTAACCCAAAGATGAGCAGAAATAAAACAAATAAATGTGTTTTTAAATAAAATAAAAACATTTCTATTCTGTGCGGGGTTTGAGTCTGGGAGATTTCTCTGTCTCTGCTCTCTCCTTTGAGTCTGGGGGGTTTGAGTCTGGGGGGTTTGAGTCTGGGTGGCTCTGTCCTGGGGGGCTTTGAGTCTGGGGCTCTTTGACTCTGGACGGTTGAATCTGAGGGTTTGAGTCTGGGGGGTTTGAGCTCTGGAGGGTTTGACTCTGGAGGGTTTGAGTCTGACTGGGGGTTTGACTTTGGGGGGTTTGACTCTGGAGGGTTTGAGTCTGGGGGGTTTGACTTTGGGGGTTTGACTCTGGAGGGTTTGAGTCTGAGGGTTTGACTCTGGAGGGTTTGAGTCTGGGGGTTTGAGTCTGGGGGGTTTGAGTCTGGGGGGTTTGAGTCTGGGGGGTTTGAATCTGGAGGGTTTGAGTCTGAGGGTTTGAGTCTGGGGGTTTGAGTCTGGGGGTTTGAGTTTGGGGGGTTTGAGTCTGGGGGTTTGACTCTGGGGGGTTTGAGTCTGGGGGTTTGACTTTGGAGATTTGAGTCTGGGGGGTTTGAGTCTGGGGGTTTGAGTCTGGGGGTTTGACTCTGGAGGGTT
The DNA here is from genome assembly GCA_019594935.1 of Periophthalmus modestus. Classification (NCBI taxonomy): domain Eukaryota; kingdom Metazoa; phylum Chordata; class Actinopteri; order Gobiiformes; family Gobiidae; genus Periophthalmus; species Periophthalmus modestus. The sequence continues at coordinate 280,099 of JAIEZT010000345.1, read as the reverse complement.
TGAGTCTGGGGGTTTGTTGGGGGTTTGGAGGGTTTGAGTCTGGGGGGTTTGAGTCTGGGGGGTTTGAGTCTGGGGGTTTGACTCTGGAGGGTTTGAGTCTGGGGGTTTGAGTTTGGAGATTTGAGTCTGGGGGGTTTGAGTCTGGGGGAGGTGCTGAATGTCTCCCTGCTCTCGACTCTGTAAACAGCAGGTTTTGGGTTGAGTCCCTGACCTCGTGAGTGACCTCGTGTTTAACAGGGTTAAAGTCTCTGTTTTTGACTCATGTTAGAACCAGAGGTTTATTATCTCAACAAGGAAAGTGAGATTTGAAGCTTCAGTGAGAGACGGAGCTCGAGCTCGCTCCCTCTCTCTCCTCCCCTCTTCCTCTCATCTTCCTCTCCTCTTTCTCTCCTCTTCCTCTTCCTCTCCCTCTCCTCTTCTTCTCTTTGCTTGTGTTTGTCAGTCTGGCTCGTTCCCTCTTCCTCTTCTCTCTCCTCTTCCTCTCCCTCTCCTCTCTTCTCTCCTCTTCCTCTTCTCTCTCCTCTTCCGCTTCCTTTCCTCTTCCTCTCCTCTCCTTTTTCTCTCCTCTCTCCTCTTCCTTTCTCTCCTCTTCCTCTCTCTCCTCTTCCTCTCCCTCTCCTCTTTCTCCTCTTCCTCTTTCTCTCCTCTGTCTTTTCTTTCTGCTGTGTCTGTCCTCTAGCTTGTTCCCTCTCTCCTCTCTCCTCTCCTCTTCCTCTTCTCTCTCTTCTTCTCTGCCTTTTGTGAGTCTTGCTCGTTCCTCTTCCTCTCTCCTCTCCTCTCCTCTTTCTTCTCTGCCTGTGTTTGTGAGTCTGCCTCGTTCCCTCTCTCCTCTCCTCTTTCTTCTCTTCTTCTTCTCTGCTTGTGTTTGTGAGTCTGGCTCGTTCCCTCTCTCCTCTCCTCTTCCTCTCCTCTTTCTTTTCTTCTCTGCTTGTGTTTGTGAGTCTGGCTCGTTCCCTCTCTCCTCTCCTCTTCCTCTCCTCTTTCTTCTCCTCTTCTTCTCTGCTTGTGTTTGTGAGTCTGGCTCGTTCCCTCTCTCCTCTCCTCTCCTCTTCCTCTCCTCTTTCTTCTCTTCTTCTCTGCTTGTGTTTGAGCCTGGCGCGGGTCCAGGCGGCGCACGCTCCACGCAGCCTCCACGAGCACCAGCCTCAGGGGGCGGGGCCAAGAGCGCGAGGAGAGAGAGGCTTGTCTGTGCACGCGCACATGCCTGCGCGCAGAGAGTGAGAGAGTCCGAGAGAATGAGAGAGAGAGAGAAAGAGGGAGAGAGGAGGGAGAGAGGTGCAGGAGGAGGACCAGAGCATCTCCTGAGCACCTTTTCAAAGGCGCAGAGAGGCGCGGAGCCGCAGTTCTGCGTGAGCCGCGGTGCATCTCTCACCTCCAGCATCTCTGACTCTTCTGAGGAGCCGAGTCTCAGCCGCTCAGAGCCACACGAGGACCGCGCTTTGGAGACGCTTTACGCGCGCCTCTGAGAGCTCTTAAAGACTCGTTTAGACTCGATATTTGAGGATTTGGACTTTGCCGAGTTTTGAAAACTTTTCTAAACTTTTGTAAACACAGAATGAGTTTTCCAGCTTCAGCCAAACGCAGAGCAGCGCGCGGCGCGTCCTGTGCGTAAAAGTGGATTGTACCGCGGCGGTGCCAGTGCCAAACGCCTCGTGCGGCTCTTTTCAGGTGTTTTCAGCTCGTTCTCGCAGAGACTGAGTCCTTTTAGACACTTCCAAACGGTCCATTCATTCAGCGCACACCTCACAGGCGCGCGAGCCACTGCGCCTTTACGCAACAACGGAGCGCTCTTTTCTGACTGCACACGGCCTCCTCCCTGCGCTCCACCGCTGCTCCGGGACCAACGGGACAAACGGGACTCCCCTCGCGATGGTTTTCAGCTCGTTTGACCTGGTGTCCGCGCTGGCCACGCTGGCCGCGTGCCTCGTGTCCGTGGCGCTGCTGCTCGCGGTGTCGCAGCAGCTGTGGCAGCTCCGGTGGACGGCCACGCGGGACAAGAACTGCAAACTGCCGATGCCCAAAGGATCCATGGGCTTCCCGATCATCGGAGAGACGTGCCACTGGCTCGTGCAGGTAACGGGGCGGGACTCGTCCCAAACTGTGTGAATGTTGAGTGTGAGACGTGCTCCACAGACCGTGCGCCTCCTTTACGCGCGTTTAGAACCAGAGTCACAGAGGAGTTATCTGAGTGAGCGGCTCCCTGTGAGCGGCTCCCTGTGAGCGGCTCTCTGTGAGCGGCTCCTGTGAGCGGCTCCTGTGAGCGGCTCTCTGTGAGCCCGGGACTGAGTCTGTGTCACAGAGTCGCGGCTTCAGGCGCTGCTTTTGTGTTTTATGTTATTTATATTGTGCCAGACGCCACAGTGATGAGACACTTCTGCCTCCTCCTCTCAGCTTCATTCATGCTGTTTTCAGGAGAAACATCAGTGAGGAGCCGCGCATCGTTCATCGTCGTTCATTAGAGTCTGTCTGGGGCACGTGCAGTGATGTGCACATTATAAAGTTTGTGAATATTCAGACATGTGATGTTTTTCTCTGGTTCATTGGCCGCTCTCTTTACGCACAGAGTCTAAGCCTCGTCTCAGAGTCAGTGTCTCACTCGGGACACTTGGACACTACGTGAGTCCTCAGAGTCAGTGTCTCACTCGAGACACTTGGACACTCCTGAGTCCTCAGAGTCAGTGTCTCACTCGGGACACTTGGACACTCCTGAGTCCTCAGAGTCAGTGTCTCACTCGGGACACTTGGACACTTCAGAGGTGTCGGTGCTCCTCGCGCGTGTCCTCGTGTCAGCTCCTGAAGCGCACGCTCTGTGCTCAGAGCATCAGGGACGTAAAGAGTCGCGGCTCAGTGGAGTTTTTACACTTTGACTCTCTGTTTCACTTCAGTTTGGTGGAGTTTTTACACTCTGATTCTCTCTGTTTCTCTTCAGTTTGGTGTCGCGCGCTCGCGCTCCTGCGGCTGTTTCTGTTTCATGTTTCAAACTGTTATTTCCGGCTCCTCATCAAAGCGAGTCTCACTTTTTGGCTCAGTTTAAAAAAGTGTCACATCAGAGGCTGATGCGCGAGGAGTGCACGAGCCACGAGCACGGGGCCACGCGGGGCCACGCGCACGGGGCCACGCGGCGCGCGGGAGGCAGCTCGTGCGCGGGACACAGTGTCCAACAGAAACACAGAACAGTGAGTCTGAGTCTGAGGACGAAGCTCAGAGTGTTTCAGCTGCAGATGTTTCACACGAGTCACCTGAGCACGTCACACGCACGGGGCCAGTCCACACGCACGGGATGGGCTGTCCGGTACCGCGCGCGCTTTATAGTTTTAGTTATAAGCATGTCAGAGCCGGGTGTCGCTTTGGAGAGTCGGGTGTCACTATAGAGAGCCGGGTATCACTTTGGAGAGCCGGTGGAGAGTCGTCACTTTTGGAGAGCCGGTGGAGAGCCGGGTGTCGCTTTGGAGAGCCGGGTGTCACTTTGGAGAGCCGGGCGCAGTGGCTCAGACTTATGTGGCTGTTTAAATGTGCTCATAAAAGACTCTGCACTGACCCCAACTTCACTGACAGAGCAGAGAGAGGTGAGAGGAAAGAACTACAGAGAGAAGAGAGAGAGACTGAGGAGAGAAGGAGAGAGGGACGGAGGGAGGGTGGAGGAGGAGAGGAAGTGGAGGACTGGGCTTCTGCAAGTGCACCTTATTATTCCTCAGATACACACGGCTTAAAACCTGCCAAAAGTCTCACCTCATGTTATAGTTTTTTTTTTATATTTTACCTTTGTCCTTTTACATTTTTTATTTCCAGTTTTATCCACCATCTTTGTCTTAAATCAAATTATTATGAACATCAATAAGAAAACATGTGTCTGTTTTGTGTCGGAGCAGGGGTCACGGCCCTGGCCTTGACCTCTGGAGGAAATCTGAGGGTCAAAGGTCAAAGGGTCAGGGGTGAATGTGATCAGGGCTGTGTGAGCGGAGGGTCTGGACTCTGAGCCCAGTCGCATCTGCGGAGTCAAACCAAACTGTTGGAAATGTGCTGTGTATTTTAGACACTTCAGATTTGAATTATTCACTCATTAAAAAGTATTATTTTTTGGACTTTTTACATTTTTTTCTCTCCGTCTGCTCCACTAAAGCTCGTTCTGCTCCTGGGGTGTAGCGGCTCAGGCCTCGGTTCACTCCCCTGTAGTTTATTTAACACAATCACTCACTCGTTGGCGCTCGTAAAAACTGTTTTCTTTAGTGGATCAGAGATAAACTCCCTCCAAAACCACCCAGCGTAAAGTCATTCTGGAACTTTTTCATGTCCGTCTGGGGCCGTCTGGGGGCCCCCCGGAGCCCCGTGGAGTTTGTGGGATCTGCTCGTGTGGCTCGATGTTCTGCTGAGCTGTTTGTTTGTTTGCAGTATTAACAAGTAGTAAAGTACTGCACTGAAGTAGAATTTTGAGGTATCTGTACTTTACTTAAGTACATTTTACAGTGGTACTTTTTACTTTTACGTGAGTACATTTAAGAGCAGTATTTGTACTTTCTACTCCACTACATTTTCGAGCAGGACTGAAAAGTGAAAGTACTTTTCACCTGATTTGAGGGAGTATTTTTACCACACGTCTGACTAAAGTTTAAAAGTTCAAGCTTCAGTTTTGAGCAAAATAAAAATGAGAAAAATGAAGAAACTGATTCACACTGATCCTGTGACCAGAATGTGTCACTTTTAAATCACGACATTTACACTTCAACTAACGAACAATACTTGTGTGAAATACTCTTAAAGTACATTTTTAAACATCTACTTCAATACTTTTTATTTTTCCATGTGATACTTTTACTTTTACTTGAGTATTTCTTTGCTCCAGTATCTGTACTTTTACTAAAGTAACAAAACGGAGTACTGCTTCCATCACTGTTTGTAAAAATACTCTAAAGATACTAAAAATACTCTTAAGCAAATAAATTTGATGGAAAAAAATAAAAATAAAATAAAATAAAATTCAAATTACTCAAACTTAAACCCAGTAAAATTCAGGCTGTTAAACTAGTCGCAGTTTTAAATCAAAAATCATAATCGTGCCAGAATACAGTGTTTGAAGCTGTGATTATGTCCTTTATTAACCTGGATTTGACTCTTTTTACTCCATTACAAAGTTTTCCATATTGTTTTTTGCTAAAGCGATTAATAAAAATTCAAATGAAACTGACATTTTTTTATGTGTTAACAAAGCATTTCCATTGACACACTCGTAGCCGCTGTGTTAGCTAGCCCTCGCGCATTTTACATCACTGACGTTCAGTTTTTGCTGTCATTTTTTATCTTTTGTACTTTTTTTTTGGACATTTATGTGTATTTTTTAGCTATACGATAAGATTTAAGCTGTAAAAGTTTGAATTAATACCTATATCGCACTTCAGAATGTGTCATCGTGACGGGCGTAGCGCTAACACTGTGGATACTTCATAAAGCGCCGAGCGTTTTGCCCGTTCGCCCCCTGTAGGCCTGTGCGCTCCTCCTGAAACTCTATATTCTTCACCACACTGCGCACGGCTGCAGCAGAGGCTCACTTTTGTACCAGATCTGGTTTAGTCTTAGAAATACTTTTGCGGATTTCGAGCCAAAATCCTGTCTGCTCTCGTTAGAGGCCGAGTCCCGGTGCCAAATGGGAGCTACCGGAGGAGAACACACGTGCACTGGAACGCTAGCCACAATTAGCCTAAATATATATAAGACTGAGCAAATAAACAGGACTATGTGATATATGTACGTTGGAATGTAGCGTGTTGGCCTAGCATACGGCGCTTAACGTTAGCACTGGCCAGTTAGCCCAAAGCGAGTGGATTTAGTGCCTAGCAACAGCAAGCTAAAGCAGAGTTTTAGTTTATCTGTCATTTATAGTTTAAAAAAAACACTTTCGAAAACATGTAAGACGCTTAAAGTTCACAAAAAAAAAAAAAAAAAAAAAAAAAGATATATAAATGTACCTGTTGTATGTTTGGGGAGTTTCTACTTTCTACTTTGCTAAAATTAGAGTTAATCCATCAATCACGCAATGTCGGCCATTTTTATTGATTAATAATAATACAAACGAAACTGATTTTTAAAAATTTTAACAAACTTTTTCCTGTAATTTTAATAAATGTAATTAAACCGTTAGCTAACACATTGACCTCTAGCTCTTGAGACGTTAACAGCGAAAAAGTACTCGATTCTGTCAAGTAAAAGTACAAATTCCAGCGCAAAAACATACTCACGTAAAAGTAAAAGTATTGCATGAAAATATCTACAGTACTCTTTTAAAAATGTACTTAAAGAGTAAAAAGTCAAAGTATTTCGCGCAGATTTTGAGTTTTATAAAGCTACAAATGTGATGATTTTGATCCAGATTTGAGCTGAATTTTGTTCAACAGAAAAAACTGAATTAACATTTTTTATTTGTAATTTTTGTTCGTTAAAATAAAACGCCAAAAGCCTTTTCAGCAGGTCTCACGCAGTAATAAATAAATACTTTTCAGTCCTGTTCAGAAACGTGGTGGAGTAGAAAGTACAGATACTGCTCTCAAATGTACTCAAGTAAAAGTAAAAATATACTTAAGTAAAATGTAGGTATCTGTACTTTACTTAAGTGCTACTTTTACTTCGTTCCACCGCTGGATATCAACATTTGGATGGTGAAAATCTGAAATTGTAACTTGTAAATTGATACAGATCTAGGTACTCTGGGTACTCGTGTTCTCTCACCGCCCGCTACTCCGGCTACTCCTGCTACTCCCGCTATTCCTGCCACCGACCTACAACAGCGTAAAAGTAAGGAGCAAAAGTAGTACTCAAGTAAAAGTACTCAAGTTTATTACACAACTATAACAATACAGTTTTCTAGATTAAAGACACATTTACTGCGATTCTTCTCACTGTTGGATTATTTTAAAATCTGAAGTAAAAACTCTTAATCCCGCGACCTGAGAGAATCCCGTATTTTAGCGTTGTTTTTAGCAACTGTTTATCGGTGTTTGCGATTGACAAAATGTTTTAAAATGAGACGAGACAAGTCTGAGTCTGAACTTTGACAATACTTCATAATTTGACTTCCTGGTTGGACACGGGCAACACATGTGACGTACACTGAGGTCACTCCATAACCGTTAGCGTTAGCGTGGGTCAAAACTTGCCTAAATTGCGCAACGATGACTCAAATAAAAGTGTAAATCTTTAAACCGTTAGAAAAATGCCTTTGTTGTGCGTAAACTGCGTGACTAGGACATCCGTGTTGATGACATGGCTAAAGGTATTGCTCAGAAGTTAGCGCTACTTCCTGTATTTTTTAAAACTTTGCTTCTCAGCTTTTTTGCCACTTAACTGATGTGAAACTGTGATTTAGCTCGGGTACAATCCCACCAAACCAAGTCAGAATTAGAAAAACAAGATGTCTTCACAGCGCGACGACAGTGAACCTAATTTCTTGCGTTTATTTGGTCTGTACCTGGCTGTGGAGCGGCGGTTTTGCCCATAGCTCCGTCGGATTGGGTTTCGGCTGCGTCTCTCGTACAGTGGACACAGATGGAGCGCAGACAGGCCTCAGAAACTGGGTCAGACTGAAGGAAATGAACGCGGAACTCTCCCCCAAATTATTCATTGAACGGGCTGCAGTTTGGGACCAGGGGCGTATCGGCTTAGGACTCAAGGTACCGGCTATGCTAGCAGTCTGCGGTCTGTTTCCGTCTTATTTGGAGCTAGCGGTTTGCCTTTGTTGTTGTAAAAGATTGGTTTGATTCAGTCTAAAACGTACCAGGCCGTGACCCATCCTTCCACGAGTAAAGAGCGCCGGGCTCGTGGTCAGGAGATGTTAGCTAGCGACCACGTTAACCAACAGTAAATGGGTAATCCTCTATAAGAAATACATTTTAGCGGATTTATGATCACGAATTGCGCCTAGACTTAATGTTTTTGTCTTTCTGTTAACGTAAAAGCTTGAAAAACAGAACTATTTCATTTTAAACTATTTCTACTGACGAATTATACGCTAGAAATTACTCACGGTGATGAGTTTGTAAGCACATTTAACAATTTGAGTAACCGCAGCTATCCCGCTAACATTATCAGTGTTAGCTCATGGTTCGTGGCCAATAAAAACACTTTATAACAGTTTTTTTGATAATATATCTGTAACGAAGCAAGACGAGGTGCAGTATCGAAGTTCATAAGGCTTTTTCTGGTTTGGCCTCACCTCCTGCTAAAGTTCAAAATGTTTTTACTAAAGCGCCAATCTGCAATTTGAAGTCAAAGTGCTTATTCCAGGGAACTGCGATGACACATTTCTGCAGTCATGCTTTGTATCGGTGCCATTTTGCCAAGTTGTGAGCTAGCAAAAACGCTATTTACTCAAAAAGCGAGGTGAGAATTTACAGTAAAATTCTGTATTTTAAACCGAAACCTGAAACAATAGAAAACCCACAAACTTCATATTAGCGACAAAGTTCATGCTGCTGCTTTTTTCATCCAACCGCACCACAAAATCCAAAGATTCACTCTAGATTCGGCGATTCACTTTGGCTTCAGTTTAATATTACGCGCTTATATAATATTGCGATGCTATCTGAAGCCCTGCCATTATTTTCACAGAAACTTAAAACCAAAACTTTTTTTCTTGGAGTACATTTCTCATTTTTGTAACAGTTCTCGTTGAGACCACATCAGACCAGACCTGGACTAAACCCGGACTGTGTTTTGGATCCTGGTGCCTGTGTTTCTGCGGTCACACACGGCACATATCATACGCACATTTACAGTGAACACAACCAGACCCACTGCCTCTCATGTCCCTGAACGCATCGGGTTTCACTGGCGCTGCATTCAGGGTCCACAGTTCACCGCTCGGGCAGAGGGCAGACGCTTAGGAGGAATGGTGTGAAAAGTATAGGCCCCGTTTCGCAGTTATGCTTATGTTTTGCACTGAGAAAATGCGAAAAAAAAGCGTTATTACTGTTAGCTGGCTTGCATTTCCACAAACCCGTCTCTACTCTATGGTTTTAACTCGCTGTTTCCATGGCCACCAGCACAAAGTTCCACGGTGTTGATTGAAGCTGTCGATATTGAGGTAACGAAAACCACGCATCACCCAAAACACATTTTTACACTTTTATAGGAATATTATTCATGTGCCAAACTGAAGCTTTTTTCTGCACAGCGGTCAAGTGTTGTCATGCCAACATTCTTTCTGCAGAAGTGTTACAATTCAATCTAATTTCATTCATAACTGCATCCAAAACGCACCCGGAAACAAATTTGTTTTCTGTTAGCGAAAATGCTACCCAACATTTCTCTGGTTAGTCGTTCTCACGCCAGGATTTATCTTCGCATAATCCAATTCAGACCAATTTGTCTTTCAGAAAATAGAAAAAAATATAAATTACTACTACAGAACATGTTCATGCTAATATTGTATTTACAGAATTGCATATTTATTTGTTTGCTAAACCGATATAAAAGTGAGAGTTATGTGCTCCCTTGATTTCTTTTAGTAAAAACTTGGCAGTAAAGGTTAAAGACCAAGATTATTTCCTTCATTTTCTTTATATATAATGTGTTACTATCAAATTTCACTCACAATTCCCCGATTGTTCACTACAGTAAGTGTTGTTCAGTTTCAGTTTATCGCACTTTGTTCTAGAAGTAATTCAGTGTTTTACAGAATGAGAAAGATGATTAAGAAAAAATACATCCCTCTTTTCATTGCATAGCTCACTCGTTAACAGCTCATTGTTCATGTTAGCGGGTCCCTGTTAGCCCCTTGTTGTTCATCTTAGCCGCTCATTGTTCATGTTAGCTGCTCCCTATTAGCCGCTCATTATTGATGTTAGCTGCTCCCTGTTAGCTGCTCATTGCTCATGTTAGTGGCTCTCTGTTAGCTCTCTGTTAGCCCGTTGTTGCTCATGTTAGCCAATTGTTGTTCATGTTAGCTGCTCCCTTTTAGCCCCTCGTTGTTCACGTTAGCTGCTCCCTTTTTAGCCCCTAGTTGTTCATGTTAGCTGCTCCCTGTTAGCCGCTCGTTGTTCATGTTAGCTGCTCCCTGTAAGCCGCTCGTTGTTCATGTTAGCTGCTCCCTGTTAGCCGCTCATTGTTCATGTTAGCTGCTCCCTGTTAGCTAATCGTTGTTCATGTTAGCTGCTCCCTTTTAGCCCCTTGTTGTTCATGTTAGCTGCTCCCTGTTAGCCGCTCGTTGTTCATGTTAGCTGCTCCCTGTTAGTCGCTTGTTGTTCATGTTAGCTGCTCCCTGTTAGCCGCTCGTGCTTCATGTTAGCTGCTCCCTGTTAGCCCCTCGTTGTTCATGTTAGCTGCTCCCTGTTAGCCGCTCGTTGTTCACGTTAGCTGCTCCCTGTTAGCCGATCGTTGTTCACGTTAGCTGCTCCCTGTTAGCCGCTTGTTGTTTATGTTAGCTGCTCCCTGTTAGCTGCTCGTTGTTCACGCTAGCTGCTCCCTGTTAGCCACTCGTTGTTCATGTTAGCTGCTCCCTGTTAGCCGCTTGTTGTTCATGTTAGCTGCTCCCTCTTAGCCGCTCGTTCTTCATGTTAGCTGCTCCCTGTTAGCCGCTCGTTGTTCACGTTAGCTGCTCCCTGTTAGCCGCTCGTTGTTCACGTTAGCTGCTCCCTGTTAGCCGCTTGTTGTTCATGTTAGCTGCTCCCTGTTAGCTGCTCGTTGTTCACGCTAGCTGCTCCCTGTTAGCCACTCGTTGTACATGTTAGCTGCTCCCTGTTAGCCGCTCGTTGTCCATGTTAGCTGCTCCCTGTTCGCCGCTCGTTGCTCATGTTAGCGGCTCCCTGTTAGCCGCTCGTTGTTCATGTTAGCTGCTCCCTTTTAGCCCCTTGTTGTTCATGTTAGCTGCTCCCTGTTAGCCGCTCGTTGTTCATGTTAGCTGCTCCCTGTTTGCCGCTCGTTGTCCATGTTAGCTGCTCCCTGTTAGCCGCTCGTTGTTCATGTTAGCTGCTCCCTGTTAGCCGCTCGTTGTTCATGTTAGCGGGGGGCTCTGGCAGTGGTTCTCCGTGGCCTTTGGTTCACCCCAGAACAACCCTCTGGCCCGGGCTGTGTTAAACCTGCCCTCGCCTCTCGCCTGGTCCAGCCAAAAGATCAGCAGAGCAGCCAACAGACACGGACAGGTCAAGTGCTAGCACTCAGTGGACTAAACCGAGTAAATACACAATGGCCGCCATTCAGTCGTATCATTTTGTTCATTTGACACATTTTAATTACACAAAAGCACAACCGTAAGCCTCACTGTGTAATTTCTTAGTCAAAAAATAGACTCAAATAAACTTTTTTTTTTCATTTTGGATTCTTGAAACTTGCATCTTCAAGTGTCATGCAGGTAATGTACCACAGTGTTGCTTTAATTAAATGCAGGAGATTTCATACTAGCCTTTGTTTTAGTTTGTATTTAGTACTTCTAATATATAACAAAAAATATATATGCCAAGTCTATAGAGTAACGATATTAAACTTCAAACTTAATGTCGGTATTAAGGAATAGTCTTTATACTAGATACTGATTTTGATCGTGAAATGATCATTTTAAAAGCTTTTTTTAGACAATTTAACAATTTTCAACACAAAATAATAGCATTCGTTTATTATACCATGTCGTCTTACACGGTTATGATCAAATTCAAGATGAAACTGTTCAGAAAAGGTCAAATCTTACCCAGTTATGTGATTTTTTGTTAAGTATCAATACTTGTACAATATTTATCAACGATACCAATGCCTAAAAGATAACTCCAACAAAAAAACGTCAGTATACGGCAGAACCAAAAGTACTGTCACTACTTTTTTTTGGCCAATTCACTCCACCGCCCTCCAACCCAGCCCAGGTCAACCAAGGCTGTGTTCCAAATGCTCTTTTTGTGGTTTTTTTTTTACAGCAGAAACTCAGAGACACAGAACAGAAGGACTTTAAAATGACCCAGAAGCTCCAAGAAATCTAAAATGTAGATCGACTCCTTTGACGCCGTCCTGAGCCATAATACATCTACAGTCCACTGATCAAACTGCATCGGAGCCAATATGGTGGACGGGAGATATAAGTAGAGCCTTTGATGGAGGGCCCATTGTGTGGTGTGTGTCGGGGTCTTAGCTGGGGTCCCGGGGTGAGTGCTTAGAGAGTTTTGAACAACCATAATCCACCTTTCTGTAGTGTCCGCGGGTCATGGGCCAGTCCTTTCTCCCTCTCCTTCCCCCTATTCTTTCACACTTTCCCTATTCTTAGTGTCTTTTGGCTGAACTATCCGTAGCCCCCCTGTTTTTTCCCCGGTTTTAATCCGATCCTTTTTGAAAACCCCACCCCGCCCTCTCCGACTGCACGCTTGCCGCTAGCTTTCACGTTTCTGGCGACGTTTCCCTCTTCTCCTTCGCTTTTTTCCGCGGTGGCTGTGATGCCGTGGCGTGACCGCAAAGGGACGGCGGCCATTGTGGGTCCGGCCATTCAAACGCGCTGGTTCCTTGGTATCTCTGGCACAGACTGAATGATTGGCAGCTCAAAAGGAGAGAAGGAATTCCCTCAAAGCCTTCGACCTGGTTTCCTCCTCCGACGCCGCCTCAAATTATTCCTGTAACGCGTACGCCTGACTTTGCTCCCCTTTGGCCCCGCGATTCCCAGAGAGATGTTTACAAGGTACATACATAGAGCTGAATGGGGTCCGCCAAGTCATAAACAAGCTATAGTCTTTAGGCTTATTGTAATCTGGATGCTTCGCTAATCTGTATTCTGAAAGCTATACCTGTGAGAGCAGTTAAATACACCGTCATATGCTGTGAATTTGTTCATAGACAACAATGTAAATCCAAATCCGATGTATTTTAATATGTAAGAAGGTACGCGTTTTTAGACGGCGCTTTTCCACCTTCAAGACACTCAAAGCGGTTTACATTAACGAAACTTGAGACGACGCGGGTGAAGTGTCTTGCCCAAGGACACAACGACCGCAGTCATCTATAGGGGCTGGAATCGCACCTACAACCCGTGGATCAAACACTAACAACTGCGCTACTGCCACTCAAAACTCAATATTTCACTGCAATTTTACAATGATTATATAAAAAAACATATTCTGTAAGTAAATGTAACTTCATGAATTAGCATCATCAATGTAGCTAGCAGCTTTTCTATTATGTAATATAGGAAAAGTTACGCGATTCCCAGAGAGATGTTTACAAGGTACATACATAGAGCTGAATGGGGTCCGCCAAGTCATAAACAAGCTATAGTCTTTAGGCTTATTGTAATCTGGATGCTTCGCTAATCTGTATTCTGAAAGCTATACCTGTGAGAGCAGTTAAATACACCGTCATATGCTGTGAATTTGTTCATAGACAACAATGTAAATCCAAATCCGATGTATTTTAATATGTAAGAAGGTACGCGTTTTTAGACGGCGCTTTTCCACCTTCAAGACACTCAAAGCGGTTTACATTAACGAAACTTGAGACGACGTGGGTGAAGTGTCTTGCCCAAGGACACAACGACCGCAGTCATCTATGGGGGATGGAATCGCACCTACAACCCGTGGATCAAACACTAACAACTGCGCTACTGCCACTCAAAACTCAATATTTTACTGCAATTTTACAATGATTATATATAAAAAACATATTCTGTAAGTAAATGTAACTTCATGAATTAGCATCATCAGTGTAGCTAGCAGCTTTTCGATTATGTAAGATAGGAAAAGTTCTGAAGTCTGTATTTTGGGAGATGTTCAAAAGATAGTTAAGATAATGATTTGTTATTTGGGAAAAGCATCTCTCAGTGGAAAAGAGTCCATTTACTTGACTTTAGTTTTGTCCTTTACCGTAAATGCACTTAACAGATACATACTGAGGATTACGGTTACATCTGTAAACCAGATGTGTATATGCTTTTTTTATATCTCAAGTACATATTAACATATTTTTAAGAATTTGCTTTTGACCTTAGTATTATTTATTAGATTTTTTGGATCTTGAACCGCAAATTTGACGTGAAGAAGACAAACTTGGCCGACCCATGCAAACATATGGCGGCTAGCAGGTTAGCTATGTCCATTTATATATAGTCGATGTCGTAAACGCAGTACTTTAGCGCAGTTTTTCAAAGATTGTGTAAAGCCTTCCCTGAAAGTAAATCTAACTTCATAAAAACAGCTTCGAAATGATGAAACGTGAATGCAGAAAAACTATTACAAACCACATGTTTGCATTCGGGCCACACAGTTAAACGGTCAAAGCTTTGAACCTTTTTTTAACCATGAGTCTGTTCTGTCTCCACATGTTTAAGGAGTTTTACATTTTCGCATCATCAGCTCTTATAATGCGCCGATAATCAGGAAAAGTGCGTAAGCTTGTTGCTGTCGTTAGCTTGCTCTTCTTTCTGAAAAAACAATGTGGGAAACGCTTCTAAACTCATCATGGTGAATAGTTAGGATGGTCCGAATCCAAAAAGGTAAGTGAGGAATAACCTTGGACCACCGCAAACCGTTTAAAGTGAACTAGCGCTGTTTTTCATCATTTTTAAGACGGTAAAAATCAGGTAGAGCACCTTTAAGGAGTCCTGCATCTGCACAACTTTCTCTTTTATACCAAACCTCCACTTTTCCTCTCCTTCTTCCTGTCACTTTCACGTCTGCGTCCCGGCGCGTTGATCTGCGTAAACATAATTAGCTCTGTTTTTTTGTCTTGCCCTAATAAAAGGCTGATTTGTTGAACATTTCCACTGCTCTACAAAGACGACATTTATAAGGCTGGTCGCAGGTTCGCCCCGAGGCCAACCCCAACATAACAGGGGTATTTTTAGCCACTACTACCTCTACTACCCCTGCCCCAACCGCGAGTGCAGATTCGGGGAGGGGCAACAAGAAAGACGGGCCTAAGGTTTATGAGTTTTCAGCGATGGCGGTGGCGTTTGTCTCGAGAGCTTTGAGAGCGTGCTAAAATGTACTTACACCTCAAACTTTGAACTAACCTATGGAAAACTCCTTAGCGACACCCGTTCCCCACCTCACCCCCTGCATTTATTTAACTTCTCGTTAAATGTCAGATGAATCTTTGTTAAGGGCGCCGTACCTGATTTTTACCATCTTATAAACGTGAAAAACAGAACTGGTACATTTTAAACAGTTCGCAGTGGTCCAAAGTTACTCCTCGCTTACCTTATGCATTCAGAGCATCCTCCTTACTCACAGGGATGAGTTTATAAGCGCTTTTCGCAACTTTCAGAGAGAAAAATGGAGTTTAACATCACGGTAAAGCTAACAGCAACTCGTAAGCTAACGCCATCCATCCATTTTCTTCCGCTTATCTGGCAGCAGTCTAAGCAGGGACTCCCAGACTTCCATCACCCCAGACACCTCCTCCAGCTCCTCCAATGGGACCCCAAGGCGTTCCCAGACCAGCCGAGAGACATAGTTTCTGCAGCCTGTCCTGGGTGGCAGTCGAATGATTATCGGCCAATAAAAAGTTTTACAATTCGATGCAGACAAGTTTTGGTGCAAGTTTTTAAGCACATTTCACAACTCTGAGGAGACTGGTCCGCGACAGTAACGCTAACTAGCATGCTAACTGTGCACGTCCTCATTCTCAGACAAGAAAACAGCACTCAGCAGACATATTTTGACCTCAACAGCTGCTTATGCAATAAATCTGCACTGAGGCTAGATAAATTTTGCACAAACACTTGACAAAATGTGGCGCAGGGCCTTAAAAATATATAAAAGTGGATTATATTGAGGTTTATAAGACAAAAAGTGATTCGTCTGTGTCGGGAACATGCGATCTGAAACAGTCAAATTGAACGACTGTCAAGCTAACCAAGACTTAAGCAGCACTAACCTTTGGACCTTGGAAAAACATCATTAAAGTAAACGAAATGTGCCAATACTAACTCAGACCTCCAAATCCCGAGTATCCAACAGTTCAGCAGCACCAGTGGAGGCCTGATGTTTTTAATGTGAAAGATCGACACTGCGTCATGTTTGGCGTATGTTTGAACACCACACCGAACAATGACGTACGCACAATTGTACTGTTGGAAGTCAAAATTTACTTCAGATTTTCTTCACTCATCCCAGTTTACAAGAGCAAAAACTCCAAATAAAATGATTTAAAAAGTGTATATAGCATCACTGAATCTGGACCTTGTGGCAGAACCAGTTAGAGATCCAGCTTTTTCAGTTCCGATACAATTTCGAGATTATAGCTTCAATTTCCTGCTGATACCTGATACTAACAGAGACTGAAAACAGCATTTATTTCCTTTCAACAAAAATAAAATAAGACAAAACTGATCCAAAACTGTGTAAATACAAGGCCAAACATTATGAGACTTTCTGGGTCGAATATGACCCGGAAATAGTCTTACTACGCCACCCAGGATATCGACTGAACCGATTTTTGGAAACTTATACCAGATCCAGCTAATTTTTCAGTATCAGCGGCGAAATCCGGAGAAAGTAACGCATCAGTACATCTCTATAAACTATTTTGAAAAGTTGATTTCAAACCAGGCTGTGCAAAGTTTTCGACGACTGCGACTTCGATGAACTTGGATTTTATGTTTTATTTAAACTTTTAAAACTTAAATAGACTTTAAGTATCAGTATTTTGCATAAGAATGGAGACTTTTCAGTACCTCAGTCAGTATCAGTAATGGATGAAGTACTCAATTTTGTTACTTAAGTAAAAGTACAGATACAAGAAGTTACTCAAGTACAGAACTTTACTACTTGTACTTCGATTAGTCAATATCCGACCCATCACCGCTGTCATTCTTTCAGAAAAACAGGATTATCTGCTGTTCTGGTCGAAAGACGCGATCGATGACAATATAACATTTGTTTTTTAAGTTATATAATTTACAAAATCCACAACCGCAGCACGCTACATTGGCACTTAAACTGTTCGACTTGTTGAAATAAGTCAACTGTTCCGAAGCGAAATAGCCTGTACAGAATGTAAAACACATCAGGGAATACGTGTCATTTTCTGTCAGAAGCGGCGACATCATATTTTCAAATTAGCCCGAGTCGTTTCGCCGAATGGAAACTGCTGCGGAGGCGATTTCAAAGCCCCATTTTACACGTACACGTTTTACGACCGCACGATATACAACCATATTTAAGTATACGTAACGCTCCGGGCTCGAAAATCAAAGGAGCGCTGGGAATCACTTCACGGTGTTCCCCCGCGTGGTATTCCTTAGTTGCCGCGGTAACGTTTCCCCAAAGAAAAAGTGCGGCTTTAAAAAGTTTATGCGCGCGATCATTAGTAGAAGCCTTTTTATGTTTCTCAGCTCAGATCAGTGTGAGCCGCCTGTGACCCCGGTGGTTAAAATAAGCCGTGATGTTGTGGTAGCAATTTTGGTTTGAGCGTTGTTGTTTTTTTCGCTAGCTAGTTTTCGGAGCGCTTAAGCTACAGTCAGGATTTTGGAGGGAAAGTGCATTTTTGGAATATTGCAGAGAATAGGAACTTTTAACAACCAGGATTCTTTAGTTTAGTTTAGTCTGGTTTAGATCTAAAACATCTGCACTGATAGGTTTAATACTGTACTGCGGAACATTCAAGGCGAAGAAACAGCTTCTCTATGGAGACAAGGAGGTAGCATACATCCTGCGTGAAAGGTTACGCAGTGCAACTTTATTTCTTAAGTGCTGCAGAAGTCTTTAGTCTACTTTCTTTCCTGTTGAGTATGTTTTTAATGCATGATTTGATCTAATATGAGTTGGACTTGAGTTTAAATCGTCTTCAGACTAGTTTAGATCCGCGTATGGTCCTGGTTAGTCCAAAATGTCCAACTGTTTCTCACTGGATTTTGTCATATCGTAAAATACCTTAACTCTAGTCTTGGTTTAGTCCTGTTTTTTCCTCCTTTTTGCAGTTTTGTTCTAGTTTTTTTTACATAAAAACGTGAAAAACTAGTTAAGTTGGTGGTCTAAAGTTAATACCGACCTACACTTACCTTATGCATTCAGAACATCCTAATTATTCACCACGATGAGTTTATAAGCATGACTTTTAGATACGCTGAGTGCTAACAGTGCTCTTCCTGATTATTGGACCATCAAAGGTTTTATAATTAGGTGCAGAAAGTACACAGCTGACTTATTTTGACCTCAGGAGCTGCTTTTACACTATATCTGTGCTGGGGCAAGACCTTTTTTGCTCAGATGCATGAGGAAAATCAGGTACAGGGCCTTTAAAGTGACATACAATTAGAAGCTGTTTTTGCACTATATTCCTCATGCTAAAATCACATTAGCTTCCTGACTTTTCCATAGCTTGCTCTTTAACTCCGGGGGGAACGCTTAGCTAGCTGTGCTCACGTCTCACCTTTTTAAAGCTAACTTCTGACCACACCCCTGGCTAGCACACACATAAGCACATATTTCTCTCTGTCACTTTTGTTTTTGGCCATTTTTTTCCACAGACGATGGAATAGGGCACATGAAATCCCTGCGTACAGAAAGAAAATACAGGGCAGTGGAAAAGTGAACACAATAGTTGACTTCAGGGCTAAAGGTTTGGTTTGTGTAGCTTCAGATTTGGGAACTAACAGGAGAAGCTTTTTACAGTCCTATGGTGCTTGTGTTTGCTCTGTAGTTATAATCTATGACACACGTGGATCTTCGTGTTATGATTTGCACATTTTAAGCTACAATATTCATCTGAAACGACTTAATATAAGAAACAAGTCCAAAAACTGTGGTGCCCAATGGGAACCGACATTGCTGAAGTTGTGGATTCTTTTATGGATAGCTGCAGATCACACTAGAGAGTAGCAGATTTACCAAAATACATATATGACGCTGCCAAATTATACTGCAAAAATCCTATTAAGAAAATAAAATTGGAACAAAGTACAGAGCAGTGACGGTAGAGGTGAAAACGGGAGTTAATCTTGAAAATAAGCGATTAAAATTTGCTTAAATGTGCTTAAATCACTGCAAATGCAACTTTGGATGAGTAAATGGTGAAGGGGAAATAACTAACATGGTTAAAAGCTCTGAAAAATCAATTTTGCAGAATATTGGTCTGCTTTAATGCATAAATTAAAGGTGTAAATGCAATGTAACTTTGTCAGGTGCTTTTCAGCGTTGATGATATATATTGCTGACTGATAATGTTTCACTGTGGCATTAAAATCCTGACGTCTCAAAGATTAGCGTTTATAGCAATACAAAATACCTGGAATTGAATCAGTGCAAAGTAAATATGTTTAATGCCCTAGTGTGGAACATTCAAAGCAAAGGAGAAAACAGGGTGGAGAGTGGGGAGAGACATTCGAATGCTGAGGTTGGCACTGGGACTAGCATGTATAGTAATATAGTAATATAGCAATATAGTAGAGAGTTGTGCAATGGGACACGTTAGCTAACATAAAAAAATGTTGATTATATACTTCACGCTGATGTTTACTCCTAAAAAATGTCATATCATTATCTTTTTCATTATTTTTTTAACTTATAAAACACAATATAGAAAAAAAAGGGAACTTCACTAGAGCTCCCTCTGCTGTCTGCAACAGGAATTAACATTTAGAAAGTAAACTATTGCAGTCCTCATGTCGCGTGTGAATGCTATGCTAATAGAGCCGTGTGTTCATTATGAGTCTGGTGATGGTTTCGTGGACTGGATTCATGTTTTTTTTATCCTTAGAGAAGGCGACTTTGGGTAAATGAAACGAGAATCTGCTGAAATAAAATACAATACGCGATACTAAAATAGTGGTCCAGGTAGGTTCCATAGTGGTCCATGGGTGTATACTAGTCTTCAGCTCAAGATCATTCTAAAGATATTCAGGAAAAGTTAATTTCTGTCCTGGGAATGTGACTTTTTTTTTTAGTATCGATCCCTCAAAGTGTCGATGCAAGTTTTAGCATCTCATATTCGATACTTCCTTAACTCCAGGCGTGTTTTTGTAGAGGGAAGAACAGTATAAAAGGTCAAAAACATCAATTTTGTTTAATATGTGTTCTTAAAAGTCGATTTTGCATAACATGTCCCCTTTAATAAATCGCGACCATCATCTGAAACCGAGCCCTGCAGTAAAGTTTAGGCTGAGCTAGCTAAAACATTGGAACCCGTGGCTTTAGCTCAAATCCAGTTGTTCTGCATTTGGCTGGAGAGTTTTTGCCGTGTGCCTGTAGTGGAAGAAAGAACGCCTTGTCTGCAGCCCAAGGAACTCCCTCTGCCCCGAGCGGCCAGCAGACATACTAAACCAGTCTACATCCATGTGGCAACGAGGCAGGGGAGAGGAGGAGGAAAACAAGCCCACTGCTGCACACTCCCCCCGGGCTACGCGACCTGCTCTGGGAGGGTCCGTGGAGGAAGGGTCACTGGAGCTGTGAAAACACGACAGGGTCAAAGCACAGGCAAACAGCAAGTATATGGTGACTTTGAAGGACGTTTAATACACTTTCAGTCCTTTCTTGGTAACAGTTTGTAATAACGACGTCTTAAAAGGCCTGTACATCATTTTTTCCATGTATTGGAGCAAAATGTGTCTTGCCCCAGTGCAGATATATTGCATAAGCGGCTCATGAGGTCAAAATAAGTCTGGTGTGTGCTGTCTGCATCTGATTATAAGGAGTTGTGTTGCGTTACTGAACCGGGACTAAATCTGGACTAAACCAGGACTGAACCAGGACTAAACCAGGTCTAAACCAGGACTGAACCAGGTCTAAACCAGGACTGAACCAGGACTAAACCAGGACTGAACCAGGACTAAACCGGGACTAAACCAGGACTAAACCAGAACTGAACCAGGACTGAACCAGGTCTAAACCAGGACTGAACCAGGTCTAAACCAGGACTAAACCAGGTCTAAACCAGGTTTAAACCAGGACTAAACCAGGACTGAACCAGGAATAAACGAGGACTGAACCAGGACTGAACCAGGACTAAACCAGGACTAAACCAGGACTGAACCAGGACTGAACCAGGACCGAACCAGGACCGAACCAGGACCAAACCAGGTCTAAACCAGGTCTAAACCAGGTCTAAACCAGGTCTAAACCAGGTCTAAACCAGGACTGAACCAGGTCTAAACCAGGTGTAATCAGAAAGTGCACTGTTACCATGCTAGTTGTCGAGCAATAAATCTGGATCACTGCAAACCGTTTAAAATGACCTAGTTCTTTCTGTTTAATAGTTTTAGTCCTGGTTCAGATTTTGAAGATTGGAGGGTTGATTCCCACTCTGATCAAGTTCTGTCGTTGTGTCCTTTGGCAAGACACTCGTGGCATGTGCGTTAGTGTCGTGGTGGTGACCGGAGGGGCCGATGGTGCAGAATGGCGGCCTCGTTCCTGGGCAGCTGTGGCTACAACAATGGCGTGGATGAAGAATGCACCGTAATGAGCTTTGGATCTTCTGAAAGTCGCTATATAAATCCAAATTATTATTATTTAAAATACACTGTGTAACTTTTCTGGACTTTTATTGCTGTTTCAAAGTGATAAACCAAAATAAGAACCTAACTTTAAAATCTGAGTACTGGATTATTTCAGGTGGATTTTGATCTTTGCGCGAAACAGTTGATGCGATGTTGGAAGTGGGCATTTGGTTAAATCCTAAGTAAAATGTGATGATGTCTTTCTCTCAGATGGGGGCGCTACGTCGCTGTAGTTACACCACATTAGCAACAATTTGAGTTGACTGTAGAAGACCATGACAATTGCAAACCAAATTACGTTAGCATTATTGCATATAGTTACTCACAAAACGTGCTAGGCTAGGTCAAAGTAGCTAAGTCTATGTTATAAATTGACTCTTCTTAGTTTTAAGTCATGTTCTAAGGCTGTTACCTCCTCAAAAACAGACCTAGAGTTGTGTTTTGTTTCATTCACATGTTTGAGCAACCTTTTATTATCAGTCTGTAACATCTCTAAAGCTCAAAACGCTCTCTGTTCCACCTTGTGATGTCATGAAGTGGTAGTTTTGATCACTAGAGTTGGTCATTTCTCGGGGCTGAAATCATCCAAATGATTCTAGTGAAGATGTTTATAGAGTTTAAAAACACAACGGAGCACTTCCTGTATTACCACTTGATGACATCACAAGGTGGAACGGGGGGTGTTTTCAGTTTGAGAGAAGAATTCCGCTTAAATCTGCAGGTTTGTGTGTTAAACATGTGTGAATGAAACAAAAAAACACAACTCCAGGTCTGTTTGTGACGATTAAAACATAGATCAGAAAGAAAACCAACTCAAATCGTCACTTCTAAAGCCCAAAAGCCGTAACCAAATTTGAAGTTTGATTTTTAAAACAAAGCAGAAGTGGCCGTGTAGATAAATTACCGTCAACACCTCATGAAAAGGTCTTAACATCTGAAGTAGCTTAGACGCAATTACAACTGCTCCTGGAGAAGGCGGGGCTCGCGCGGGGATGTTAATTAGCGCCATTTTTCATCCATAAAAGCAGTCTGGCAATCAGCAGAGGTTTTCAAATCACACGGAACAAGCAACAGAGCAGCCGCGGCGAGCATCTGTCCTCAATTTGGAGCAAAAACGCACAAGACGCGAGCCGCTTGGATATGAGCTGGGACAGACAGGAATGACAAGCTAGCCTACATTTCAATGAGAGGATAGCCTAAAACCAAAAACCTGGCTAACGTTAGTGTCATCACAATGGCACGAGTCCAGTTTAGGGTTGTCAGAAGTATCGAAAACCAGAAATGAATCGATACTTAAGCCAGTATCGAAAATAGGTACAAGAACTGATGATAAAGACAAGATATATTGATGTACAGAACCACGTAGTAGCTTAAGGACAGCGGAAAGTCACATTCTCTTGTCCATTTTTTTGGTATTAAAAGTGGCATCGTGTATTAAGTATCAAAAAAGAGTTTGAAATCTTCGTATCGTGACTCTAGTCCAGTTTCAACCCATAGAATACATAAGAAGTGGGTTACAAATGCAGTAGGCTACCTATGTTAGCATGCTAATAGTTTTGGGCTACTTCTTAGATTTAAAATAGAAATAAAAACTTGTTTGGATAATGAAAACTATAAAAAAATAAGTGCTCATTGTTCATTGTTGGTTTGCGTCACAGCCACGGCCATTTACCGAATGTCTCTACCCGCTCTCTCTCCCCATTTCGCGCAAAAGCTGCTCTGTAGATTAGCGCCTTGTCGTTGCTACTGCACAAAGCTGAATTGCGTCGCTAGGGTAAGGTATAGGACAAAACATAATGCAAACATACTGTATACTACTCAAAAATGTACATTGTGATCTTAGCAAGTGACAAGTTTACAGTTCTTTACCGCTTTTGGAGTGTGCTGTAGCCTAGCATACAAAAAAGTGCCCCATGCTAGCATAGATGTGACAGTAGCTCAGCTGGTAGAGCGTTTCTCCACTGATCTGAAGGTTGGCGGTCTTCGACGTTAGCATCATCGGTTGAGCGGTCACATGCGCTGACCCACAGGTTGGCGGTGCGATTCCAGCTCCCACAGGTGAATGCTGTTGTTGTGTCCTTGGGCAAGGCGCTTAACCCACCTCACCGCCAGTGTCTGTGTACACTGGTGTATGAAGGTGCGTGTTAATGGATGAGTGGTTCCTGGTTTGCAGTGGCTTACCGCTTTGCTTATAGTAGTACAAAAATATACATGCGTCTTACAGGTGGCTAATCCGTGCTAGCATAGAAGCGACGCCTGGTTTGAACGACGCTACTAAGGTAAGACGAAGGACATAACGCAATACCAAATTCTTACAAATTTAAGCAGTAGTGTCATAATTTTTTGACTTTCTTTAGACAATAGAATGTGATTTTCCACGTCAAATGGTCGTACTTAGTTTTCTGTGGGCGTGTAGTTCGAATACAGCCCAAGATATTGAAGAAAAGGTTCATTTCTGTCCCGTGAATGTGACTTTTTCTGTATCGATACCTGCTCAAATTAATATCTAGTGTCGGTATTAGCTGTAGTATCAGATTATCTTTACTTTTGACCGCCCCAGTATCTTGTAATGTTTGCTAGGGGCATATATACGGAGCTTTAGCGTTTTTCCAGAGCAGTGTGTGACAGTGGGCACATTCCTCTTCCCTCTGGAGTAAACCGGGGTCAGACCAGTTAGTGTTGTCACGGCAGCCTCGGCGTGTTTGTTTATTTTTCATGTTTTTTGTGACTTTTAGGGACTGCTCTGTGTGTTTGAACGTGAATGATGCGTTTGTGGCTCCGCCGGTTAGGGTTGGGGAATATCCTTTTGACTCAAACAGCCCATTTACAGTTGTGGGGTCTCTTGCTGTGACCCCCGGCGCGCAAAGGTCAACGTCAAAGCTGAACTCGGGGCTAAATGCTAACTGGCTACAGGGCTAGCCTCTGGGGGCGCGCACCGAGGGGCCGTACTGTGACTACTGTGCTTAGTATCAGTCTGTGGTACAAGGGGCTGCTCTGTATTTTGTAAAGAAAGAAGTAGTTTAATTAACAGGAATGTGGGGGTAAACTAAACTAAACTAAAGAAAGGGCACCTTGCAAGGGGTCAACAAAAAAACAAAGCTAATGTTAATGCTAATGCTAATGTTAATTAAAACACAAATTTAGTGTGACAAAACAAACTATGGAAGTGTCTCATCAAATAGTCACTACCCCCAGCCCCGAGCAGGTCTCCCCAATCTTCTTAAGTACAGGAGGTGGCTGAAGGTGGCCCCTTGATTGGCCAAGGCTGGAAATCAGTCCCAAAATAACATCGAAGGGGTTCCAACGGCCATGAGTGTGGGGAAGAAACGAAGATCCGGGGACACACAGACAGTGGACAATTAACAAAAGAACTTAACGCTTAGGGCCGTAACAGATACACTTTTATTTGTCTTATAAGAAGCTGGCCCTCGCTCACTTTGGGCGTGAAATCAAAGTGTCGAAACAGTCAAGTGACGTATGTGGGTTTATCCTGGTTCGTACTCAGTGTGGTCAAGTTTAAACTCGTGTTAATACTATAGAATGTAAATATAAATGGACGTAGCTAACCCGCTAGCCGCCGCGTTCGAAATAGGAAGTGAGGATGGGCGCGCTTCTGGCTCCATCGACTCTGGCTTCAATTCACTTTCTATTGAAAAACTATTGCCCTCTCTGTAACTGCAGCTGCCAGACTCGTCATTTTGGTCTTAAAACATTGTATTAACCCACTTTATACGATCCGGGTGTTTGTGTTTGACTGTCATGTCCATGATTCAACATACGAACATTAATAATAGACCACTGAGGCGTCTTATTTCCCCGTGGTCGCTCCCGGTAGCGTTAGCAACAGGTTTGATTGACAGCGTTGCTAAGCACCTGCCCCCTGCTAAACCAACAGTGTGGGCGGGGAGGGGCGTTACCTTCAACAGCCTCGTTCCGGATTGGCTCTTTGGTTGCTATGATACTCGCGGTCGGATTATTCACCATTGATCTCACTGTGGTAAAATGTTTGTGACCGTGTCGGTATTCGCCCACGAACCAGGAAGTGGTTTGTTCGAGTCACGCCTGCATGAATACTAGTTTGTTTTGAGATAATACACTTGATACTCCCTTACACCGAATTTCATGTTTAAGATTTCTATCTATAGCTCTGTTTTTAGATTTGGAAAGTTAAAGAAACATCAAAAAAACTAAATACTTTACAAAGAATTTTCAGTTTGAACAAAATTAAAACTGGCAAGTGAAGTTTTATGGTTTGTGACGACAGGGTTAAACTGCACTGAAATACCGTGTAGCCTAGCATGTTCTGTGCGTATTTAGCAGTTTTGATTCCATTATTTCAGCCCCATGGGACGAGAAATCTCATTTACTGTACTGAAGTCTAATGTTTGGATAACCTCTGACCTCCGCTCTTAAGCGCCGTGCCGATCTTGTCCTGGAGGCATTTGAAATCGGGTTTCATTGAATTAACCCGCTGTATATACTGTTCTTAAACATGTGCAGAAGTGTAAGGTAAAAAATGGTCTGTGCCTGCTCCAAACCGCACAGAAAAATGCTTATATGAACTTTTAACGGGAGCTTTGAAACTACAGGCTAATGGCACTAAACAGTAACGTAAAACTTGGGAAGAATCAACTTTGACTTTTAAAACGGACCTTTTCAGACCTTTTAACCATGTTATAGTTGTTTCTTCTCATTGACCCTCTGGAGTTGTATTTATGCATGTTTGAGTGATCTTTATTCTCCTGTTTTCAAGACGTTTTTGCTTCGATTTACCGCCGTTTTCACCGGGACACGCCCACTGTCTCGTACGCACTTCGTTCTCCAGTTTTAGTTTGAATTTGAATTTATTTGAGTATGTTCATAAAGCATGTCAGTACAAGTCCATTACAATGCATAAAATAAAATATCATCCAAAAAAACCCAAAACTTTTATTTTGTTAATCAGTGAAACACGGAGGATTTTGGTTGGTTTTGGTTCAAATTTTAAAAATCAGCTTGTATGATGACGTTTACGGTGATTATAGTAAAAGAAAAATTAAATTCTATCAACTGGACAAAACGTTATTTGAGCTAAAACGTTTCTGAACTTCTTTACGGTGACGTCAGCTCCCACTGGACACCGCAGTTTTCTAAAGCGGACGTCAGCGGATTTGTTTCTTTTATTAAGTCGTTTTAGATGAATATTGTGATTTAAAATGTCCAGATTAGAACATAATGATCCACAGGTGTCAGAGATTTGAACTACAGATCTGTTTTAAGTTGTACTGTTCTTAAACACACGCAGAACGAAAAAGTCCAACCACCGTTCAGTAAAAAAGCATGCTTTTTAATTTATTTTTATGAGAGGATCTTTGAAAACTACACTTTAACACTTTTTATCAGTTCTCGGACCCTATTTTGTCATTTCCGTAGCCTACCCACTTTTGTATAGTTTTTTGCAGCTTTTCAAACATTAAAAAAATTAAAATTGTACAATAATGTCAAATCACTGAAGCTCTATAAATGTTGTAACTAGTGCGAAGTTTTTTTTTTTTTTTTGATATTTTAGTTTATTCACAACCTTAAAAAACTACTTTTTATAGCTGAGTAGTTCCCATCGGACCCTATTTTGTCATTTCCGTAACATAATCCTACCCACTTTTGTAAAGATAGATTTTTGCAGCTTTTCACAAACATTAACAATAAAATCTCACTAATTTATATTGTACAATAATGTCAAATCTAATTGAAGCTCTATAAATGTTTGTAACTAGTCAGAATAATTCCTCTCCTTTCAATAGTAACTAGTTTAATTAACAATTAAAACTAATAATAAAAAATGGAAAATAGCCTAAAATAAATAGTATACGGATAGGTGCATATATTTTATTATTTTTATTTATATATTTTTTTGTTATTATTTTAGCCTACTTTTTGGGCTCTGTACAGTATTGATAATGTAAAATTGCCCAAATAAACTAAATTAATCCCAATAAGCATAGCATAAAGTCGTCTCTGTGCACAATAGCACCTGGGAACCTCACTGTTAGCGTCACTACTTCCTGTCTAATTGCTGCTGGTGGGTCAGAGGTCAGAGGTCAGAGGTTAGGGTCAGACAGTAGACAGGGAGCTGCAGGTGGATGTCACTGACAACATATTAAAAACCACACAGATAAAATTAATACTTCACCAGAGGACGCAAGAGACATGTTTGTGTCTCAATGCTAACACTAAAGCTAATTTTGAGACATAATAAATATTAAAATGACTCCACAAACTGAAGTATTCTACATTTAAAAATAATTGAGTGGTTTTTATTTTAATTTAGCTGAATTTTAATAGTGTTTATTGTTTATTTAATGTTTTCAGATTTGAATAAAAGTGACTGTTAGCTTTGAGACACAATGAGCTAGCTAGCGTGCTCCTGTGCACAATTTGGTTCTGGAAGTTTAGTTTTAGTCAATTTTTTTGTTAGACCTATAATTATTTCTGTACGCTTTTGTAAGTTTTAAATAAAAGTATGAATATATATATATATTTTTTTTTTATTTTATTTTATTTTTGACCTGATCATTTTCTTATTCAAACCTTTTTAAATCGCTAACACATATCGTCTTTTTTTTTCTCGCAGGGCTCGAGTTTCCACGCGTCGCGGCGGCAGAAATACGGGAATGTGTTTAAGACTCACCTTTTGGGAAGACCGCTGATCCGAGTGACCGGAGCCGAGAACATCCGGAAGGTTCTGATGGGGGAGCACACCCTGGTGACGGTGGACTGGCCCCAGAGCACCTCCACGCTGCTCGGGCCCAACTCCCTGGCCAACAGCATCGGGGACATCCACCGCAAACGCCGGAAGGTAGGAGCTAGCTACGAGAATAAATACACGAGCTAACAGGGTCCGGCTGGTTCAGACACGAGGAGGAAGCATTAGAAACACTCACTTCACTGTCATTTAAAGGGTTTTTTGGGTAGATTTTTGTACTTTTTTGAGCAGATTTTTAACCTGTGCTCGTACTTGTAATTGCACAAATCCCAATCGTCCCAGTCCACGTCTGGTTTGAAACGACTGCAAACTTTAAACTTTTCAATTTACTTAAAATACTAAAATCCTGCAAAAAAAATCTGTAAAAAGTAACTTGCATCTGAGTAGTATTTTTCACGTTTTGCTTTTATTTGAGTCCATTTTTGTTAGCAGTACTTGTACCTGTTTTGTACATTTTTAGCCGTGTAACTGTACTTTTACTTGAGTATAAATGTGCAGTACTCGTTCCACCGCTGCCTAGAACAAACCAGATGTTGTAATTTCAAATTTACTTAAGGTTTTTGAGTAAACACTGAGCAACTATTTTGAGTAAGTCCAACAATTAACGGCGTTTCTTAGTAATTACACAAATAAGTTAAATTAAACAGTAGTCGACGTTTATATTTTTTTGTATAGTTCCATAGGTTTTTAAAATAATGAAGATTTTGCACTGTTACCATTGCAACTAACAATTCAAAACTAAATGTTTAAATTTTGAATGGTAAAAAGTCCTCAAAATGTCGCCGGTGTTCACAGTTTGGAGGTTTTTCCGTGTAATACCAGGGATCAGATCGTCATACTATTCAGAGACGATTTGATCAGTTTAAACCACATGTGTCAAACTCAAGGCCCCTGGGCCAAATGTGGCCCTCCAACTCATTTCATGTGGCCCTTGACAGGATAAATTCATGGTACAATGGTCTTAAAATGTCATTTTATCATGAGATACACAGTTACACAGACATATTTTTACATCTAGGCAAATGCATAATGAGTGATAAATACAGAAACAGTTAATTAACAAGTTACAAAAGTAGTTGCATTTATTTTACATCTGGCTCTTTGACGGCAGCCATTTTGCTGAAGTGGCTCTCAGTGAAAATGTGTTTGACTCCCCTGGTTTAAACAATCAATCGATCTTTATTTATGGAGCGGTTTACGACACTCGAGGTGACCGAAGTTCTTTCCAGTCAAACCAACACAATATAAAAACTTGCAAAACATTTGAACAGTGAAATAAAACTAGCTGTGCAAACCCGCGGTACTACGATACTGAGTGTTAAAGCCAGTCTGAATGGATCTG
This sequence comes from Periophthalmus modestus, assembly GCA_019594935.1. Taxonomy (NCBI): domain Eukaryota; kingdom Metazoa; phylum Chordata; class Actinopteri; order Gobiiformes; family Gobiidae; genus Periophthalmus; species Periophthalmus modestus. The sequence goes on along the minus strand of JAIEZT010000345.1, from coordinate 250,630 downwards.
CTTTGAGCCTGGTTTCAAACAGGCCGAAGTCTGTGATAGTGGCACATCGGGGGGGCAGTTTGTGCCAAAGTCTGGGGCCGGCGTCAGAGAAAAGCCCCATCGGCCCCAGTGTTTGAGTCTGACCCTGGGGACTCGAGCAGAAGGTGGTTGTTTGACCTTAAGCCCCTGTTTGAGTTCTGAACAGGCAGGAGTTCAGTCAAATAAGAAGGAGCCATTAAACTACACAAACCCGACACGTTTAAACTCGATTTTAAAAGAAACTGGAAACCCAAAGGAGTGATAAAGGACTGGGGTGATCTGCTGACGTCTTTTCTTGAGTTGATTAAAGCGTGAACAGTGTTTAAATACAACTAATTATCATCTTATCCTTAATATCGAATGATTCCAAGTAATGCTAAAGTAAGATAGCTAGCTAGCGTAGTAAATCCTCTGCTATACTGTCTGTCCCATGATGCAGTACAAGTTCAAAAGTACTTCCTGCTCTGCGTCAGGACTATTTCAGGTGTAATCAGCCACTTACCCCCCTCCGTTTGCCCCTCTGCCCCGGGGCACATACCGTCTAGTTTTTGAGCTTTTTCCGGTAAATTCCAACTCACTTTTTACTTCCAGGAAAGATCAAACCTGAGAGTTTAACACCGTTTTAGGTTTAAATTGGTGCAGTTCATCTTCATTTGCTGATTCAACACACGGCATCGGCGTTTAAAGTTATAATTCTGTTTCATTTAAGGGGCACGTGACAGGTTAGACTACGCTTTTCACTAAAATATAGTTAACACAATAGGCTCTCAGCACAGTAGCACGCTAGCTAGCTCACTGCATCTCAAAGCAACAGTCGCTTTTATTAAAATCAGAAAAAAAAACATAAAATAAACAATTAAAATTCAAATAAAGACTACACAATTATTTTTATGCGTGGAATACTTAAGTTTGTGGTGTTGTTTTAATATTTTTTGTGCCCAAAGTTAGCATTAGCATTAGCATTAGCACTGAAACACAAACCTCTCTCTCAGGTGTGTCCTCTGGTGAAGTATTAATTTTAATAATAATGTTGTGAGGGACATCCACCTGCAGCTCCCTGTCCACTGTCTGACCCTAACCCCTGACCTCTGACCTCTGACCCCTGACCCACCTGCAGCTCCCTGTCCACTGCCTCATCTTTAAATATTTATTCATTTTAGCGTAGCTCTACAAAAACCGCAGATATAAAACTGGACAGGAAGTAGTGACGCTAACAGAGCCGATTACTAAACATCTTTTTTTTTTTTTTATTTCTGTTAAAGTTTATAATTTTACTTCCTGGTTGGAGATGAGCAGCAGATATGACACTTGTCGAGGTAAATCTGTAACTTACCTAACAACCAAACTACTGTAAAAGTTGCGCAATATTTATGATTAGACAAATAAATTAAAACACCTTTATTTTGTTAAATTCATGTCAAAAAACGGCTTCCTCGTTTTTGCATTTTAGATAGAATTTTTGGTGCTAATGACGTAGCTAGCATAGGTGTTTTAGACGTCACCGCTACTTCCTGTATTTTTGTGCATTTCTTCTCAACTGCCCCTTAAATTTTATTATTTTTCACAGGTATTATCCCATCAACCCAAGTAATAATTAAAAAATACATAAAACCCTGTCATATAAGCGCTTTAAGATTTTTGGGGAGTTTTTAGTGCACATTTTGACGTCTTGTAATGGATCTGTCATCACGACTAATGCAAAAAAAAAGTCTATAAAAGTGATTTTGCCCCATGTAAGCGGAAGGGGGAGGGCTGAGGTTTGGTGCCCAGGGACGTGAGGGGTCGTCTGGGTGTAATCTGGGCTGTGATCCCCTGTGGCTCCCCGGAGACCTGCGCACTAACCTCGTGTAATGACCCTTGATTAGGAAAGAGCCCGCGACACTGCACAATGAGGGCTTTCTCCGGGGGCCGAGCGACCTCCACATGTGCACACACCTGAGCGGGAGGCCGCGGACGTGGAAACTATTTCAGAAACGTCAGCTGTTTGTCGTCAAATCGTATTATTTTCCGATAACAACAGATAGAAAAAGTGGTGCATGTTTGTCATGTGTCAGCTGAGCGTACCCCACCTGCTTGTTTCTATGGAGATCTTATTGCTTGGGCTGTAATGTCCCAAAGTATGGCATTAAACTTATCAACTTTTTAGAAAGAAGCAGGTGACGTGAAGTATTTTTACTAAAGGACCTGTAGGTAGTCTGAGTTCTTACTGTTTGGTTGTAATGTCCCAAAGTATGGCATTAATTCTATGTAATAGGTGAAAGCGGCGAAGTATCAGATTTATTTTTTACAATTATTCTTTGTTTCTTGTCTGTAAAACCCCTCACCACACACTTTATACACTTTTCTCACACAGGCATTAACATTTTCTCACATTTCTCTCTTGTTTAAACACAAAGTTCAAACCTTCGTCGGTGCCTTTGTCGGTGCAGAACGTTTCATCGACATTGTGGGTTTTGTCGGGGAGAAAACTTGCAAACATACAGCACTTCAGAGTCACACTGATCCAACATTTATGTAAATTTGTCTGACACATTCTGTACTGTACAGGAGACACGGAGGAGACTGATGGACAATGGTCTACAGTCCCTCAGCCAATCAGGACACAGAACACAATGGTCTACAGTCCCTCAGCCAATCAGGACGCAGAACACAATGGTCTACAGTCCCTCAGCCAATCAGGACGCAGAACACAATGTCTACAGTCCCTCAGCCAATCAGAAAGCAGAACACAATGGTCTACAGTCCCTTAGCCAATCAGGACGCAGAACACAATGGTCTACAGTCCCTCAGCCAATCAGGACGCAGAACACAATACACGTTCATACACTGTCAAAAAAACATGCAAAATGACACCAAAAAAATCTGCAAAACAGCGTTATAGTGAGGGACGACTCTACTACAATCACAACTGAACCCGTGTTGCCAGATCCTAAACCTGCAGATAGAGACACATACACGTTTGCCTCATTCTCAGTTCATGGACAGGCCTCATGTGTCGCTCAGAACCTCCAGAATTCACCCCCTGAGCTGCAAAGGCTGCACTAGCGCTTGATTCATGATTGTTCTGCATGTTCTTGGATTAAGGGAAAGACCATTCAGATCAGAGAGAGGCATTTTTGGCTTAAAATAACTGGATTTCAGCGGTGAAACTGGCAACACAAACTAGAGTCATTCTTGTTTCTGATTGAAGAACCAAAGAGCAAATTATAACAAAGGTTTATCAGCCTGTTTTCTTCATATCTGGGGACACAGATGAGGCACATTTACGAAATTTAAACTCAAAATCTTACACACAGATTCTTTAACCCACAGACTAAGTAAAGATGAGTCAGAATCGTGCGAAATATTCAGAGCCTCAGTCTTTTTAACTCTTGCAGCTCTTGTTTTCGCAGTGTTGACGTAGGCTCAGGTCTTGTACGCTGCTTCTGTGGTTTTGGACGGAAAAACAGTCTGCTCACAGAACATTAGAGTTCGGTGGCTGTGCGGTGCCAACCACTTTCCATCGAGCCCCTGTGTAAAACTCAAACTCCCTCAGAACTTTTCCACTACGAGGCCAAACCCGGGAACAAGGCTACGGCCAGACGGGTCCAGGTCAACTCATTAAAACTAATTATTATTTGAGCGTGTTTTCTATGTGTCTGGCTCTGTGAAACCAATGCTAATTTGAATGAAAGTTATGCGGATCCCGGTCGAAAAGAAGCGAAATATGGAAATTATGTGGGTTTTTGTGTTGTGGCTGTTCGAATTGATGATAAGCTAATTGGCTAATTGGCTAACCAGATTAGCGCAAGTGAATTAAAGGCTGAACTCATTATACATGAAGTAGAGACAGTAGCTCAGTTGGTTGAGTGTTTCTCCACTGATCTGAAGGTTGGTGGTTCGAATCCTGCTCTCGAAATGCTGCTGTTGTGTCCTTGGGCAAGACACTTATCCCACTTCGCCCCCAGTGGTGTGTGAGTGTGGGGGAGTGGGTCTTTTATGTGAAGCTTTGAGTGACTTGAAGGAGGAAAATCGCGATATAAAAATGTGATCACTTCATCATTTCCACCTGCACTTAAGGCTATGACAGAGGCTGACCAACAGGGGGAGCTGGTGAGAGTTTTGTGCATATTGAATGTATCTGTAGGAGAGATTATGACAGGAGCAGGGGGGTAGTAGATTATGACAGGAGCAGGGGGGTAGTAGTACAGGAGCACGGAGCTGGAGGGTAGTATTATGACAGGAGCAGGGGGGTAGTAGATTATGACGGGAGCAGGGGGGTAGTAGATTATGACGGGAGCAGGGGGGGTAGTAGATTATGACAGGAGCTGGGCTGGGGGGTAGGGGGTAGTAGATTATGACAGGAGCAGGGGGGTAGATTATGACAGGATTGTAGGGTAGTAGATTATGACAGGAGGGGGGGGTAGTAGATTGACAGGAGCAGGGGGGTAGTAGATTATGACAGGGTAGTAGATTATGACAGGAGGTAGTAGATTATGACAGGAGCACAGGGGGTAGGGGGGGGGGTAGTAGATTATGACAGGACAGGAGGTAGTAGATTATGACAGGAGCAGGGGGGGTAGTAGATTATGACAGGACAGGTAGATTATGACAGGAGCAGGGGGGTAGTAGATTATGACAGGAGCAGGGGGGTAGTAGATTATGACAGGACAGGGGGGTAGTAGATTATGACAGGAGCAGGGGGTAGTAGATTATGACAGGCAGGGTAGTAGATTATGACAGGAGCAGGGGGGGTAGTAGATTATGACAGGAGACTGGGGGGTAGTAGATTATGACAGGAGCAGGGGGGTAGTAGATTATGACAGGAGCAGGGGGGGGTAGTAGATTATGACAGGAGCACAGGGGTAGTAGATTATGACAGGAGCAGGGGGGGTAGTAGATTATGACAGGAGCACAGGGGGGTAGTAGATTATGACAGGAGCAGGGGGGTAGTAGATTATGACAGGAGCAGGGGGGTAGTAGATTATGACAGGAGCAGGGGGTAGTAGATTATGACAGGAGCAGGGGGGGTAGTAGATTATGACAGGACAGGGGGGGTAGTAGATTATGACAGGAGCAGGGGGGGTAGTAGATTATGACAGGAGCAGGGGGGGTAGTAGAGATTATGACAGGAGCAGGGGGGTAGTAGGACAGGAGTGGGGGGGTAGTAGATTATGACAGGGAGGGGGTAGTAGGGGGTAGCAGGGGGGTAGTATTATGACAGGAGCAGCAGGGGGGGGGTAGTAGATTATGACAGGAGCAGGGGGGGTAGTAGATTATGACAGGAGCAGGGGGGTAGTAGATTATGACAGGAGCAGGGGGGTAGTAGATTATGACAGGAGCAGGGGGGTAGTAGATTATGACAGGAGCAGGGGGGGGGTAGTAGATTATGACAGGAGCAGGGGGTAGTAGATTATGACAGGAGCAGGGGGTAGGATTATGACAGGAGCAGGAGCAGGGGGTAGTAGATTGACAGGACAGGTAGTAGATTATGACAGGAGCAGGGGGGTAGTAGATTATGACAGGAGCAGGGGGTAGTAGATTATGACAGGGAGCAGGGGGGGTAGTAGATTATGACAGGAGCAGGGGGGTAGTAGATTATGACAGGAGCAGGGGGGGGTAGTAGATTATGACAGGAGCAGGAGGGGGTAGTAGATTATGACAGGAGCAGGGGGGTAGTAGATTATGACAGGAGCAGGGGGGTAGTAGATTATGACAGGAGCAGGGGTAGATTATGACAGGAGCAGGGGGGTAGTAGATTATGACAGGAGCAGGAGGGGGGGTAGTAGATTATGACAGGAGGGGGGGTAGATTATGACATGACAGGAGCAGGGGGGTAGTAGATTTATGACAGGAGTAGTAGTAGATTATGACAGGAGCAGGGGGGTAGTAGTAGTAGATTATGACAGGAGCAGGGGGGGGTAGTAGATTATGACAGGAGCAGGGGGGGGTAGATTATGGGGTAGTAGGGGGGAGTAGATTATGACAGGAGCAGGGGGTAGTAGATTAGACAGGAGCAGGGGGGGGATTATGACAGGAGCAGGGGGGTAGTAGATTATGACAGGAGCAGGGGGGTAGTAGATTATGACAGGAGCAGGGGGGGTAGTAGATTATGACAGGAGCAGGGGGGTAGTAGATTATGACAGGAGCAGGGGGGTAGTAGATTATGACAGGAGCAGGGGGGTAGTAGATTATGACAGGAGCAGGGGGGGGTAGTAGATTATGACAGGAGGTAGTAGATTATGACAGGGGGGTAGTAGATTATGACAGGAGCAGGGGGGGGGTAGTAGATTATGACAGGAGCTGGGGGGAGTAGATTAGGGGGGTAGTAGATTATGACAGGAGCAGGGGGGTAGTAGATTATGACAGGAGCAGGGGGTAGTAGATTAGTAGAGGGGGGTATGATTAGGACAGGAGCAGAGGGGTAGTAGATTATGACAGGAGCTGGGGGGTAGTAGATTATGACAGGAGCAGGGGGGTAGTAGATTATGACAGGAGCAGGGGGTAGTAGATTATGACACAGGAGCACAGGGGTAGTAGAGATTATGACAGGAGCACAGGGGGGGGGTAGTAGATTATGACAGGAGCAGGGGGGTAGTAGATTATGACAGGAGCAGAGGGGGTAGTAGATTATGACAGGAGAGATTATGGGGGGTAGTAGATTATGACAGGAGCACAGGGGGTAGTAGTAGATTATGACAGGAGCAGGGGGGTAGTAGATTATGACAGGAGCAGGGGGGTAGTAGATTATGACAGGAGGAGGGGGGGACAGGAGCGAGGGGTAGGTAGTAGATTATGACAGGGCAGGTACGGGAGGGGTAGTAGGACAGGAGCAGGGGGCGGATTAGTATTTAGAAGAAGCTGGGGGAAGTCTTTACACGGTGAGGGGCAGTACTTTCACCTAATGTCAGACCTAATGTCAGACATATGGACGGTGTTAGCAGCACAGTGTCTGCCGTGGAGCTAACCTGTTCACTCTTTATCACAAAGATGGGCCCAAAGCTCTTCAGATGTGCACGATTTGTCATATTTTATTTATTCTGACTTGTTAAAATCTCAGTAATATCTCCAAAAAGCTGAAAATTGCACTAAATAAATCTCAAAAACGTCAATGGTAAATGACTTTTCCACGTTCAAGACCCTCAAGGACCCGCTCACCCGTTCACACAGACACCGAGGGCCACGTGGGTGAAGTGTTTTGCCCAAGGACACAACAACAGCATTGATCTGTGGAGCTGGAATCGCACCGACAACCTGTAAATCAGTGGATCTGACGGTTCAACCAATCACGTTTATGTCGAGAGCGAGATTAGAACCATAAACCCTCAGGTCGGTGGACGAACGCTCCAGTTTAGTTTATTATCTAGTTTTAATTATCTAGTTTTAATTTTGAGTTAAAACTAGATAATAAATGAGATAAAATTTGATAATAAATGAACTTAAGGTCTAGATAATGATTTGAGAGTTTCAAGGCTATTCAACTTTTTTTTTGTATTTAAAGGAAACAGGAAAAACGTTTTCTTTTTAGACCTTTTAACAATGTCATAATCATCTCATTGTTCTCATTTACCCTTTGAAGTGATCTTTATTCTGTAATCGATCAATATTTGTTCGGAAAATCCCTGTTTGGATCTGAATCACTGGACAGTTTTACAATTTAAAATGTCCAAATTCTGACATAATGCTCCTCGGTACAAAGTCATCGATTATAACCATAAAGTAAAATAAAATAGGTCACATATTTCACAAAATTGACTCTTTAAGTTGTGTTATAATGTTGTCACCTCCTCAAAAACACACCTGGAGTTGTGTTTGTAACATCTCCAAAGCTCAAAATGCTCCGTTCCACCTTGTGATGTCATGAAGTGGTAGTTTTCAAGTTTTACCTTTAGTTCAGTGAAGAAAAGTGGCAATTCCAGGGGCTGAAATTATCCCAATGATTCTAGTGAAGGTGTTTATGGAGTTTAAAAACACAGTAGAGCACTTCCTGTATCACCACACGATGACATCACAAGGTGGAACAGTGTGTTTTCAGTTTGAGGGAAGAACTCCAGGTCTGTTTGAAATTACAAAACATTATAAGAGCCAAATTCAGTCCCTCATCACTTTCATGTCGATGTGAAACTCTCAGAAGAAGAAGAAGCAGCAGCTGGAGCCTGTTAAAGTGACACTGCGGAGTTTTCAGCGTGTTTGACCTGTAGTTACCTCTGGCTCGTGCTCACACTCGGAGTACAGTCGTCTCCGGGGCAGTAGTGAGGCTCTAAATTGTCCCATTACGCAGCTTAAAGGAGTAAATTGGCTTTAAACACAGGCACCTTCAGCGGAGTTCACCCGGGCTTTGTGTTTGAAGAGTTTAGGACGTGGACTTGAGCTGGAAAATGTTTCATATGAAGGAGACGAGGAGGGGGTCAAGATACGGCTCATTGTTCAGGGGAGAGGTTTTCAATCAGGGGTGTGTGGGATATACAAGTGTGTGTATATTTTATTTTATTTATTTTTTTATTTTTGTCATGTTTTGTGATTTCTTAGGCCTGGGTTTGTCCAACTTTAGTCCAGTTTTAGACCTAGTTTAGTCTAACTTTAGTCTCGTTTTAGACCTGGTTTAGTCTCGGTTTTAGACCTGGTTTAGTCCAGTTTAAGTCCAGTTTTAGACCTGGTTTAGTCCAACTTTAGTCCCGTTTTAGACCTGGTTTAGTCCAACTTTAGTCCAGTTTTAGACCTGGTTTAGTCCAACTTTAGTCCAGTTTTAGAGCTGGTTTAGTCCAACTTTAGTCCCCTTTTAGACCTGGTTTAGTCCAACTTTAGTCCCCTTTTAGACCTGGTTTAGTTCAACTTTTGTCTCGTTTTAGACCTGGTTTAGTCCAACTTTAGTCCCGTTTTAGATCTGGTTTAGTCCAACTTTAGTCCAGTTTTAGATCTGGTTTAGTCCAACTTCAGTCCCATTTTAGACCTGGTTTAGTCTCGTTTTAGACCTGGTTTAGTACAACTTTAGTCTCGTTTTAGACCTGGTTTAGTCCAACTTTAGTCTGATTTTAGACCTGGTTTAGTCCAGTTTTAGACCTGGTTTAGACCAACTTTAGTCCTGTTTTAGACCTGGTTTTGTCTCGTTTTAGACCTGGTTTAGTACAACTTTAGTCTCGTTTTAGACCTGGTTTAGTCCAGTTTTAGACCTGGTTTAAGTCCAGTTTTAGACCTGGTTTAGTCCAGTTTAAGTCCAGTTTTAGACTTGGTTTAGTCCAGTTTTAGACCTGGTTTAGTCCAGTTTTAGACCTGGTTTAATCCACTACAGTTTTAGACCTGGTTTAGTCCAGTTTTAGACCTGGTTTAGTCCAGTTTTAGACCTGGTTTAGTGCTCGTCTTTAGAAAAGTTTATTATGGGTTTAGTCCTTTTTATTTGTGGTTTAGTCTCTTTTTAGACATGTTTAGTCCAGTTTTAGACAGGGTTTAGTCCAGTTTTAGACCTGGTTTAGTCCACATTTTAGACCTGGTTTAGACCAGTTTTACAGAGGTTTAGAAGAACTTTAGTCCAGTTTTAGACTCGAGTTAGTCCAGTTTTAGACCTGGTTTACAAATTTTAGACCTGGTTTAGTCCAGTTTTTAGACTGGTTTAATCCACTACTTTACGTTCCAGTGTAGCCAGGATATGATGCTTGTCTCCATGGAGATGATTCTTCTGTCGTCTTAACATAGTCCACATTATGGCATAACTATTCTATTTGTACTTTTTACTTTGATATGTAAACTGTGTACTGCATAAGATCAAATTCCACAGATCTAACCTGTAACTGAGAGTACATGTTACACAAAATGAGTATCACTCACAGAGGGAAGAACCACAGCTTTTACTCGAGTAAGAGTACTGATACTTCAATACAAATATTACTAAAGTAGGAGTAAAAGTACACCAGTAGAAAAGTACAGTTTCTTTAGTAAGTACTCGAGTAAATGGCTCTGACAGCAGTATTTCTTATATGATTCTGTACATTTATTAAGTCTGCCACATAGAAGGATAAATATTGCAGTGTACTTTTTAGTTTGATATGTAGCTGTGTACTGCATAAGATCAAATTAAAGAATAACTGTATCGGAGTACTGTTACTCAAAATGAGTATTTTGAATGTGTACTTAGTTACTTCTAACACTCTCACTATGATATCCAAAAGTACATATCCAGATATTGCATATATACTCTTTGGGTATATACTACATCAGACCAAATTAAAGAGTAACTGTACCAGAATACTCAAAATTAGTATTCTGAACGTGTACTTAGTTACTTTTCGCTGTGATATCCAAAAGTTTTTTTTCCATATATTTCTTGATCATTAAGTCTGCTACTTACAAATATTGGACTATACTTTTTGGGTTTTACGAAGGTAACTGTATATACTGCGTAAGACCAAATTAAAGAGTAACTGTACCAGAATACTCAAAATAAGTATCCCTAACGTGTACTTAGTTACTTTTAGCACACTCCAAAAGTATTTTCCATATATTTGCTTTAATATTAAGTCTGCTACATAGACGGTCAAGTATTGCTAAGTATTCCTTTGGGTTTAACTATATACTAAGTAAGACCAAATTAAAAAGTAACTGTAAAGCTACTCAAAATTAGTATTCTGGAGGTGTAGTTCGTTACTTTTCGCACACTCGCTGTAGTATTTTCTGCCTCCTTTCTGCAGTATTAAGTCTCGTACACTGACGGTGAAGTATTGCGATGTACTTCTTGGGTTTAGGGAAGGTAGCTGTACACTCAAAGAGCCCAAATTAAAGAGTAACTGCAGCAGAATCCTGTTGATGTGTATTTTCAGCACGTGTATTTAGTTACTTCGAGCGCTGGCTGTGATATCCTATAGTATTTTCCATAGGATCTTTGCGCTGGTACTTCGTGGACAGCAGCGTTCGAGCTCTGAGCCCCATTGTTCATTCATTGGGTTTTAAAGTGAGGGAGGGGCGACGGCGAGGAGGAAAATGAGAGGAAAACTCGATGATGGTGAGAGCCGAGCTGACCACAAGAAGCAGAGTTTGACTGGCACCGGCGGCGAGGACCAGACCCACAGTTAAAGGCGCTCTACCTGATTTTCACCGTCGCAAAAAAAAAAAACGTGAAAAAACCCCAAACGAGATCATTCTGCAGTGGTCCAACGTCATTCCTCACGTCCTAATGACTCACCGAGATGAGTTTATAAGTGCTTTTCGCTATTCTCACGGTAAAGCTAACCACAACTAGCATGCTAACACACACTTCCTGGTTATCGGTTGGTTTAGTCCAACTTTAGTCTCATTTTAGATCTGGTTTAGTCCAGTTTTAGACCTGGTTTAGTCCAGTTTTAGACCTAGTTAAGTCCCGTTTTAGACCTGGTTTAGTCAAACTTTAGTCCAGTTTTAGATCTGGTTTAGTCCAACTTTAGTCCAGTTTTAGACCTGGTTTAGTCCAGTTTTAGACCTGGTTTAGTCCCGTTTTATACCTGGTTTAGTCCAGTTTTAGACCTGGTTTAATCCAGTTTTAGACCCAGTTTAGTCCAGTTTTAGGCCTGGTTTAGTCCAGTTTTAGACCTGGTTTAGTCCCAACTTTAGTCCAGTTTTAGACCTGGTTTAGTCCAGTTTTAGACCTGGTTTAGTCCCAGCTTTAGTCCAGTTTTAGACCTGGTTTAGTCCAGTTTTAGACCTGGTTTAGTCCAGTTTTAGATCTGGTTTAGTCCAGTTTTAGACCTGGTTTAGTCCAGTTTTAGACCTGGTTTAGTCCAACTTTAGTCCCGTTTTAGACCTGGTTTAGTCCCGTTTTAGACCTGGTTTAGTCCAGTTTTAGACCTGTTTTAGTCCAGTTTTAGAGTCCAGTTTTAGACCTGTTTTAGTCCCGTTTTAGACCTGTTTTAGTCCCGTTTTAGACCTGGTTTAGTCCAGGCACACTGACTTATTTTGACCTTAACAGCTGCGTACACTATATATCTGTCGTGGTGCAAGACAAAAAGTTGCAGTACTTCATTTTAAAACCTTGAAAAGTGCAGCTTTAAATGTTGCCGGTACTACTTGTAGCTCTCATAAATTCTTTGGCAAATCGCTAGTATTCACATGCATACATTTTACTTCTGCTCTCTGTGCTAAGTCCCTCCCCCTTCAGAGCGCTAATGAAACTACTTCACATCACACCAGGTTTGTGAAGTCGTAGTGAACAGTTTTGCATCATGTTTTTGTAGATTTATGGAGGGTTTTCGTGTGGGAGCGTGGGCGATGTAGGCTTGTGGGCGGAGCCTCGTACCGAATCTTACAGCTAACAGTGAGACGAGTTCGAATAGGACCCGGGAAAGATCACTAGATTACTCAAACATGCATGGAGGACATCTAAAACCTCTTCAGACATGTTTTTGATGAGGATATAACATGGCAGAAAGCTGGATTCTACATACTCCCGCTGCTTTAAGAACAGTTTTTTTCCGTGAGTAGTCCTGGTTTAGTCCTGGTTGAACCCTGACAGGGTCCAGACCTGGTTTAGACCTTCATTAGTTCTAAGTGAAGTCTTGCGTGATCCTGTATTAGCCCTGGTTTAGTCCTGGTTCTCATTGTACTGACTGACCTACGAGATTCACATAGACTTTATTAAAAATGACACGGCTGGTACTACTGAAACTACTGATATTCCGTTCTTTTGACTCGGAATATTTTGTTCACGACGCTGCTGCGCTCTCGTCTCTCGTCCAAAACCCAAACTCTTCGCAGACCAAAAGAGGAGGACAAAAGTGAAATCAGGCCAATCAGATGTTCCAGTCTCGATTCATTGAGCAGAAAACTCAACCCATGTGTCGCCAACGCAACCGAAAACACGATGTGGTCTCTGCCAATCAAGATTACTGTCACAAAATCCCCGATATCTCCGGGACGAGTTTGGCAAACAATTCCACGTTTGAAAAGTTGGAAAGTGGAGCGTGTGTGTTCTCCCCGTGCTACTGTGGCAGAGTGGTTAGCCTGTGTCCTCCCTCTCACCAGAGGGGGTTTGACTCCTGCTTGTTCTCCCTGTGCTACTCAGAGTGGATAGCCTGTGAAGTCTGCATGGTTTTCTCTGTTTTACGGTGGCAGAGTGGTTAGCCTGTGTCCTCCCTCTCACCAGGAGGTGGCAGAGTGGTTAGCCTTTGACTCCTGGGTTTGACTCCTGCTTGTTCTCCCTGTGCTACTGTGGCAGAGTGGTTAGCCTGTGTCCTCCCTCTCACCAGGAGGTTGTGGGTTTGACTCCTGATCTCTCTGAAGTCTGCATGTTTTCCCTGTTTTACGGTGGCAGAGTGGTTAGCCTGTGTCCTCCCTCTCACCAGGAGGTTGTGGGTTTGACTCCTGCTTGTTCTCTCTGTGCTACTGTGGCAGAGTGGTTAGCCTGTGTCCTCCCTCTCACCAGGAGGTTGTGGGTTTGACTCCTGATCTCTCTGAAGTCTGCATGTTTTCCCTGTGTTACGGTGGCAGAGTGGTTAGCCTGTGTCCTCCCTCTCACCAGGGGGTTGTGGGTTTGACTCCTGATCTCTCTGAAGTCTGCATGTTTTCCCTGTTTTACGGTGGCAGAGTGGTTAGCCTGTCTCCTCCCTCTCTCCAGGAGGTTGTGGGTTTGACTCCTGCTTGTTCTCCCTGTGCTACTGTGGCAGAGTGGAGGTTGTGGGTTAGATTCCTGAGCAACTTTTTTCACGTAGTTGTAAAAATTTGGGTCATAAATTCAAATGCAAAACGTGTTTTCGGACTGTTTTCGGAGCTCAGTTGGATAGATCCACAGACCCACAGGTTGTCGGTGCGATTCCTGCTCCCACAGATGAATACTGTCGCTGTTGTGTCCTTGGGCAAGACACTTAACCCACCTCACCCTCAATATCTGTGTCGCTGGTGGATGAACGTGGATCGGAGTCTCTTTCAACAAATAAAACCAAAAATTTCCACTGGATTCAAAGCTGGAATGTAACTTATTGCGATTAGACTCGTGATTTACGTTTTAATAGTAAGATTAAGTTCACAGGGCACATTTTATACGCCCGGGAGCTTTAACATTTGACACTGAAATATGAGCAGGTTAAATAATACGAACAGAATCCCAGGCATTTCAGAACATGTTTGTAGAGGCCAAAACTACAGCGCTGGCAATCGACACTACCACACAGAAGTTTGGACACGCAACCTCATTTTTTATACATTTATACAGACAAAAATACATGCACATACAGATTTGATCGATATGATGTTGTTTCACTAACCTAAAGGTCAAGAAACAAACTTTTTCCTCCATATTCATTTTAGTTTTTTGTTGTTTTTAGGTTTTCGCCAAAGTTTTCAGTCACGAGGCGCTGGAGTCGTACTTACCCAAAATCCAGCAGGTGATCCAGGAGAGCCTGCGAGTGTGGAGCTCCAACCCAGAGCCCATCAACGTCTACAGGTAACAGCACAGACACCTGCGAGCGATGAGGATCTAGTTTTAATTTAATGTGTTAGTTTATTTAAAAGAGACAGAACAGAGAGCAACCAAAGCCATGTGTAGCTATTTGCAGACATAATATGGACTAACATCAGATTTGTGACACTTTTGTCGACCCTGTTGTGTTGTCGCCCATAGGGAGAGCCAGCGCTTGTCCTTCACGATGGCGGTGCGGGTGCTGCTCGGGTTCAGGGTGTCGGAGGACGAGATGAAGCACCTTTTCTCCACGTTCCAGGACTTTGTGGACAATCTGTTCAGCCTGCCCATAGACCTGCCCTTCAGCGGGTACAGGAAGGTGAGGGCTCAGAGTGTGCTAGCAAGATTTTTGTACAATTCATTTTTCTATTTTCTTTTATTTTTTATTAATTTATAACCTTTGTATATTTTTTATTTTAAATTTTAAATGTGATATATATTTTTTTAATTATTTTTATTTTATTTTATATATTTTATTTTTTATATGTTTTTTATTTTTTACATTTTAAATTGTATCCATTTTATTTCATTTTTTATATATATATTTTTTTATTTTTACATTTTAAATTGTGTATATTTTATTTCATTTGTTATTTTTAATTTTTTTTATACTGTTATATTTTTTACATCTTAAATTGTATATATTTTATGTCCTTATTTATTTTATTTTTAATTTTATATATTTTATTTCATTATTTATTTGTATTTATTTAGCTAGTGAGTTAGTTACAGACTGAAACTGTCCATCTACACTGAACACATTTTGAACAAAAATGGCAGGAAACACAAAAACTTTCTAAACTTATTTCTTCTGGTACATTCTTTACAACTGTTTCGACTGTTTTACTACAGACTTCAGAGCTAGAATATTGATATGTAGTACACAAAATACTTTTACTGTGAACTGTACAAGAACAGAGCAGACACTAGACACACACTCCATGTTTCACAGCCTCCGCTCGACAAAATGACTCCTGAGCTTGAGGAAATAAACGTCCCAAACCTGATATTTGACTTTATAAAACGAGCAGTGTGATTCAGGGCAGACAGGACGTCCAGCCTCTGCTTTTATGATAAATGAATATAATTGTAGACATTTTGGGCTCCGTTTGGGGTCACTCTGGGGTCATTCTGGGAGCAGTTTCAGCCTGGGTGGCTTCCACAAACAAACCCAGACAATGCAGGGGATATTCTCGTGCAGACGTGATGTGGCTAAACTTAGACATATGCAATTTTACAAAACACTTTCAAAGCTCCTATATTACACAAAACGGACTCTTCTGAGGTTTAAGTCATGTTCTAACGCTGTTTCCTTCTCAAAAACATACTGGAGTTGTGTTTTGTTTCATTTCATTCATTGTTCAACGCTCAAAATGCTCTGTTCCACCTTGTGATGTCATGAAGTGGTAGTTTTCAAGCTCCTTTTACCTTTAGTTCAGTCGACATGTGCGTTTCCAAGTCTTAAATGATCCAAATGACTCTAGTGAAGCTGTATGACATGATATTATGATATTAAAAACACGTTAGAGCACTTCCTGTATTACCACATGATGACATCACAAGGTGGAACAGAGTGTTTAACGTTTGAGAGAAGAAAAACTCAGCGTTAATATGGAGGATTTGTGTGTTAAACATGACAAAAACACAACTCCAGGTCTGTCTGTGACGAGGAAACAACATCAGAACAGATCAGAAAACAGCGTGACACGTCCGCTTTAAGCTCGACTGCGCTGTGGAACTTTCCGGCGTGGGGTCACATGTTCTTACCTGGTCTGTGTCTGTCTGCGCAGGGCATCCGGGCTCGGGACACGCTGCAGAGGAGCATAGAGAAGGCCATCCTGGAGAAGCCTCTGTCCCAGGGCAAAGACTACAGCGACGCTCTGGACGTGCTGATGGAGAGCGCCAAGGAGAACGGCACCGAGCTCACCATGCAGGAACTCAAGGTACAAACAGGAACGGCGCCGTGGCTAATGAGGACGTAAACGGTTAGCTACTCAGATTATTCTGTCTGTCGGGCCTTCGAGATGTTTTAAGTAGTAAAAAAACAACAAAATAATAACAGTAAAAGTAGCAGTTACAGCGGCTAACTGGGAAATCTGAGTGCGTGTATCCTAACAACTAAAGAGCCAATCAGTAGCGAGGGTGTTGACTGTAATGCCACCGCTGGTTTAGCAGGGAGCAACCGCCTAGCAACGCCGATCATCAGATGTGTCGCTAATGCTAGCTAATGTTGGAGGAAAGAAGGCGACCTGCCTGGTTTGGCTGTTTTTAATGTTCATATCTTGATTTACGGGCAAAATAATAATATAAAAACAGCAAAATGGTGAGTCTGACAGCAGCAGTTAACGAGAGAGGGGCGACGGATTTTCAATAGAAAGTGAATTGGAGCCAGAGTCGATGGAGCTGGAAGCGCAAACATGATGATTTCGTATTGGGAACGAGGCAGCTAGCAGGTTAGCTATGTCCATTTATATAAACAGTAGGGTCTGCCACCTGCTCTCCACAGACTTATTATTGCTTTTTGGGAATGTTCCACAGTGTAGCATTATATTACCTCTCTTTAGTGCATTCCCTGTAGGTTTTGTTCATTCTCTGTGCTACTACCTGTCGTTAAAGTGGAGTCTCTGTAGTTTCGAGTGGGCAGAGGGTCAGTGGTGAGGCTTGGACCGTCTCACACTGTAGCGTTTAGGTGTGAATCCAGGTCACCGCTGGAGCTCAGCCAAAAGGAACTGTCCCAGAGCAGCAAACGGGAGCAAACGTCTGTGTCAGGGGTCATCCAGGGGTCACGGAGGGGTCGGACACAGAGGTCACGGCCAAGGCACAGTACAGTCTCCGTAAACAGCTAAAAAATCTTAAAATATGTTATTAAAGAAAGAAAAAGTTTATAGCGTAGTTTCGGGTTAGCATGAAGCGCAGTTAAACCTGGGTTCACTGAATTTAGTATTTAGTGATACTTTGCAGCTGATTATATTGAAATTTCCTGGTGGTATGATGCTAACTGGAGGCACTTCTCTGTCTGAGGCTTGTTAGACTTTAATCTGAGCTTTGGTTTAACACAATCTGACCAAAAAGAGCCAGTTTAGTTGGAGCTACAACAGGAGAGCTGATTTTGCGCTGTCTCAAATAACATTACAGTCACAAGCTAGCTAGCGTTAGCCAACAGTTATTAGCGTAATTAGCTAAACTACTGGTAGCAATAGCTAAATCCGGTACAAATCATCTCTTCTTTTGTAAGATTAATGCATTTGTACATGGTCCCTGACAAATAAAGAATAAAAAAAGAAAGAAATCGGTTAGCTGTTACATAATGTGCCAAATGAGTGTTTGCTAGTCACTTAAAAAAAAGAAAAATAGCGCTTTCCCTCCTGCAAGACTCTCAAACTGCTCTTAAATCACGGAATCACTCACAGCTAGCAACTTTTGAAGCAGTTTAGAGCTAGCGACATGTGTAGAGCAGTTTAGAGCTAGCGACATGTCTAGAGCAGTTTAGAGCTAGCGACATGTCCAGGGCAGTTTAGAGCTAGCAAAGTGTCTAGGGCAGTTTGGAGCTAGCGACATGTCTAGAGCAGTTTAGAGCTAGCGACATGTCCAGGGCAGTTTAGAGCTAGCAAAGTGTCTAGAGCAGTTTAGAGCTAGCGACATGTCCAGGGCAGTTTAGAGCTAGCGACATGTCCAGGGCAGTTTAGAGCTAGCGACATTTCCAGGGCAGTTTAGAGCTAGCGACATGTCCAGGGCAGTTTAGAGCTAGCGACATGTCTAGGGCAGTTTAGAGCTAGCGAAGTGTCAAGGGCAGTTTAGAGCTAGCGACATGTCTAGAGCAGTTTAGAGCTAGCGACATGTTCAGGGCAGTTTAGAGCTAGCGACATGTCTAGGGCAGTTTAGAGCTAGCGACATGTTCAGGGTAGTTTAGAGCTAGCGACATGTCTAGGGCAGTTTAGAGCTAGCGACATGTCTAGGGCAGTTTAGAGCTAGCGACATGTCTAGGGCAGCAGTTTAAAGCTAGCGACATGTCTAGGGCAGTTTAGAGCTAGCGACATGTCTAGGGCAGTTTAGAGCTAGCGACATGTCTAGGGCAGTTTAGAGCTAGCGACATGTCCAGGGCAGTTTAGAGCTAGCGACATGTCCAGGGCAGTTTAGAGCTAGCGACATATTTAGCTTCAAGACTCTCAGAGCGCTTTGACATCAAGGAACCACTCATCCATTCACACACAGGAGGGTTAAGTGTCTTGCCCAAGGACACAGGGGCAGTATGTGCAGTGTCGACCTCGTGCGTCGCTGCCAAACCCGAACGCGCTGAATGTATAAAAATCTGCTTATATATTTGCAAAGGTAAAATGTTTGCAGAGTGATATTTGTAAACCGATAAATTATTCAAGAAATTCCTTCACTAAACCCCGAAAGATCCCCCTCTCTCCTCTTTTTCTCTCTCTTTTCCTTTCTACCCCCTCCCTCCTCTCTCAATCGTTTCTCACCTCTATCCTCCTCTTTCTCTCTGCCTCTTTTCTCCCTCTGTCCTCCTTTCTCTCTACCCTCTGTTCTCTCTCTATCCTCTCTCTCCCTCTTTTCTCCCTTTACTTTATCCTCCTCTCTCTTTTCTCCTTCTATCCTCCTCCTCTTTCTCTCGCCCTCCCTTCCTTTTACTCTTTCTTATTTCTCCCTATATCCTCCTTTCTCTCTCTACCCTCTTTTCTCACTCTGTCCTCTCTCTCCCTCTTCTCCCTTTATCCTCCTATCTCTCTTTTCTCCTTCCATCCTCCTCCTCTCTTTTGCCCTCTTTTCTCCTTCCTTCCATCCTCCCCTCTCTCTCTCGCTCTCTTTCTCTTTCTCTTACTCCCTTTCTCTTTGTGTCTCTCTTTCCCTCTTTTCTCCCTATATCCTCCTTTCTCTCTCTACCCTCTTTTCTCACTCTATCCTCTCTCTCCCTCTTTTCTCATTCCATCCTTCTCCTCTCTCTTTTCTCCTTCCTTCATTCAATCCTCCTCTCTCCTTCCCTTTCTCTTTTTTGTCTCTTTCCCTCTTTTCTTCCTTTATCTTCCTTCTCTCCTTCCCTTCCCCGTCCTCTTTCTCCCTGTTTGTCTCTCTCTCTCCGTCCTTCCTACCCCTCCCCCCCCCCTCCCCCCCCCCTCTCTCCCTCCCTCCTCTCTCCCTCTCCCTCCCTCTTTCCCTCCTTCTCCCTCCCTCTTTCTCTGTGATGAACACATGTGTAAAATCCTGCTAGATTCTTGAACACCGCGACTCGACCAGGGGCTTAGCGGAGCCTCTGGGTTTTTTTTCCGTTGAAAATCGCCAGGTACCAAACGCCGAATGTTGACTTTGGACACGACCGACATATTTTCCCAAATGTTCCACTTTTGAGGAATTAAAAACTCTTTGCGCTAACGTTACATAATGCGTTTTGACAGTTTATGGCCCCCAAAACAAATAGATGTGTACAAGTGTGTCCAGGGCGGTTAGCTAGCAACGCAGACACGTTTCATGTCCAGGGCGGTTAGCTAGCAACACGGGCACATTCACCAATTCTTGTCAAGGGCAGTTTATAGCTAGCGACATGTCCAGAGCAGTTTGGAGCTAGCGACACGTCCAGAGCAGTTTGGAGCTAGCGACATGTCCTGGGCAGTTTAGAGCTAGCGACATACCCAGGGCAGTTTGGAGCTAGCGACACGTCCAGAGCAGTTTGGAGCTAGCGACATGTCTAGAGCAGTTTGAGAGCTAGCGACACGTCCAGAGCAGTTTGGAGCTAGCGACATGTCCAGAGCAGTTTGGAGCTAGCGACATGTCCAGAGCAGTTTAGAGCTAATGACAGGTCCAGAGCAGTTTAGAGCTAGCGACATGTCCAGGGCAGTTTGAAGCTAGCGACATGTCCAGAGCAGTTTGGAGCTAGCGACATGTCCAGGGCAGTTTTAGAGATAGCGACATGTCCTGGTCCCATCTGATGATTGTTTGGAGCTAGCAATGCCGACACATTCAACAATTCATGTCCAGGGCAGTTTGGAGAGATAGCGATATGTCCTGGTCACCAATTCATGTTCAGAGCTAGCTAGCATCTCGGTCAGTTTTCACCAATTCATGTCTAGGGCAGTTTAGAGCTAGCCACACGTCAAGGGCAGTTTGGAGCTAGCAACATGGGCACATTCACCAATTCATGTTCAGAGCTAGCCACACATCTCGGTCAGTTTAGAGCTAGCAACATGTCCTGGGCAGTTTAGAGCTAGCGACATATCCTGGGCAGTTTAGAGCTAGCGACATGTCCAGAGCAGTTTAGAGCTAGCGACATGGCCTGGGCAGTTTAGAGCTAGCGACGCCGACACATTTACCGATTCAAATGACGAACTACAAAGTTAAAACGGCTCTGCAGAAGAAAAAAAATCCCTAAGTCAGTTTTATTTGAGCTAAAGAAGGTTCATATTTCCACAAAATATCTCAATGCACCAGGTCAAGCTAGCATGCTAACCGTATGTTTTAGGTATTACCAACTCTTTAATACCCCATAATAGTAGTAAAGTACCCCTCTTTAATACCCCATAGAAGCAAATACCTCCTCTTTAACGACCCAGAATGAACCGTTATAGCTATTTTATTTATAGCCAAAAAATGTAATGGCCAAAATAAATCTATAAATAGTACAACAGTATTTCTCAGTTTTACCTCGGGACACATCGCCAAACCAAAACAATATTCCCGTTCTCTTCTTCAGTAACACGGATCGTCGGCATCTCCGTGCACTTTTCACTCCGACGTAAAATACGGTCCTCTATATTTCCACTTTATCCACGAGGAGAGCCATTACGAAGCGCCATTACGGAGCGCGTGGATCCAGCTGGCCGGCCCACAAAGTAAAGACAAGGCAAATTTAGGAGTCTTCTGCGCTCTCTAAAATAATAACAACTCCACTTTCCATATCACAAATGTGGCTTTGGCAGAACCTGGCAACATGAATAAAAAGAGTCTTGTGAAAACTTTGGGGCTCGCTCAGATCTTCTTAGGCAAAACTGAGAGGAATTTTCCAAAAACAGAACGAGGTGATTTTTCTTTCGAGATAAAAATGGAAAGAGTTTTTTTTTTTTTTAATCATGACAGTTAGCAAAGCCTGTTCGTTCACTTACACTGATCACTATCTCCTCTACATTTGACTCATTAGGGACGATATGTAGCCTCTGCCTCTACTGGTTTAAACAAGGTACTACACTCACAACTGAACCTGCGTTGCCAGATCCTAAACCTGTAGATATGGACAGGCCTCATGTGAAAAAACCTCCAGGATTCAGTCACTGAGCTGCACAGGCTGCACTAGCTCTGATTCATGATTGTTCTGCACGTTCTGGGGTTTAAGTAGTGACCAATCAGATCAGAGAGAGGCGTTTTAGGTTTAAACCTGCTGGATTTCAGCTTTGAACCTGGCAACACAAATGAGCTCAACAAAAAAATACCCCATAGAAGTAAATACCTCCTCTTTAATACTCCATAGAAGTAAATACCTCCTCTTTAATACCACATAGAAGTAAATACCTCCTCTTTAATACTCCATAGAAGTAATACCTCCTCTTAATACCCCGTAGAAGTAAATACCTCCTCTTTAATACCTCGTCAAAGTAAATACCCCCTCTTTAATACTCCATAGAAGTAAATACCTCCTCTTTAATACCACATAGAAGTAAATACCTCCTCTTTAATACTCCATAGAAGTAAATACCTCCTCTTTAATACCCCGTAGAAGTAAATACCTCCTCTTTAATACCCCATAGAAGTAAAATACTTCTCTTTAATACCCCATAGAAGTAAATACCTCCTCTTTAATACCCATAGAAGTAAATACCTCCTCTTTAATACCACATAGAAGTAAAAATACCTCCTCTTAATACCCATAGAAGTAAATACCTCCTCTTAATACCACATAGAAGTAAATACCTCCTCTTTAATACCCCATAGAAGTAAATACCTCCTCTTTAATACCCCATAGAAGTAAATACCTCCTCTTTAATACCCCATAGAAGTAAAATACTTCTCTTTAATACCCCATAGAAGTAAATACCTCCTCTTTAATACCCCATAGAAGTAAATACCTCCTCTTTAATACCCCGTAGAAGTAAATACCTCCTCTTTAATACTTAATACATAGATGTAAAATACCTCTTTTTAAGCCAAGATAACGTACAAGTTTTCACCCTCTTCTTCCTCTCTCTGTCTCTCTTCCAGGAGTCCACCATCGAGCTGATCTTCGCCGCCTTCGCCACCACGGCCAGCGCCAGCACGTCCCTGATCATGCAGCTCCTCCGTCACCCGCAGGTGCTGGAGCGTTTACGGGACGAGCTCCGATCCCGCGGCCTCCTCCAAAATGGCCGCCTGTGTCCCGAGTCGGAGCTGCGTTTGGACACGGTGGTTAGCCTGAGGTACCTGGACTGCGTCATCAAAGAAGTGCTCCGCCTGTTTACGCCCGTGTCCGGGGCCTACCGCACCGCCATGCAGACGTTCGAACTGGACGTAAGTTTAACCGATACGAGGTAGTGGTTGAATATGTAACATTTCAGGGTAATTCATTTGCTAACAATCGTTTTTGTGCCAGCTAACGTCAAGTAGGGCAGTCAGGGCAGATTACACAGGGATATCGGGGCAGTTAGCACCATATTAGCTAGTGTTGTTCGAGCGTTAGCGTTAGCATTAGCCACAGACTACAACAGCAGCTGCTCGCATCTACGGATCTTCATTCTGGAATATACAGAGTGGTATCAGATCAGTAATTTGGTCTGAGTAATCGTTGATACCAATACCTGAAAAATGTATCTGATACCCTTTGTTTTTTTTTTTCTTTTCTGATCCGATACCAATACTTGGCTTTATTGTACTCGCTGATTCCAGATTCAAGTCAAAAGATGCAAGCAAAGTAAAGCTACTCAATTCTGCGAAAAATAACTACATTATTTTCCAGGATATAAGTCGCACCAGCCAAAAAATGCGTAATAATGAAGAAAAAAACATCTATTTCACATATAAATCGTATCTGAATATAAATCGTACCCCCGGAGAAACTATGAAAAAAGTGCAACTTATAATCCAGAAAATATGGTAGTAAAAGTCTGATATAAAATGGTCCTGATGATGAGTTGAGCTCTTTCATGAGGCCTGGAAAAAGACCTCAGATCCTCAGAGCACACGGCTAATCATGCAGAGTCTGTGCTAGCGCTGTTATCGTGTTAGCGCTGTTGTGTTTGCGCTGTTGTCGGGCTACACTCTTCGTGGTTATTTTACTTTAAGTTCAGCATCCCCTCCAGATGCTAAATGAAGGTATCAAAGAGGAAACACAAATATCGTTTCGTTCTTTAAGTGTCTGCAGAGCCTCCACAGTCTGCATTTAACCTGCTCTGAGCGTTAGCGTTAGCATTAGCCACAGACGTCAACAGCTCGGATCTACAGGTCTTCATTCTGGAAAACACACAGTGGTATCAGATCAGTAATTTGTTCTGTTTGATACCGATACCTGAAAAATCCACAGTATCAGCGCTTTTGTCGACACCAGTATCGGTATCGGAACAGTCCTAGTATCGGTTCTATCACCTTGTTTTTATGTGGCTTTTCACTTTAACAGGAAGAGAGGGTCATTAATCTAACTCCAACTTTAGAAATTTCCCTAAAACCTGGTTTAAAACTGATATTTGGCCAGTTACTGCAGGTTTTCTTTGGAGTTTACACTTGTCTACATCAGTAACTAGAACCAACATGGCGGCAGATGGTAAAAACTGATAGTTAAATATTTTTGCAATCCATCAGAAATGTGCTAGAACTGGCTTTAAATGTATTGTTCCAGGTTCAAGGACCACATTAAAGTAGAGAAACACATGTCATTTCCTTGTTGGAACGACTACACACGTTTTTATGGGGGATCCAGTTACTCTGCACTGGTGGAGTGTCCCTTTGTCGCCATGGAGACGTTATGGCTTTGCCCGGTATTTTCCACAGTACGGCATTAACTTGCATTTATTCTGTGAAAGTGTTTAGCAAAAGAAATGCCTTGAAAATCACGTGTTCTGACTGTGAACGGGCTCGACTCTGCGCAACCTGCGACGAGAGCTTTTGACATCACCTGCTTCAGCTCGTCTCCATGGCGATGGATAATTTTAAAGCCATACAGTGTAACATTCCAGGCAATGCAATAACATCTGTATAGAGAAAAGAATGTTGAGGAAAAGTTACATAAAACGAGATAAAAATGTGTTATTTCCGACGATAACGATAAAAAAGACCAATGGAAAGATGTTCAAAGGTTTATATCGATCACAGCACGGACTTGTTCTCACGTTTATGTGTTTTTCTCTGTTTTTCCAGGGCGTTCAGATCCCCAAAGGCTGGAGCGTCATGTACAGCATCCGCGACACCCACGACACCTCCTCCGTGTTCAAAGACGTCGACGCGTTCGACCCCGACCGCTTCAGCCAGGAGCGCGGCGAGGACAAGGAGGGCCGATTCCACTACCTGCCATTCGGGGGCGGCGTCCGCTCCTGTCTCGGCAAACAACTCGCCACCCTGTTCCTCCGCCTGCTAGCCATAGAGCTCGCCAGCACTAGCCGGTTCGAGCTAGCCACGCGGAATTTCCCACGCTTGATCACGGTACCGGTCGTGCATCCGGTCGACGGGCTCAAAGTGAAGTTCTACGGTTTGGACTCGAATCAGAACGAAATTATGGCCAAGACGGAAGAGCTATTGGGAGCGACGGTTTAGGCTAGCGGAAACAACGCTAAATTTTGAAAGAAGAGATGAAAAAAAATCGCTAAGTCATGTTTTGTTGCTGGAAGTTCGTACTAAAAATATGTACCAACCGAATCGGGACTGTCCTCGTACAAAGGAAGAAGTTGCCAAAAAGTTTAGTTGGTGTTATTTTTAAGACAAATCGCATTTACAAAAAGCTATAGGCCGACAATTTATTGGAAAGAAAAGTAGGGAGTGCACAAGATGAGAGGGATAGAGCGCTAGCATAGGTGGAATCTCGGAAAAATGAAGTGATCGAAAGAGGTAGACGTAGAAAGTTGGATAAAACAGGGTATAGACTGAAAGAGAGTGATATTTTAGCATTAAGCTTAAACTAAACCAACGGACCATTTTGTTTTGTAAACCAGGGTAAATTAGATTAGGCTAACTTTTAATTATTTTTAGCTAAAATTATTAGTATTTTAGTTTGGGAAATGTTTAAAAATCGAGCGCCGTTGGAGGCATTCAGTTCAGGTTGCAGTTACTGTTCAAATGCAGTGTTATCTTTGCACAGGTTAGAATATTATATTATTTCAATAGAAAACCTCACGTGGCATTAATAAACATCAGGACGGGAATGATGCTAACGTCAGCTAGCCATGAGAGTGATGGAGGATTAGCATCGTTGCCATAGTAATTAATAATTCATATTTTGATTCGTTTAAAGTCCTATATTACACAAAACTGACTCTTGTGAGCTTTAAGATGCTGATTTTTCTTCAAAAACAGACCTGGAGTTGTGTTTTGTAAGTCTTTATTATTAGTCTGTAACATCCCCAAACTGCAAAACGCTCTGTTCCACCTTATGATGTCATGAAGTGGTAGTTTTCAAGCTCCTTTTTACCTTTTGTTTAGTAGAAACTGGCAATTTCCAGGCCTGAAATGATCCAGATGATTCTAGTGAAAGGTGTGTGGAGTTTAAAAACATAGTATAGCACTTCCTGTATTACCACGTGATGACATCACAAGGTGGAACAGAGTGTTTTCTGTTTGAGTGAAGAACCCCGCTTAAATATACAGGATTTTGTGTGTTAAACATGTAAATGAAACACAACTCCAGGTCTGTTTGTGACGAGGAAACATCATTAAAGCCCTTCAAAAGTACTCAAAATGGCTACCGTAAACATGAAGCTAACAGCCATGAGTATAGCTGTTTATCGCTAACATGCTAACAGTCTCAGGAGTTTTGACGCAGATATGCTACAGTCCTACAAGTCGACACACTTCCGGTCGTACTAGCTTACTTTAGCGTGTAGTTAAGCTAATATTTTCTAACCTGTGCACTGATAGTTCAAGAGTTACATAAGATTGTATTGTTAGCGACGTCAATTTGATGCTAAGAACGAAATGGAGGTTGAAGACTTACATACATGCTGCTTAACTGTTGCTTTGTCATTATATTTGTATTGTACCATGTTGTATTTTGGCAAACGCAACGCAAAAATGCAAAAATGTTTAAAAAAAAAAAAAGGCTTAAACAACTTTATTAGCTAAAGAGATTTTTATGGGTTGAGGTGGTTGCACAATCAAACTCGACAGGAAGTCTTTAAACCGACCTTTATTTTGAAAATCAACTCTGGGACTTTTAAGTTGAAACTCTGGGACAATTCAAACCGAGAGAAAAGGACGGACGGACCAATGAGATTACAGACGTGAAACGAGGGCTTCTCTGATTGGACGATTGGTTTCCAGGAGTCCAGCCTGCGCCAGTTTCATCACTAACAACCGTACCACTGATTTATTCAAACATATACATTGTTTTTTGCTGCTTCTTGTGTACATTTTCTATTTGAGAGTTTTACTAGTTTGCGACAATATTTTTCTTCCATTTTTTTTTACATCTATATAAATTTAGCTGATAAGATTGCTAATATTTGCATTTGTGAAAAACAAAATGGCGTTACTAGGCTACAGTGTATAGTCATTTGTACAAAATCCCTTCTCTTTAGCAAACAACGGGGAAAAATCAGCTATCTACTAATGACCTTTAATGTTATTGTACCATTAATATTGTTCTAAGATATTTGAAATGCTATTTTTATTCTATAGAGATTTTAGCGTACATGAGAAGGTCTTTGGTAAATATTGGGTGTATTTAGAGTGTTATGTAAACAGTGTTCAAAATGTTAATATTTGATTTTACTGTAATAATTATTATGTTGGTTTGTTATTCAGACTTATTATCACTGCATTGTATTTGATATTAATTATGAAAACAGAAAGCACTTGTTGCCAGGTTTGTGTATTGTAAGTGCCATGAGACTACACTTCCTTCTCTTGTTGTGTATATAATATTTGTACTTCTTTTTACAGAAAACAGCTTAGTTTAAATATGAATGTTTTTTCAACTTTTCCTCTGTTCCTTTTTGTTACGTGACCCTGTAAATGTACTCCTGTAATAAACCACGAAAACTACACCCTGACTTCACCCGTCGCTCTTTCTCTAGTAGAACCTGGAAAGATAATCGTGGTTTTTCCAGGTTTTCCAAAATTAATTAAAACACCTGCATTTTATGTGTTTTTTGAACAGGTAAAACAACCGAATCTGCACTTTTTACATTATTTACAATCAGGGGTGGGACGTAGCAAAGTAAAAGTAGTAAAGTACTGCGCTTAAGTACGACATGTGAGGATACTTTTTACTTTTACGTCACTACATTTGAGCGCAGCTGTCTCAAAATGCTTCGTTCCACCTTGTGATGTCACGAAACAATAATCAGAATCAGAATCAGAATCACTTTTATTGATCCCCGAAGGGAAATTCTCTTAGTTAACAGATGCCACAACCACAGGATAGAAGTATAAGAATAAGAATAAAAAGTCATTTAAATAAGAATAAAAATTCGTGCAATAAGAATAAAGTGTCAAATAAGAATAAAGTGTCAAATAAGATAATATCGTCCATCGTGATAAAAAAGGCTCGACAATAATCGTTCATGGGGCGTTTCGTGTAATCGTGAGAATCGCCGACAAAGATAATCACCGTTATATCAAGAGAATGTGCAGAAAAAAGTTAATTATCGACAGAGGAAGTGGTTTGTTGTTCTGGGTTCCAAGATCTTAGGGGCCCAGAATCGGACCATCTTCGTATTAATTTGTATTATAAGGGGGCCCACGTCAGACATCTCGCCGTGGGCCCCCAAATTTCTGTCGACGGCCCTGCTCATTCATAAAATTCTCCACTAGATTGTAGTTTTTTTTAGTCTGTGTACATCTCCAAACCACAAAACGCTCTGTTCCACCTTGTGATGTCATGAAGTGGTAGTTTTCAGGCTAACAGCTCCTTTTTTACCTTTTGTTTAGTAGAAATTGGCAATTTCGAGGCCTGAAATGATCCAAATGATTCTCGTGAAGGTGTGTGGAGTTTAAAAACACAGTGGAGCACTTCCTGTATTACCACTTGATGACATCACAAGGTGGAACGGAGTGTTTCTGTCGACGGCCCTGCTCATTCATAAAATTCTCCACTAGATTGTAGTTTTTTTTCACCCATAACGAAGTACAACACTACAACAGTTGTTTAAAAATGGAGTTAGTCATAATATTAAAATTATAACGATTCATATCCTGAACATTTTTAAACTGTCAGCAACTTTTATTATTATTAAGACATAATCGCAGTTATTTCAGGCAAGATAATCATGAGTCCAAGTTTCAATATCGTCTCTGTTGGTCACGAAGCTGTAATTTTCACGTTAACAGCTCCTTTTACCTTTAGTTCAGTAGAAATCGACAATTCCAGACGCTGAAATGAGCTGTGTGGAGTTTAAAAACACAGTGGAGCACTTCCTGTACTACCACATAGTGACATCACAAGGTGGAACAGAGAAGAACAGTTTAAATCTGCAGGTAAAAGTGTGTGAATGAAACAAAACACAACTCCAGGTCTGTTTGTGACGAGGAAAAAACGACGTTGGAACAGACCAGAGAGTCACATGGGAAGTTTAAACGTGAAGTTGCGGTGCCCCCGGTGGCGAGGTCTGTGACTGCGGCCGGTTCCAGAGGATTACACTGGAATAATCATCCTTCATTTGTGATGCAGAGACACAGTGACCCCCACAGAGTCAGATTTAAGAGATCTGCAGAAGCAAAGGCTCATGGGTAATACGAGGGCGGCTGTGTGACTCTACATTGAGAACAGGGATGATGGGACGGGACGAGAAGAGAGGCTAACCACTCTGCCACAGCCACAGAGAGAACGTGCACACTGCACTCAGAGATCAGGAGTCTAACCCACAGACAGAGCTAGATAGACCTGGTTTAGTCCTGGTTCAGTCCTGGTTTAGTCCTGTTTTTAGTCCTGGTTTAGTCCTGGTTTAGTCCTAGTTTAGTCCTGGTTTTAGTTTAGTCCTGGTTTAGTCCTGGTTTAGTCCTGGTTTAGTCCTGGTTTAGTCCTGGTTAGTCCTGGTTTAGTCCTGTTTAGTCCTGGTTTAGTCCTGGTTTAGTCCTGGTTTAGTCCTGGTCCCTGTTAGTCCTGGTTTAGTCCTGGTTCAGTCCTGGTTTAGTCCTGGTTTAGTCCTGGTTTAGTCCTAGTTTAGTCCTGGTTCAGTCCTGGTTTAGTCCTGGTTTAGTCCTGGTTCAGTCCTGGTTTAGTCCTGGTTTAGTCCTGGTTTAGTCCTAGTTTAGTCCTGGTTTAGTCCTGGTTTAGTTCTGGTTTAGTCCTGGTTCAGTCCTGGTTTAGACCTGGGTTAGTCCTGGTTTAGTCCTAGTTTAGACCTGGTTTAGACCTGGTTTAGTCCTGGTTTAGTCCTGGTTTAGACCTGGTTTAGTCCTAGTTTAGTCCTGGTTTAGACCTGGTTTAGTCCTGGTTTAGTCCTAGTTGTAGTCCTGGTTTAGACTGGTTTAGTCCTAGTTTAGTCCTGGTTTAGACCTGGTTTAGTCCTGGTTTAGTCCTAGTTTAGTCCTGGTTTAGACCTGGTTAGTCCTAGTTTAGTCCTGGTTTAGACCTGGTTTAGTCCTAGTTTAGTCCTGGTTTAGACCTGGTTTAGTCCTGGTTTAGTCCTAGTTTAGTCCTGGTTTAGACCTGGTTTAGTCCTGGTTTAGTCCTAGTTTAGTCCTGGTTTAGACCTGGTTTAGTCCTGGTTTAGTCCTAGTTTAGTCCTGGTTTAGACCTGGTTTAGTTCTGGTCTAGGTCTAATTGTAAATGTAAATTGACCCTGGGACGGCACCAGGACTCGTTACTCAAACACTCGTGGACGACTCTAAAACCTTTTCATGTTTTTGATGAGGGAACAACGTTAGAACATGACCCACAGGTTGTTGGTGCGATTCCATCTCACACTGATAAACGCTGCTGTCGTGTCCTTGGGCAGGACACTTCACCCGTCGCCCTCAGTGTCTCAGTGTGTTCTCTGGTGTTTAAATGTGTGAGTTGTTCCTTGATGTTGGAACAGCTCTGTATAAAAATGCCTCCATTTACTTTTTAAGCCAAGCAGGTGGTTCCAGTGGGTCGCCACAGTTACAGATCGGGTCTGTGGAGAGCTGAGAACAGTTTGAATATAGTATTTTTGAGCAATTAAACCACCTGTTATCGAATAAATGTAAGATAGAAGTCAGGCCGTGTCAGACTGTGGAACGCTCAATGGACAAGCAAAAAAGTTCCATACTGCCTCTTTAAAATACTCAAACTATGTCCAAATCGCAAGAAGCCATCAGAGATCCTCCTGAACACGAACCTCACCCACTGCTGCTCTCACTTTGAACCTGGGTCAAATGCAAAGGAAAGATCACGTTTAAACTCCTCGAGCTCCAGTTTTGACCTGACAATGGCGTCGTCTCCGGTTACAGTCCTCGCTCTTTGTTTATAATAGCTTCTCCTGGTTTCTGAGCGTTTATTTACCAACCCCAGAGTCTGTTACCGCCTTTTCAAAGAGCACCTTTATTATTGGAGTCCGGCACGGGGAGAACAGAGCGATCCTTTATTTATTTTTGGGGCAATTAGGAAACTGCTGGCAAAATGTTGTTGAATACGGTGACGCTGTAGACGCTGCTCCAACTCGGGGTTTGAGCGTCTGTTTGGCATCGTGAAAAGTGCGCGATGATGAACGATCGCTCATGTGGGATTTGTGTTCAAGAGGCAGGCTTCATAAATCAACTCCCGAGACCAAAGTTTGAGCTTCCAGGAGGCTCCCATTGCAATTCTGTTTAATTTCCGTTTGATCACTCACTCAGAAGGTTTCACACGAGAAACAATGGAGCGATTTCAGACAATCGGTTCTTTTCTAATGTGATCTCTGTGACGTTTTTGCCAAGTCGTATTAAAATCGATAAATCCCGACAGATCAGGGAGTGGACAGGGACCAGGAACAACAGGGAAAAAACCTCATCGACGTTACAGAAATGGTTCAGTTCAAGTTTATTTCTACAACACATTTGAAAACAACTTGAGCTGAACAAAGAGCTTCACATAAAAGTCAATAAAAAACGAGATAAACACCTGCACAGTCGTCCCTCAATATATCACAGTTCAGCTTTAGAGGCCTCGCTGTTTCGCAGATTTTTTTTAGTGCAAAAGGGACTGTAGACCATTGTGTTCTGCGTTGTGACTTTTTTTTATTTTATGTTTTCTTTTCTTTTTTCTTTTAAATTTTTTTTTTCTTTTTTTAAATCTTCTTTTACTTTTTCTTTTTTTTCTTTATTTTTTTCTTTTCTAATTTTTTTCTTTTTTCTTTTCTTTTTTCTTTTTGTAATTTTCTTTATTCTTTTTTTTTTTTTTTTTTTTTTTTTTTTTTTATTTAATTTTTTCTCTTTTTTTCTTTTCTTCTTTTTTTTTTTGTTTTTTTCTTTTCTTTTTTCTTCTGCGTCCTGATTGGCTGAGGGACTGTAGACCATTGTGTTCTGTGTCCTGATTGGCTGAGGGATTTGGCTGAGGGACTGTAGACCATTGTGTGTTCGTCCTGCGTGTAGACCTGATTGGTCCTGAGGGACTGTAGACCATTGTCCATCAGTCTCCTCCGTGTCTCCTGTACAGTTCAGAATGTGTCAGACAAATTTACATAAATGTTGGATCAGTGTGACTCTTAAGTGCTGTATGTTTGCAAGTTTTCTCCCCGACAAAACCCACAATGTCGATGAAACGTTCTGCACCGACAAAGGCACCGACGAAGGTTTGAACTTTGAGAGAAATGTGAGAAAATGTTAATGCCTGTGTGAGAAAAGTGTATAAAGTGTGTGGTGAGGAGTTTTACAGACAAGAAACATATAGAATAATTGTAAAAAATAAAGAAAAAGAACAAAAAAACACAGAGATGTCCTGTCTAGCTAGAAATGGTCACATTTTTATTTAGCGCTTTTACACTTTAAAGTCACTCAAAGCTCTTTACATCAAGGAACCAGTCACACATTCATACTGCAGTGCACACAGACACTGGGGTGAGGACGGTTAAGTGTCTTGCCCAAGGACACAAAACCGGCGTTCATCTGTGGGAGCTGGAATCGCACCAACAACCTTCAGATCTGTGGACAAACGCTCGACCAACTTGTATTAAACACCAGTAAGTGTTTCATTGATGCTTTGAGTGACTTAAAAGTGTAAAAGTGCTGTATAAAAATGTGACCTTTGACCATTTACTAAATAAATACACCAAAAAGGTCAATAACTGTAGGTGGAGGTTTTATTTTGGCGAGCACACATTCCAGTTTCCCTTCGTTTGTCTTGTTGAACATTGGCTCCGGTCCAAGCCCAGAACCGTTGGCACCTGTCGGACGAGTCGAGAGGGAAACCCCACGATATTCCAACACCTGAAACACCACAGAGCCACACCTGAGCGGGGCCAGGGAGACGGGGGCGGGGCTTAAACAAACACTGATCATGTGAAGACGGCGCAAAAACACACCACGACAAATATCACAACTTCACAAACCTGATGAATTAACCTGCACAGGGACTTTAAGGAGCTTTAAGTCATGTAATAATATTGTTTCCTCCTCAAAAACAGACCTGGAGTTGCTGGAGAGATCAGATGGACTGTTGCAGAGCGCCCCCTGTCTGTAGAATATCTGAAAATGTAAATGGACCTTTTAAATAAAGGACTTAAAGGCGCTGTACCTGTTTTTTTACTGTCAGAACAACATGAAAAACAGTAGTTCAGTTTAAACCGTTTGCAGTCGTTACTCCTCACTTACCTCCTGCATTTAGAGCACTCTAATTATTCACCATGATGATTTTATAAGCTCTTTTCACAACTTTTAGAGACCAAAGCAGAGTTTTACCATCGTGATAAACCTAACAACATCTAGCATACTAACATGCACTTCCTGATCACCAGACAGTGCACAGTGGATTTATTTTGATCTCAAGAGCAGCTTATGCAATACATCTGTGCTGGGGCAGGACATACTTGGTCAAATACATGGAAAAATAAATTGGGTACAAGGCCTTTAATAATAATATGATTGATAATAATAATAATAATAATAATAATAATAATAAAATAGTATTAATAATGATTATTATTATTTTACTTTTATTTTATTTATTTATTTATTTATTTTTTAGGGGGAAAAAAGTAAATATCTAGTATTATATTTTTATGTATTAAAATTTCAATTATTTATTTATTATTTTTTTTTTTTTCAGAACTCTTCGACTGAAATAATTTTTTAGGGGAAAAATAAATAAGTACTCAGTATCATATTTTTATGTATTCAATTTTTTTTTTTTTTAAAAAAAAATTAAATAATTAACTTTTTTTATTATATTTTTTTTGTACTTTTTTGTTTTTTTACTCTTTCTTTGTTTCTTTTTTCTTTTTTTTTTTTTTTTTTTGCTTTTAAACTATATATTACGTTACACATACATAATTAAAGGACGTCTAAACATTTTTCCTCAGTTTTTTCTCCCTGTTTACAGTTACACTAGTTCTAAAACATTTTATTGTCCGAGAATCCGGAAGTGCATTTACAGGAGTTATCGTTCACTCTGGCCTCTAAATTTGTGTGAGCTTATAAACTCATCATGGTGAGTAATTAGGATGCTCTGAATGGAAAAGGTAAATGAGGAATAACTCTGGGCGACTGCAAACTGTTTCAAATGAACTAGTTCTGTTTTCACGTTTTTAAGACGGAAAAATCAGGTCCGGCGCCTTAAAGAACTAAACTGTAATA
This sequence comes from Periophthalmus modestus, assembly GCA_019594935.1. Lineage (NCBI taxonomy): Eukaryota > Metazoa > Chordata > Actinopteri > Gobiiformes > Gobiidae > Periophthalmus > Periophthalmus modestus. The sequence continues at coordinate 216,375 of JAIEZT010000345.1, read as the reverse complement.
AAACCTAAACTAAAACCGAAACACCGCAGCTTCGAACACAGAGTAATTAGTCATGACTTTGTTCCAACGAGGTTAACTGTTCCTTCTGCCTCGGGACAAATCCAGATTAGGTTCCCACAAACTCAAACAGTTAATGACACAACTGTCGGTAACTGTTAGTCACAGAGCGGCAGAGTGGTTATCCTCCTGCTGTCACTGAGGAGGCTGTGGGTTTCACTGTGTATATCGTTCAACTTTGGCTCCAATTCACTTTCTATTGAAAAACTGTGTCCTCTCTCTGTATCTGCTGCTGTCAGACTCGTCATTTTGGTCTTAAATGTTCGTATTAACCCAAAAGTAAAATCTGTCAACTGGACAAAAACCTGGAAGTATCAGCTTTATTTTTTACTTTTATTCTCTCTGTTTCTTGTCTGTAAAACTCCTCACCACACACTTTATACACTTTTCTCACACAGGCATTAACATTTTCTCACATTTCTCTCTTGTTAAAACACAAAGTTCAAACCTTCGTCGGTGCCTTTGTCGGTGCAGAATGTTTCATCGACATTGTGGGTTTTGTCGGGGAGAAAACTTGCAAACATACAGCACTTCAGAGTCACACTGATCCAACATTTATGTAAATTTGTCTGACACATTCTGTACTGTACAGGAGACACGGAGGAGACTGATGGACAATGGTCTACAGTCCCTCAGCCAATCAGGACGCAGAACACAATGGTCTACAGTCCCTCAGCCAATCAGGACGCAGAACACAATGCACTCTACTCTGTACACACTATACTCTGTAAAATTGCACACAAAAAAATCAGAGAAACAGCGAGACCATGAAAGATGAACCCCGACATAGCGAGGGACAAATATTCACAGAAATATTAATGATTCTGGGGTTTTTATTTCACTTTTGTGTCTGTAAATCAACAAATGAACATTAATAACAGACAAATCAGGTCCTTCTTTCCCTGAGGTCGCTCCTGTTAGCGTTAGCAACAGGTTTGATTGACAGCGTTGCTAAGCGCCTGCTCCCTGCTAAACCTGAGGTGTGGGCGGGAAGGGGCGTTTCCTTCATCAGCCTCTCTCCTGATTGGCTCTTTGGTTGCTATGATACTCGCGGTCGGAATTCCAAATAAGAAACTCCAAATTAGCCGCTATAACTGCTAGCCTCGATGAGCTTCATTTGACTGGACGTTACCGAACGCTATAGCTAACGCAGTATGTGGTTGTGGGTTAGACTAGTTACTGTGGCAGAGTGGTTAGCCCGTCTCCTCCTCTCAGTCTGGAGGCTGCGGGTTAAATTCCGTCAGATATATTTCCATGACCACATCAGTTTCACTTTCTGAGATCACCGCTCCTGCTCCGTTGACCCGCGCTGGCAGCTTGGCGTGTCTGGTATCGTAAAAAAGAAACAGTTGCACAACGTGATTGACAGGTGAGATATTCGGTGCCAGGAGGGATTTTCAGAGACACGGATATGTATCAGGAAAAGGAAGCTCTGGAACGGGTTGGGACACGGCGAAAGCGACGATACCGCGAAATCAGATTAGAAGAGATTTGAAATATGCATCCGGATTGTGCGAGGTCGGGTCTGCTGGAGGTCAGAGGTCATGAGGGTTAAAGGTGCAGTATGTTGTTTATATAGAGGGATACGAGTCTGGTGACCACGCCCCCTGTCGCACCTCGAGCCACACTCCCAAAAACACAAACAAAAATCAAACTCGTGTCGTCATTGCAAAATCCTGAACAGATCTAGACTCGGTTTGGTCTCGTTTCAGTCCTCGGTTTAGCTCGAGTTTCAAAATCATTAAAGGGCTCGTATTACACTGGTTTCTGATCTATGTTCTAATGTTTCCTCGTCACAATCAGACCTGGAGCTGTGTTTTATTTCATTCGCACATGTTTAACACAAAAACCTGCAGATTTAGGCTGAGAAAACAGTCTGTTCCACCTTGTGATGTCATCAAGTGGTGATACAGGAAGTGCTCTACGGTGTTTTTTCAACTCTTCACCTTCACTAGAATCATTTGAATCATTTCCGCGCTGAAATTGACAATCATTACCGAACCATAAGGTAAAAGGTAGATGCTAACTAAGGTAGACCACCACTTGATGACATCACAAGGTGGAACGGAGCATTTTGAGCTTTGGAAATGTTACAGACGAATAATAAAGTGTGACTCAAACATGTGAATGAAACAAAACACAACTCTAGTAGTTCATTTACATTTTATATGACGAATGTGGGGAGAAGCTAACAGCGCCGACTCTGTGAAACGATGCTAGTTAGCACATGTCATGCTGAACTAGCTTAACTTATAGCAATGGCTTTAAAGGGCCGTGTTACGCTGTTTTCTGATCTGTTCTAATGTTTCCTCGTCACAAACAGACCTGGAGTTGAGTTTTGTTTCATTCTCACATGTTTAACACAAAAAAACCTGCAGATTTAGGCTGAGAAAACGCTCTGTTCCACCTTGTGATGTCATCAAGTCGTGATACAGGAAGTGCGCCACTGTGTTTTTAAATCCGCACACCTTCATTTCTAGAATCATTTGGATCATTTCAGGTCTGGAATTGCCAATTTCTACTGATTTAAAGGTAAAAGGTAGATGCTAACTTGAAAACTACCACTTCATGACATCACAAGGTGGAACAGAGCGTTTTGAGTTTTGGAGATGTTACGGACGAATAAACCAGGGTCACTCAAACATGTGTGAATGAAACAAAACACAAATCCAGGTCTGTTTTTGAGGAGATAACAACATTAGAACATGACTTAAAGCTACAAGAGTCAGTTTAATATGATATAGAACCTTTAATATTTGAGAAAAGACATAAATATGAGTGAAACCGATCCAAAAATCTCATGTATTTAGCTCTTTTTATGCAGAATAAACCCCATGGAGACGCAGGGAGGGCATCTGACACTTCAGAACATGTTTTTTCCAGACTTAACTCGACCCCGTGGAGACTGAACGTCCTGAAATCCACTGAACGCCGCCTGAACTCTGACGTCTTTCGGCTCGGCAGGTGCAGGAGTCACGTAGAGTTCAAAAACCGAGATCAAAATATTCGCGAGTGACTTTTAACAACAACAAACCGACCTTAAACGAACCCAACGAAAAACTGCAGAACAAGCCCGAGGGGAAGGAGGAGCGGCCGAGGTTCGTTTCAGAGCCGTGCGTCAGGTATGCGGTGGGTACAGGGATTAGACCTGGGCCGTCTGCGTTTGAAGTGAAGCCAGAGCCGAAGAAGAAGCTAAAGCAACATCACGTCAGACACGAGAGCGACGAGAGCGAAGGGACAGCGCCACCAGGTGAGGGAGGACAGGGAACTACAGCCAGTCTGCAGGGATCAGAGGCTTCAGAATGATGTACACGGCCAGTTATTTTCACAGTTTCTTCTTTATTTCCTTGATTATTCTCACTGAAGCATCAAAACTAAGAAAGACACAAAGTAAACTATAAAATATAAACTCAAAATCTGTTAAATATCTGGTTTTGCCTTGAACCATAGACTGTATACAGTATATAATTGGACATAGCTAACCTGCTAGCCAGAAAGAAGTGATCATGGGCGTGCTTCCAGCTCCTTTAATTCTGGCTCCAATTCACTTTCTATTGAAAAACTGTGGTCTAAACTGTTCGTATTAACCCTCGACATGATCCTGGGGTTTTTATTTCACTTCTGTGTCTTTAAATCAAGATATGAACATTAATAACAGACAAATCCAGCGCCTTCTTTCCCCGAGGTCGCTCCTGTTAGCGTTAGCAACAGGTTTGATTGACAGCGTTGCTAAGAGCCCGCTCCCTGCTAAACCAGAGATGCGGTTGGGAAGAGGCGTTACCTTCAACAGCCTCGCTCCTGATTGGCTCTTTGGTTGCTATGATACTCACGATCGGAATTCCAAATACGAAACTCGACTCCAAATTCGCCGTTATACCGTCCATACCTGAGCTCCAGCCTCGTTGGTGAGCTCACTCTCACTTAGAGCCGTGACTTCGACATGACGCTCGCTGAAAGAAGGACCAGAGTTTGAGCTGTCGACGAAGCAAAGGGCGGAAAACTCTGAGGATCTGAATCTGAAATACAAAAAAAAAAAAAAAAAAAAACTACATTTGTTAGGTGATTTTACTTTTTTTCTTTACTACATAAGTCCATATATCCTGCATCATAGATTTGATTTGTTCTGTGTGTAAATAAAATGTAGAAAGTTATAAAATTAAAGAAAAAAAAACATTGACTCAGAGGATTTGTCCAAACTTTTGATTCTGAATCTAAGGCTACGAGTGATGACTGACTTTTGGCTCTTTTGGCTCTTTGGGCTCCGCTCATTTCAAAGAGCCATTCAAACGACTGGCTCTTTTACTATTGATTCATACGACAGGTTCAGTGTTAATCAGTATAAAAATAAGCTCAAACTAGAAAGAAAACGAGTCGGTTCTTTTAAAAAAAAACAGATGTTCAAGGATTCAAACCTCACATCACTAAAGGACGATCAAAAGATGTTCCCACGAAACCGAACCCGGGGAAAACCGTGTCGATCGGAGCTGTGACGTCTCGAATTCGCGAGAAAAAAGACGACTCAGACACGATTCGCTCTAAAAACAGGTGGATCTTCACATCTCACACGACGTCGTCCTCAGGGTTAAAGAAACGCAGTGAAATATTGATAATGTTTCAGGTTCAGAAGCTCCATGACTTCACGTGTATCGATCTAATGGAGCGGTTCATGTAAAACGAGACGCGACCCAACGACCTTCATCCCCTCAATGTAACTGGAGATTATCATGTAAAAAAAAAACACCCACAATGCATCAGACCAACACATCTGACCTGATCCCGGAGCTGGTTCAGCGTCATGTTGTACTTGTACTTTACTCGAGTATTTACTTCTATGGGAATCTGACAGCGGAGTGTGAGGAGGGTGTGAATAAGGTCCGGGAGAGATCGCTAAATGACTTAAACATTCATGGATGACGTTTAAAACCTCTTCACATGTGTTTTTGATGAAGGAACAATGTTTAAGTTTGGTTAAATTTAGTGTCACCGCTTTTTTAGTATCAACACTACTTTTTATCGCACATGGACTGTCGTGAAAACACCAGCGTCCTCCTGCTCTCCTCTGGACTTCTTCTCTCTCTCTCTCATCATCCTCCTCATCCATCTCTCCTCCTCCCTCTTTCCAAATCGTCTACTCTTCTCCTCTTCTCCTCCTGCCTCTCTCTGAGTCATCTCCTTCCTTCCCTCTCTCCTCCTCCTCATCTCCAAGTCATCTCTTCTCTCTCTTTGTCGTCTCTCCTCCTCTCGTCCTCCCTCTCTCTTAATTCCTCTCCTCTTCTCCTGCCTCTCTCTGAAGCATCTTCTCCCTTCCCTCTCTCCTCCTCCTCCTCTCCAAGTCACATCCTCTTCTCTCTCTGCGTCATCTCTCCTCCTCTTCCTCTCCTCTTCCCTCTTTGACTTATCTCCTCCCTTCCCTCTCTCTCCTCCTCCTCTCTGCGTCATCTCTCCTCCTCCTCCTTCTCCTCTCGTCCTCTCTCTCTCTGACTTGTCTCCTGTCCTCTTCTGTCTCCTCAAATCATCTACTCTCCTCATCCCTCTTTCCGAATCATGTACTCTCCTCCTCTCCTCCTCCTACTCCTCTCCAAGCCATCTCCTCTTCTCTCTCTGCGTCATCTCTCCTCCTCCTCCTCCTCGTCCTCTCTGTTTCCGAATCATCTACTCTCCTCCTCTCTTCCCGCCTCTCTCCAAGTCATCTCATCTTCTCTCTCTGTGTCGTCTCTTCTCTCTTGTCCTCCCTCTCCTCCTCCTCCCTCTCTCCGCCTCACCTCCTCTCCTCTTCCTCAGTCTGTTCATCTCAGACAGTTTTTTCCGTCCGCAGGTTCAGGATCCTGGAGCAGGCTGAAGGCTGAAGGTGAAAGTAGGAAAGGACCAAAGGTAAAGTGTTGTAGTTTTAATCAGATTTTCAGATGAGGAAGACCACCGCTCAGCCGATCATCTCTCATCCAACAGCGTGGCTCTGGAGGCTCCTCACTGCTCCTCACTGCTCCTCACTGCTCCTCCTCGCTGACCGTCTGAGCCTCTCTGTGTGGAGTTTGCATGTTCTCCTCGTGTCTGGATGAAACTCAATCGAACCAAAAACACACGACGGCTCAAATCCTCCAGCGAAGTCCCGACCAAGACTCTGAAGATCTGAGATGGGCCCCAGGTGCTGCTCCACTGAGGAGGTGCCCCAGCAGCATGGAAGGATGGAAGGATGGAAGGATGGACTGCAGTGGTTGCCTTGGTCGTGATTGGCTGCTCTTGTGGCTGACTGGCTGGCACACAGAGCAGTTTTTAAACTTTTTTTTTTTTCCATTTTTAACTTGCATTTTTTACTTAAAATGTTGGGATTTTGACCATCTACGAAGTGCAGTGTGTCCAGTTGAAAGGATAGACGTTAAAGACTGTTGGATTGTATGATTTGAGCTGTATCCATGGCAACCGTGCATGGACCTAGCGATGCTAACCAGCTAGCTCTGCAACACGAATAAAAAGAGAATGACGTGTTTCATCACTGATCAAAACAACAGAGCAGAGAGAAAAAGAAGAAGTTTAAATCTGTCAACTGGCCAAATCGTTGTAGGAGTGAAGAAGTTTCGCTGCTCGTTCAAACCTCTTCTTCAATTCGGATCAAATCGGACCAGAACTGAAGAAGCGGCTTGGACGAGCAGCGAAACTCCTACAACGATTTGTCCAGTTGACAGAGTTAAACTTCGTCTTTTGCTCTGGATCAGACCTGGACGACTGAGCTTTTACACAAACAACAGAACAGAGAGAAAAAGAGGCTTAGGAGAGACTTTTGTCCAACCAGAGTTCACCTGGCTCCCCCTGGAGGCTGCTGTGATGCTGCAGGACACAGAGGAGAGACACTTTTGTCCTGAGAGCTGTTACTCTCTTCAGATTATCCCGACTCTGGATCTGACGACTCGACCTGTTGAGACTTTTGTTCTGTTTGTGCGGCTCATTGTGCTTAAACTTCCCTTTGGAGACAAATCAGATGAAATGTAGACGACACATTTCCCTCCAGAGACGGTAAAGTATCTGCTTAACCGCCTCAACATAGTGACAGTCAGATCTTTTTCGCAGGTTTGGTCAAATGTTTTACGATTAGATGCCGACAGCGCACAGTAGCCAGACACAAACTGCTGCTTTTACAATATATTTTAAAGGGGAAACAAAATGTCCAAATTTACAAGCGAAAAGCTGTTGAATTTGATACTTGCATCTAGTCTTGATAAGTGTCCAGGAGACTTCAGATCTTTCAGAAATGCTCTCCATCAGCTGCGTCTGTCAGAGGGCTCCACCGCACACACGTCCATGTTGTGTTTTGGCCGTTTGAACAGCTCCATTACAACAGCGCGGCGGTAATATCGGGACGGCGGCCCAGGTGACGCCTGACGAGCCAGGCACTTTCCTCAGGATCCACTTTGAACCACGCAGTTGGTCCGTCACTCTCCGGTCTGCTGAAAGCCTGTCATCCAGCCCCAATCGAAAAATGTGTTTGAGTGCGAACGGTGATGTGCGTCAAAGTCTCGCGCCAACAACAACTGCAGAGCGGCGTCTGGAACAGGGGCAACGGGAGTGAATGACAACGAAGGGGTGAGCGCGAGGTCCCGGGTTCTGCTAAAGAAGCTTGTTTGAGCTGTTTAGTATCTCAAGCTGTCGTTGTGTCCTGAGGCAAGACACTTCCCGTCTTTATAAATGAGGCGTGTGAGCGGCGGCGGCGGCTGGAGGGACAGTGAGTTACCGCCATTAAATAAAGAGAATAACGAGCGGATGACGAATGAAACCACACTCGCTCCACACGACCAGTCCTCAAAGAGCCTCTGTCAATTTGAAATCTGAAAAATGCGTCTTAATATTTCACAGTCTGGCATGAAACCTGAATGTTCCCAAGTACGGCTTTAACTTTCTATTTCCAAGGAAGATGTTATTCCTTTTGCCTGGAATGTTCATCAAACTTATCCTAATGACATTGTTCAGTCCAGATGTTTTGCAGTGACGTCACGCTGGCGGTGTTCTGCATGTATCTCTATGGTGGAATGTTCAGCAGTTGCCATGGAGACACAATGCGCTCGCTGGCAAAAAAAAAAAAAAAGACAGAATACAAAATGGATTAAAACAGCACATTTTTGTTAAGAGGAGCCTGTGATGAATCTGAACGTGCATGGTTCTGTTTAAGAGTTTCAGTTTCAACAAAAAGGTGAGAAAGGCTAACGGAAAAACCTTTTGGCTAACGCTAGCTAGCTTGTGTTTTCATGATCTACATTTTAGCTAAAGAAGTGGACTGAGTGAGTGTGACGTCACCCACAGCGTTCAGCTCCAGACAAATGAAGCTAATCGAGGCTGGAGCAGGTGTAGCGGCAAATTTAGAGCAGAGTTCCATATTTGGTATTCTGACCACGAGTATCATAGCAACCAAAGAGCCAATCAGGAGCAGGAGTGACCTCGGGGAAAGAAGGCGCATGATTTGTCTGTTATTAATGTTCATATGTTGATTTACAGAGACAAAAGTGAAACAAAAACCCCAGGATCATGTAGAGGGTTAATATGAACATTTAAATGACGAGTCTGAGAGCAGCAGTTACAGACAGAGTTTTTCAATAGAAAGTGAACTGGAGCCAGAGCCGGATGTGCGCTCATGATCACTTCCTGTTTAGAACACAGCGGCGGTAGCTAGCAGGTTAGCTACGTCCATTTATATAACAGAATATGAGGTTAGAATAATGAATAACTCATGTTGGCTCCTGTATTAAAGTTCTGACTGACTCATTCGGGCGACAGTACTTCGACAAATATCAGTACTTGTAGGATTTGTCGTTTTATGTTTTAGACGTGGTCAGATCCTGTGTTTTTTGTTTAAACGCTTCATTAAATCACAGCGTTAATAGTTTTTGTACTATATTTTTTGAGCTGCTTTCAATCATTCAAGTCCCTCCACCACACTTTATTTCAAGGAACCAGTTTCGATACGAGTTTTAATATCGATTATTATCTGCTTTTCGACGACCCTCTTGACAGTTGTTCAGTCGCCAGTTGAGTTTTATTGAGCAAAAGACGTTCGGTTTGTAGATTATGATCTTTTTATCTGGAGAAGTCGGTCACTGTTTAATGTGAAAAAGGTCAGATGGAAACTCTTGAGGTTTGTGCGACTATCGGTGCGAACAATAGACCCACAGAGAGTCTCACACACACTGGAGATACTTGTGGACAGACGTGGTTTAAAACAATGCACGTTCCAGCCTCTTCCCTCAATCCCACGAGACCCGGCTCGGTTTTCCACAAAATAAAAGACCGGAAGGATTCTCTGCTGGACTCCATCAAGGCCGTCGCTGATACGACCACAGTCCTAATGTTGTCTCCTTTTATAACGAGCAAGTTTTTTTTAGCTTTCTCCCGTGTTTTAACGTCGTCAAAAACACGTCTGAAGAGCTGGTAGATGTCGTCCATGCATGTTTGAGTCATCTAGAGATCTCTCCTGGGCCCGATTCAAACTCTGCTGTAAGATTCTGTACGAGGCTCCGCCCACATGCCTACATCACCCACGCTCCACACGACAATCCTCCATAAATCTACAAAAACATGAGACAAAACTGTTCACTACGACTTCACAAACCTGATCTATGTGCAGTAGGTTCATTAGTGATGCAGCTGATACCTAAATACCTCCTCTTTAATACCCCATAGAAGTAAATACCTCCTCTTTAATACCCCATAGAAGTAAATACCTCCTCTTTAATACCCCACAGAAGTAAATACCTCCTCTTTAATACCACATAGAAGTAAATACCTCCTCTTTAATACACATAGAAGTAAATACCTCCTCTTTAATACCCCACAGAAGTAAATACCTCCTCTTTAATACCCCACAGAAGTAAATACCTCCTCTTTAATACCCCATAGAAGTAAATACCTCCTCTTTAATACCACATAGAAGTAAATACCTCCTCTTTAATACTCCACAGAAGTAAATACCTCCTCTTTAATACCACATAGAAGTAAATACCTCCTCTTTAATACTCCACAGAAGTAAATACCTCCTCTTTAATACCCCATAGAAGTAAATACCTCCTCTTTAATACTCCACAGAAGTAAATACCTCCTCTTTAAAGGTTAATGTAACGTGTGGTGGAAGGTCTGCTGGTCTCGTCCCCATGGAGATGTTATTACTTCCAAAGTACGGCATTAAACTGATCTATCTACATTTATCATACTCAAGCATTATTAGTCTGCAACATCTCCAAAGCTCAAACGCTCTGTTCCACCTTGTGATGTCATGAAGTGGTAGTTTTCAAGTTAACAGCTCCTTTTACCTTTAGTTCAGTAGTAGATCGACAACTCCAGACGCTGAAATGATCCAAATGATTCTAGAAATGAAGGTGTGTGGAGTTTAAAAACACAGTGGAGCACTTCCTGTATTACCACTTGATGACATCACAAGGTGGAACGGAGTGTTTTTAGTTTGAGGGACCAACACAACAAAACACAACTCATTTTTTTTTTTTTTTTTGATGAGGAAACAACATTCAAACATAGCCCAACAGTGTAATATGTTCCCTTTAACGTTCGTGACTCTCGAGACGCTTTATTTTATATTTTCATTGTCAAAAATCTGCGTTTATGACAAATTCTAGATCGTGAGGCGCTTCCTCCTCCAGAAACAGAGCCGTGGTTGTAGTCGTCCTCTCCCCTGAAACACAGGACTGAACCATTTCACCATTAGCCTAATTACACCGCGTCTCCAATCAGTTTGGAGTCATTCGATCCTCTAACTGACGACTTCCAGCTTCGCTCCAGACAAAAAAAAACTGACTCGGCAACTCCCAGAAGCCACGACGTTCCCGACTCCCCCCCAAATATCCTCGGCTCATTCCCAATTATCCTAACTACCCCAAAATGCTCCCGGGACACTGCACAAACCAACGAGCGAAAAGTGCGGAGTCCAGCGAAACGCCACTCTGAAGCCACCAGAGGAATTTCACCAACTTTTCACTAAGACGGTTGTGGCTGGTGTTTAAAGTTTCACTGTGTAACATTTCACCTGCTGCTTCGATCTCCATGGAGACAAGAAGGTGACGCCCCCAGCTAGGGCAAGTTACAGGTCAGATCTGTGGAGAGGTGAGTCCGCGAACAGTAAGAATGTTTGTGTTTTTAGCTATTTTTCCAGCAGGGTCATATATGGTGATGCTAACTCGAGGCACTGCTCCGTCTGAAGCCCTGTTACTCAAGCTAGACTTTAATTTGAGTTTAATCTGATCATAAAGCGCGGACTTAGTTGGATCTACAACATTTGAGCTGATTTTTGCTGTAAACGAGTCTCTCAAACGGTAAATTACGGTTACGCTACGCTAGCTAGCATTAGCCAAAAGTTTTTCCGTTAGCGATTTTCATCTTTTTGTTGAAAATCAAACAGGACCATGAACACTCAGATTGATCATACGCTCCTGAAACTGTGCTCGATTTTGTCTTAAAACTTTTTTTGCCGGCGAGTGCGTTGTGTCTCCATGGCAACTGCAGAACATTCCGCCATAGAGATACACGCAGAAAACCCCCAAGCGTGACGTCACTGCAAAACCATCTGGATTGAACAGTGTAATACAGATACGTTTAATGAACATTCCAGGCAAAAGGAATAACATCTCAGCATCTCCATGGCGACCAGATGCAAGATCAGAAAAGTTACACAGTGCAGCTTTAAGTACATGGATTTTTTTTGGTGGCATGGGACCTGTGGTAAATATTTATCATAGTTTCACGACAGTTAAGTGTTTTTTTTGCTGCTGAAAAATAGTTCCTGGCTTTTTCGCTCAAACTGGGATTCAAAGCTCATTCCCAATTATCCTAACTCCCCCGGAATCCTCCCGGGACACGGCCGAAAACCTAAACCACGGCGAGCGCTGCGGAGTCAAACGAAACGCGATCCGTAAGTCACCCAAGTTCACGTCTTAAAGAGAATTAACATAACTGATACTATTAAAACGTCAACGAGCATCGGCGAAGAGCGCTTCAGCGATCCCAGAGCGACTCGGAGAGAGTGAAGGAGGCGAAACGCACGATAGAGTTTCCACCTTAGGCGAAAATCCGACCCAAACCGGCCCCGTTTCAGACTCTGAAGGAGCCAAAGTCCAACAGGATCAGGATTAAGAAAGAGAGAATGTTTAGAGTTTCACCTTTTGAATCAGACGCTCCACCTCTAAAAAAGTTTTATAAAAGAGCTGAAGAAATGAGGAGTATCTGGAGGAGTAAAGAGGAGAAAGAAGGAGGAGAAGGAGGAGGTCTGGAGGAGTAAAGGGGAGGAAGAGGGAGGAGGGGAGGTCTGGAGGACTAAAGGGGAGAAAGAGGGAGGAGGAGGTCTGGAGGGGGGGAAAAAGGAGGGAGGTCTGGAGGACTAAAAGAGAGGAGGAGGAGGAGGTCTGGAGGACTAAAGGGGAGAGAAGGAGAAGGAGGAGGAGGAGGTTCTGGAGGACTAAAGGAGGAGAGTGAGGGGAGGAGGAGGAGGACGTCTGGAGGACTAAGGGGAGAGAGGAGGAGGAGGAGGTCTGGAGGAGTAAAGGGGAGAGAGGGAGGAGGGGGAGAGGAGGAGGTCTGGAGGACTAAAGAGGAGGAAGAGGGAGGAGGAGGAGGTCTGGAGGACTAAAGAGGAGAGTAAAGGAGGAGGAGAAGGGGCGGAGTCTGGACATATTATGAACAGTGTGATTGGTCCACACTTTAAACTCCGCCCCTGCAGGTGTTTGTATCAGAAACACTTGTCTGTGATCAGTTCTGTGTGATGTGACCAACTACTTGAAATCACAGACACTGAAAACAGCTCAAACTTTGAGAAAGCTGCAGATTTACCTTCACCTTCACTGTAAAGTCGCCAAAAAAACGACTCGCTCTGATCGAATCCACAAACGCGGCGCTCGGGGACAGACTCAAAGGACGGCGAAACGTGCTTTTTTCAAATATGGCCGCCGTTCAAAACCACAGAACTTTATTGCTGCACCGAGAGTCAATATTTGCGTAGAATAATAAAGCTAATTCAGGTACGTTTATGAGCGTAGAAGACCACAGGGAAAAATATTCGAGGTGTGTTTTACATCCAAGCTGCACAAGTCAAATACGGAGCGATTAAAGCGATGGCGCCAACAGTCAATGTACGACTGCAATGCATTATGGGACATTATATAAGACTCAACAGTTTGGTTCAGTCTGGGCCAGAGGTGGAACATAACCAAGTACAAGGAGTAATGTGCCATACTTAAGTACACATTTGAGGTGCTTTACTTTAACACATTTCACAGTGGATACTTTTTACTTTTACTTCACTACATCTGAGTGCAGTATCTGTACTTTCTACTGCACTACAAGTATTTTTTGTCATGATTTGAGACCTGCGGAAAAGGCTGAGAGTTTATCTTTAACATGTTCAGAATTTGAGTCGTTTGAAGCTCAAAATCTGCGCGAAATACTTTTACTTTTTACTCTTTAAGTATGTTTTTAAACAGGTACTTTAATACTTTCTTTTCATGCAATACTTTTACTTTTACTTGAGTATTTTTTATGTAACGTCTTCCACCTCTGGACATTTCATTATATATAGATTATTTCTTATACACGTGGTTAAATTAAGAGCGTTTCCGTAGCAATACACAATCCAACTTCTGATCTATCCCGAATGGTCAAAAGTCCTCAAAATGGCGTCCTTAAAGAGGTGTGTTTTACTTCTCAGGGGTTTTAACTGTAACACATAACATACCAGACTATAAGTTGCACTTTTTTTCATAGTTTGACCGAGGGTGCTGCGATTTATATGTGAAATATGTTTTTTTCTTTATTATTATGCATTTTTTGGCTGGTGCGACTTAAACGCCCGAAAATAGATCACACCACGTTTCCTTTTATTGTTTTAAAAATGCTATATTTGCCCAAAACAAGGTAAGTTTTATACGTTTCAGTTTCGTTTCGGATGTCTGATTGATGTCGGCTTGTGGGCGGGGCCTTGTACAGAATCTAAACGTAAAGAAGGTCTGAATAAGACGCAGGAGAGATCGCTAAATGACTCAAACATGCATGGATGACTCTACAACCACTTCAGACGTGTTTTTGATGAGGGAACAGCGTTAGAACAGGGTGCAAAGCCAAAAAAAAACTATTTTAACTGACAAATCATGTGACCAAAACTCTTCGCAACATCATTTAACCGACAAATTTACGCCCAGGAAGCTTCTCGCTGAATTAGACATTTAATGGATTTTGTAAAACTACAACGCTCAAGAAAATATAAGCACATAACAATCACACTTACACATTATTACGAACAAAAAGAGCGCCACAAAAACATACAGCAGCTTATTAAAACGCAGCCTGTGCACAACACCAGCCCAAAAGTAGCTACAAGTAGTGAAAACGAGCACAAAACCGCCGATTAGCATCGCGCTAACATCAATGTAAAACTCCATAGACACGTGAGCGCCACTAGCGTCGTTCAGTTCAGCGAAAAACAGGGTAGAATAATCCAACTGCTGAAGTCTGAAGCAATACAGCAGCTACGGAAGCTCTGAGCAGACAAAACATTAACTCAAAACAGAAAATATCTTTGACCACTGGGGGCAGAAGACTTCGAAGAGTGAGGTCACATGTTAGAAAAAACAGGTTCTACTCTCGATTTTAAGACCAACAACAGTTATAACGATCCTCTGGGTTCTTAAAAAGTCGTCCAAACTCGACGTCGCAGTGGCTGAGCGGCTCGAACTCTCGCCTCACAGCAAAAAGATTCACGGTTCAACTCCTCACACAGCCCTAGTGACAGGTCAGGTCTTTGAGGAGGCGAGCCCACACGCAGTTAGAACACACGGTATTTTCTTCGCAAATTCTTAGAAATATCCAAAAGGTGAATTCCCTAACGCTGAGCCTGATTGTTTCTCTGGCCGTGTGTGACAAATGTGCTGTTATTGGCGTGTAGAAAAATGTGGTTATGTCATTTGAAACTCAGCGACGAGGACGAGCCGCACCTCCACCAGGGTTAGGGCTGGAAGTTACATTTTGCACCTTTAAGTGTCCACACAGTCTGCGCCGGTATCTGCCCCGGCCTCCACGTCCCAACACCAACAGCCCCGTGTGTTCTCAGTAAAGTAATACCTCCGTCTGATTGATGGGTATTTTGAGTCCCGGCCTCCCGCTGCACCTGGTCTGAACCCACAAACGCACAAACGCAGGTTACATTCGTGCGCAGCATTAACATAATATGCAAAACCATGTACCAGAGATTTTACCAGAGGGCACCGCAGAGACAACGGCGAGGGAGGCGAGGAATGTGAGGTTTACTGCGACACGAGGACGAGAGGCGAGCGAGATTATGAGAGTGGGTCAACCTCCATTTTGTTTTTACTGTGAGGCAACAATAGACTGTATGTATAAACGGACGTAGCTAACCTGCTAACGAGAGCGATCGTCTGTCTGTACCTGCTGCTGTCAGACTCATTTTGGTCTTAAATGTTCGTATTAACCCTCGACATGATCCTGGGGTTTTTATTTTTTCACTTTTGTGTCTGTAAATCAAGATATGAACATTAATAACAGACACATCAGGTCCTTCTTTCCCCGAGGTCGCTCCTGTTAGCGTTAGCAACAGGTTTGATTGACAGCGTTGCTAAGGACCCGCTCCCTGTTAAATCAGTGTGAGAAAGGGACCGTCAACAGCCTCGCTCCTGATTGGCTCTTTGGTTGCTATGATACTCAGGGTCAGAATTCCAAATATGAAACTCAGCTCTAAATTCGCCGCTTTAACCGCTCCAGCCTCGATGAGGTTTGTTTAACTACAGAAGTGGGGCATCAAAATTTGACCAATTTATGTTGATACCTGTCATGGTTTATGTGCGGCAAGTATTTACAATTTTCCAGTTTCATAGTTTGCTCCTGTTTGTTCCTGTTGGCTCCCGTTCGCTCCCATTCGTTCCCGTTTGCTCCCGTTTGCTCCCGTTTGCTCCCGTTTGGCCCTGTTCGCTCCTGTTTGCTCCTGTTTGCTCCTGTTTGCTCCTGTTTGGCCCTGTTCGCTCCTGTTTGCTCCTGTTTGCTCCCGTTTGGCCCTGTTCGCTCCTCCTGTTTGCTCCTGTTTGCTCCTGTTGGCTCCTGTTTGCTCCTGTTCGCTCCTGTTTGCTCCTGTTTCCCCGTTTGGCTCCTGTTCGCTCCTGTTTGCTCCTGTTCGCTCCTGTTCGCTCCTGTTTGCTCCTGTTCGCTCCTGTTTGCTCCTGTTTGCTCCCGTTTGGCCCTGTTGGCTCCTGTTCGCTCCTGTTTGCACCCGTTTGGCCCCGTTTGCTCCCGTTTGCTCCTGTTTGCTCCCGTTTGCTCCCGTTTGGCCCTGTTCGCTCCTGTTCGCTCCTGTTTGCTCCCTGTGGCCCTGTTCGCTCCTGTTCGCTCCTGTTTGCTTGTTTGGCCTGTTGGCTCCTGTGTTCGCTCCTGTTTTGCTCCCGTTTGGCCCCGTTTGCTCCCGTTTGCTCCTGTTTGCGTTTCCCGTTTGCTCCCGTTTGCTCCTGTTTGTTTGGCCCTGTTCGCTCCTGTTCGCTCCTGTTCGCTCCTGTTCGCTCCTGTTCGCTCCTGTTTGCTCCCGTTTGCTCCCGTTTGGCCCTGTTTGCTCCTGTTTACTCCTGTTTGCTCCTGTTCGCTCCTGTTCGCTCCTGTTTGCTCCTGTTTACTCCTGCTTTCTCCTGTTTGCTCCTGTTTGCTCCTGTTCGCTCCTGTTCGCTCCTGTTTGCTCCTGTTTACTCCTGTTCGCTCCTGTTCGCTCCTGTTTGCTCCTGTTTACTCCTGCTTTCTCCTGTTTGCTCCTGTTTACTCCTGCTTTCTCCTGTTTGCTCCTGTTTACTCCTGCTTTCTCCTGTTCGCTCCTGTTTGCTCCTGTTTGCTCCTGTTTGCTCCTGTTTGCTCCTGTTTGCTCCTGTTTGCTCCTGTTTGCTCCTGTTCGCTTCTGTTCGCTCCTGTTTGCTCCTGTTTGCTCCTGCATTTGGCTTAAATTTGAATCAACTTTCTTGCCTAAAACTACATTGTCGCAACAGCGCCCCCTACAGAACAAATACATCTTTATGCAGGGCTGAAAATTTTCCAATATTTCAAACAAAATTCCATTTGGTCGTCTCAATCAAAAAAGTCGATGAGACCCCTGCGTTGCCGTGGCGACGCTCCAAAGTGCCCATGTTATCCTAACAATGTCCCAATCATGAGAAAAAATATTCGTATCATGGAATATATGAAATTTGGCATAACTCTTCATGTCATCGTGATCAAAAAAGTCAATTTGACCCATGTCATTTCTTTCAGTGGGTTGCCATGGCGATGCGTGAAAAAGCCCATGTTATCCTAATGGAACATTTTCCAAATTTTCCTACATTTCAAAGTAATATAAAAACGTATTAGCTTCAGTGAGGAACGTGAAATTTGGCACAGTGACTCTTCAGGTCGTCCCCGTCAAAAAAGTCTGGGGGCCAAAGTTGCAGTGTTGCCATGGCGATACCTGGAAAAATCCATATTTTTCCATTTTAGTGCATCAGCCCTTCCCATGTGTGACTTTGTTTAGTGACAAGTGCAGCTCAAAGCCACAAGAAAATGTTGTGTTAGCGCCACTTGTGTCCGGAGGGTCTGGAGCGTCTGGAGCGTCTGGAGCGTCAGGAGCGTCAGGAGCGTCAGGAGCGTCAGGAGCGTCTGGAGCGTCTGGAGCGTCAGGAGCGTCTGGCGTCTGGAGCGTCTGGAGCGTCTGGAGCGTCAGGAGCGTCTGTCTGGAGCGTCTGGAGCGCGACAGGAGCGTCAGGAGCGTCAGGAGCGTCAGGAGCGCCTGGAGCGTCTGGAGCGTCAGGAGCGTCAGGAACGTCTGGAGCGTCTGGAGCGTCTGGAGCGTCTGGAGCGTCTGGAGCGTCAGGAGCGTCAGGAGCGTCTGGAGCGTCAGGAGCGTCTGGAGCGTCTGGAGCGTCTGGAGCGTCAGGAGCGTCTGGAGCGTCTGGAGCGTCTGGAGCGTCTGGAGCGTGTGGAGCGTCAGGAGCGTGTGGAGCGTGTGGAGCGTCTGGAGCGTCTGGAGCGTCTGGAGCGTCAGGAGCGTCTGGAGCGTCAGGAGCGTCTGGAGCGTCAGGAGCGCCTGGAGCGCCAGGAGCGCCAGGAGCGTCAGGAGCGTCTGGAGCGTCTGGAGCGTCAGGAGCGTCAGGAGCGTCTGGAGCGTCTGGAGCGTCAGGAGCGTCAGGAGCGTCAGGAGCGTCTGGAGCGTCTGGAGCGTCTGGAGCGTCTCTGAGCGTCGTCAGGAGCGTCTGGCGTCTGGAGCGTCTGGAGCGTCTGGAGCGTCAGGAGCGTCTGGAGCGTCTGGAGCGTCAGGAGCGTCAGGAGCGTCTGGAGCGTCAGGAGCGTCAGGAGCGTCTGGAGCGTCAGAGCGTCAGGAGCGTCAGGAGCGTCAGGAGCGTCAGGAGCGTCAGGAGCGTCAGGAGCGTCTGGAGCGTCTGGAGCGTCTGGAGCGTCTGGAGCGTCTGGAGCGTCTGGAGCGTCTGGAGCGTCTGGAGCGTCTGGAGCGTCTGGAGCGTCAGGAGCGTCAGGAGCGTCAGGAGCGTCAGGAGCGTCAGGAGCGTCAGGAGCGTCTGGAGCGTCAGGAGCGTCAGGAGCGTCTGGAGCGTCAGGAGCGTCAGGAGCGTCAGGAGCGTCAGGAGCGTCAGGAGCGTCTGGAGCGTCTGGAGCGTCAGGAGCGTCAGGAGTCTGGAGCGTCAGGAGCGTCTGGAGCGTCTGGAGCGTCTGGAGCGTCTGGAGCGTCAGGAGCGTCTGGAGCGTCTGGAGTCTGGTCTGGAGCGTCGTGGAGCGTCAGGAGCGTCTGGAGCGTCTGGAGCGTCAGGAGCGTCAGGAGCGTCAGGAGCGTCTGGAGCGTCAGGAGCGTCAGGAGCGTCTGGAGCGTCTGGAGCGTCTGGAGCGTCAGGAGCGTCTGGAGCGTCAGGAGCGTCAGGAGCGTCAGGAGCGTCAGGAGCGTCAGGAGCGCGTCAGGAGCGTCAGGCGTCAGGAGCGTCAGGAGCGTCAGGAGCGTCTGGAGCGTCTGGAGCGTCTGGGCGTCAGGAGCGTCAGGAGCGTCAGGAGCGTCAGGAGCGTCAGGAGCGTCAGGAGCGTCAGGAGCGTCTGGAGCGTCAGGAGCGTCTGGAGCGTCAGGAGCGTCTGAGAGCGTCTGGAGCGTCTGGAGCGTCAGGAGCGTCAGGAGCGTCAGGAGCGTCAGGAGCGTCAGGAGCGTCAGGAGCGTCTGGAGCGTCTGGAGGAGCGTCTGGAGCGTCTGGAGCGTCGGGCGTCAGGGTCTGGAGCGTCAGGAGCGTCTGGAGCGTCAGGAGCGTCAGGAGCGTCCGGAGCGTCAGGAGCGTCTGGAGCGTCTGGAGCGTCAGGAGCGTCAGGAGCGTCAGGAGCGTCTGGAGCGTCAGGAGCGTCTGGAGCGTCAGGAGCGTCAGGAGCGTCAGGAGCGTCAGGAGCGTCAGGAGCGTCAGGAGCGTCACTTCAGGCAGCAGCTCTCGTCTCATTATCTGCACTGATCAGGACTAAGCTGCTGCGTTGATAATAATTGGATTAGGATTCACGAGGTCTGGGGCTGATCTGCAGCGAGTCTCTGGATCAAACTGGGAAAGTCGGCGGCGTTCCGTTCGCCGGCCCCTCGAGACTCGTCTGTGATTCCTCTGAGGCGTCTCCGGCGTCTACGACATTTACGACTGACACGTCTCGACTCTGGAAACAAAAACACCAGATTAAAGAGCCACTTCACATTCTGTTGGAGGTTCACCACTCGCTTGTCTCTATGGAGCTGTTTGCTAAAAAAGTTCCACAGTATGGCATTAAACTTCTGTCTAGAACTTATTTGATTACAGATGTTTTTATTGGTGGAAAAATACCTTGAAAAACACGCACTGAACTGGGCCTCTTTGTCTCCATGGAAACACTGTCGCTTTTCCTAAAATGTCCCACAGTATGGCTTTAAACGTATCTATCCTGCATGAATTTCAGATGTTTTTATTGCTAGAAAAACACACCCCCCTGGAGAAACATGCATTCTTTCGGGCTCGCCTCTCCGCAGACCTGTTCTTTTACGCTGCTTCTTGACCCGCTGCTGCTCGTTTCCATGGAGACGGGTGAGTTTAATGCCACAGTGCAGCTTTAACGTGGCTGAGAGAGAGCGATTTGATCTGGAAGGAGTTAGGTCTCTGCAGACGAGTGAACGGAGCCTGTTTTTCCCAAACTTAAACAATACAAAATATAAATCCATTAGTTTCCCAGTTCTTGGAAAATGCATTTTAGATTTCCATGGTTTTCCACAACAATGAGCCTCTGATTACTCCTGCTCCGACTCGTCCTCTCTCCTCCTCTCCTCCTCTCCTCCTCTCCTCCTCTCTCCTTATCTCTCTCTCTCTCTTTACTCTCTACTCTCTCTACTCTACCCTCTCTACCGCTTCCTAATTTTCTCTCCTCCTCCTCTCCTTTTCTCCCCCCTTCTCTCTCTCCTCTCCTCACCTCCATATCCTCCTCTCTCACTCATCTCTCCTTTCCTCCCTTTCTCTTCTTCTCGCTCTCTCTACACCTCTCTTTCTTCCCCTCTCTCTCTTTCCTATCTCTCTGTGTCTCACTCTCCTTCTCTTTCCTTGTTTTCTTGCTCTCTTCCTCCTCTCCCCCTTTCTCCTCTCCCTCTTTCCCTCTCTCCTCCTCTCACTCCCTCTCTCCTCTCTCTTCCTCTGTTATTTCCCCTCTCTCCTCCTCCCTCTTTCTCTTTCTTCTCTCCAGACACCGTGTTGTTGATGAATCCAATCAGAAGCTCATTTCTCTCTATTTGGAAACTCAACGTATCCCCCTGTTCTCCTCCTGTCCTCCTCCTGTCCTCCTCCTCCTCCTATCCTCCCCCTGTCCTCCTCCTGTCCTCCTCCTGTCCTCCCCCTGTCCTCCTCCTGTCCTCCTCCTGTCCTCCCCCTGTCCTCCTCCTGTCCTCCCCCTGTCCTCCTCCTGTCCTCCTCCTGTCCTCCTCCTGTTCTCCTCCTGTCCCCCTCCTGTCCTCCCCCTGTCCTCCTCCTGTTTTCCTGTGAGACGAGAGTGAGACGAGGGTGAGACAAGCGTGAGATGAGCATGAGAAAAGAGACAAGAGTGAGACAAGTGTGAGACGAGCATGAAACGAAAGTGAGATAGCGTGAGACGAGTGTGTGAGACGAATGTGAGACGAGTGTGTGATACGAGCATCAGACGAGTGAGACAAGCGTGAGCATCAGACGAGTGTGAGACGAGCGTGAGACGAGAGTGAGATGAGCGTGAGAGTGAGACGAGCGTGAGCATCAGACGAGTGTGAGACGAGCGTGAGACGAGAGTGAGATGAGCGTGAGAGTGAGACGAGCGTGAGCATCAGACGAGTGTGAGACGAGAGTGAGACGAGCGTGAGAGTGAGATGAGCATGAGCATCAGACAAGTGTGAGACGAGTGTGAAACGTAAGTGAGACGAGAGTGAGACGAGCGTGAGCATCAGACGAGTGTGAGACAAACGTGAGATGAGTGTGAGACGAGTGTGACACTGTTCACGCTCAGAGGTCACAGAGTTTGAGATCTGAGCTGGAGTGAAAACACTCTGTATTTATGAAGGAAAAGATGAGAGTTTCACTCAACGATCTGTTTATGGGTCAGATGAAGAAGAAGAACTGCAGTCTGTTACTCAAGTAAAAGAGCAGATACCTGAGCAGAAAAATACTTAAGTAAAAGTAAAAGTATTAAAATACCTGTTTAAAGATGTACTTAAAGAGTAAAAAGTAAAACTATTTCACACTGATAAGTTTTATAAAGTTTCAAATGTGTCGATTTTAAAAAGATTTGACCTGAATTTTGTTCAACAGAAACAACATTTTTTTTTTTTTCTGTTTTTATTTCTATATTTATGTAATTTTTTGTTTATTCAAATGATGAAGTTGTTAAGCTCAAACTATAATAAAAAATACTTTTACTTTTCAGTCCTGTTAAAAATGTAGTGGAGCAGAAAGTCCAGATCCTGCTCTCAGACGTAGAGAAGTAAAAGAAAAAGTATCTACGTTAAAATGTTCTTAAATGAAGTACAAATAAATGTAATAAAGTACTTTTACCCCGTTACGTTCGTCTGTGGGTCGTATTTCTCTGGTTGTGTTTCGTCGACCTCGTTCAGGGGGGAGGGGCTCAGTGAGTTTCAGCCAATCACAGGCAACTATTTTACTTTTTCCAAAAACTACTTAGAAAAAAAGTGTCACATGGAAAAAGAGATTTAAGCTGGTACTGAAGTATTACAGCAAAGAAGTACTCGTTTAAACATGTACTTAAAGAGTAAAAAGTCAAAGTATTTCACACAGATTTTGAGGCGTAATAAAGCTTCAAATGTGGTAATTTTTTTGATAAATATTTGAGCTGAATCTTGCTTTTCTAGCTTTTTTATTTGTATATTTTAGTTTTTTGTGTTAAAATTAAACCCTTAGAACTTTTCAGCAGCAACTAAAACAATATTTATTAATAATTTTCAGTCCAGTTCGAGTAGAAAGTACAGATACTGCTCTCAAATGTACTAAAGTAAAAGTAAAACGTATCTTCTTTAAAATGTACTCGAGTAAAGTTCAGATACTTAAATATTTGCTAAAGTACAGAGTTTCGTCTTCAGCCCCTCAGACTTTCCGTAACTTTCCTCGACCTTCATCCTTTTCCATGTGTCCAGGGCTGTTACAGGTCAGCTCTGTGGAGAGGCGACCCCACACTCACAGCACAGGGGGGCGGAGTCAGCCCCAGCTCATTTAAACTTCCAAAAATCTCCTCCACGACGCGATTTCTTTTGGCCGTGTGTTTTCTGGACTCGCTGTTTGCCCTGTACATTTGTGTTTCTGCTCGTGACTATGTGCTACAAGCGACGCCTCGGTGCTAAGAGATGTTTTATCAGACTGACGCCGTTCTGCGAAATTCAGCACGAACGACCCACATCCCATACACATGTACAGGAGCGGGGGTCAGAGGTCAGAGGTCGAACCCAGACAGGGGTGAAAGCGCGACGAAGCCCGTAACCCCTCACTGCGCGGCGCTAAAGCTAAGGTAGCGGCTAAGTGGCTAGCAACTTTACACCTTAATTTGAGACCAGTAGTGACCACGGATGTTACTTTTCAAGGTGCATTGTGGGAAATATGGTCATTCAGACGACACTAAAAATGGTGTGACCCCTCAGTAGCGCCCCCTAGCCTCAAACTATAAGCCTAAGTATGTTTTATTTGATCACGTTTAGCGGCGGAATCAAAAAGAGGACGACATTATCCACATGGAACGAGTTTTTGGCGAATCCGCAGCTCTGCAGGTCAACGCCGGGTCAGAATTGTAAATATGAGGTTCATTAAAAAAAAAAAAAAAAAAAAGCAGCTGGAGAGTCAAACCACAACAACAACATGTGGGGATGTTAAAATTTCAAAAGAACACGCCGGATAAATAAATAAACACAAGAGAATTCTGGGTATTTACAGCGTTACAGCGGTTAACCCTTAGAGACGAGCGAGAAGAGAAAGGAAAAAACACGAAAAACACGAAAACGACGCCGCCATCGACGCTTAAAGGGGCCGCACCACCGCGATTCATCACGAACAGACGAACTGGAGCTGTGTTTGTTTCATTCACACACAAACAAACCTGCAGATTCAGGCGGAAAACGCTCTGTTCCACCTTGTGATGTCATCAAGTGGTGATACAGGAAGTGCTCCGCTGTGTTTTTAAACTCCACACACCTTCACTAGAATCATTTGGATCATTTCAGCCTGATCTTTACTGAACTAAAAGTAAAAGTCGCTGTTAAAACCTGTTGAAAACTACCACTTGATGACATCACAAGGTGGAACAGAGCGTTTTGAGCTTTGAAGATGTTACAGTCAAACGTGTGAATAAAAATCACAAACTCGAGGTCTGTTTTTTGAGGTAACAGCATTAGAACATGACTTAAACCTCACACCGCTCTGTTTGTGATGTCATCAAGTGGTGATACAGGAAGTGCTCCACTGTGTTTTCAAACTCCACAAACTTTCACTAGAATCATTTGGATCATTTCAGCTTCTGGAGTTGCCGATCTACTACAGAACTAAAGGTAAAAGGAGCTGTTAAAACCTGTTGAAAACTACCACTTGATGACATCACAAGGTGGAACAGAGGCTTTTAAGGAAGATAAAGTGTGACTCAAACGTGTGAATGAAACAAAACACAACTCCAGGTCTGTTTTTGATGTTCTAACACTATTAAAACATGACTTAAAGCTACAAGAGTCAGTTTTGTGCGATACAGGACCTTTAAACAGGGAGTTGGTGTTTCAGCTCAGTCAGACGCCATTTTACATTTGATGAAACTGACTTCAGGCACTTCGTTGTGACATATCGACCCTTAATGATGTTGAGCTACAGCACGAGGGCAGGGCAGCTTCACTCTAAAACTCCTCCCTTTGGGGCTGGACTCAGTAAACTCAGGTTAGGACAGACCTCCATCAGCAGTGTCCCACCACCACCACCTCAGAGGAGCCGACACCCCGACCCAGAGCAGTGCTGAAGCTGCTCTGAGTGTTTGGTGGAGATGCTGTGGAGCTCAGGATCAGATCTGTTGGATTGTATTTTTGTTGGATGCCAAAGGAGTCTTTTCCCTTAATAAATAAAAAGTTGAGGCGTGAACAGAGAGATGGTGACCAGCAGCAGAGCCTCTTCCTCGTGTTACATCTCGACTAAACCGGCCCCAGACTGGAGCTGGACCTGCTGCAGACTGAGCGAGACGTCAGGCGAGACGTCAGACGAGACCACTGTCCACCACTGTCCACCACCGTCCATCATCATCCATCATCGTCGATCATCGTCCACCACCGTCCACCACCTTCCACCATCGTCCACCATCTTCCACCACCGTCCATCATCGTCCATCATCGTCCATCATCGTCCACCACCGTCCACCACCGTCCACCACCCCACCACCGTCCACCACCCTCCACCATCGTCCTCCACCATCGTCCACCACCGTCAATCACCATCTACTACCGTCCACCATCACCCACCACCATCCACCACCGTCCACCATCGTCCACCACCTACCTTCCACCACCCTCCACCACCGTCCACCATCGTCCACTGTTCTTCTTCTTATTCTTCTTCTTACTATTATTAGTAAAATGTCTTCTGGATGGAGCTGAAACATCTGGATCATAAGAGCCACGTCCACATGACCCTCACTGAAACCTGGTCTACACTTTTAAATACTATGAAAAATACTACAGTTACATCATAGACCTTTGCTTCAGACTCAAGTAACTCCAAACAACACAATTTACATAATTTGACTACTTAATTGTGAGCCATGTATCTTTAGTAGTGGGGAATGTTCCACAGTATGGCATTAAAAGGGGAAGTTTTGTATCATGTTTTTGTATATTTATGGAGCGCAGACCTTAAGAAGAGTTTGAATAAGGCCTGGAAGAGATCACTAAATGACTCAAACATGCATGGACGACGTCTGCAACCTCTTCAGACACGTTTTTGACGAGGGAACAACTTTAAAACATGAGAAAAAGCTAAAAAACACAAACATTTTAAGCACAAAAACCAAACGCAGTGTAATATCTGTTCTGAGGGTGAAATGCTGGTGTCCATGGAGACGCGTAATGCCACACACTGAAACATTCCAGGTAATGCACTAACATCTCCATGGAGACAAGCAGGTGATGGACAGATGCCACACTCGGAAAAGTTACACAGAGCAACTTTAAAATGTAATATCAGTGATGCAAAAGGGTTTTAATGAACTTTTTAGTATGATCTTCATCTTGATGCAGAACGAGTGGATTTGAAGACTTTAAACTCACATCGTGGCGTCTTTTCTTTATAAAACGTCATGAAACAGACTTTTTTTTGGGGTCAGATTTGTCCCTTGAAACGTCCAAACCGTCAGGACTCATCCTGGGGACATACTGCAGTATTTATGTCTCATTTCATGGAGACACGTTGTCAAACTCATATCTTTCACTTTGGCCCTGACAGGGAGATGAGCTCAGCGTCTCCACGGCGACAGACACAACAGCGACCCAAACAAAGTGAGGTAACGGACACGGACACACGGGCTAGCTAACGCCGCGTCCGCTTCATTAGCAGAGCCGTGGAGGTGTTAGCTTAGCGCTGACAGCTAACAACACAGCGGTGACAATAAGGCTCATAAATCAACAAGAAAACAAGTCAACAGGAAGTGATTGGACGGAGAGGAGGGGTGAGGGGAGAGCGCCCCCTGTGGTTCACTACTATACATGTGTTTTATCTACCTAAATGTATTTAAATAAAACTAATTAGCAAAGATATTTAGTAAAAAAGGTGGTAGAATAGCCAAAAATTGTGCTCAAGTTAGAGTAACGTTTCTCTAAAATAATATTATTCGAGTAGAAGTACAAAGTAGTGGTTCAAGAAGTTACAAGTAAAAGTAAAAAAGAAGTATTTGGGGAAAAGCAGTACTACTCTAGGGAAAAGTAACTTATAACTTTGTCAACGTGAAGCTTTTGTCACTTTAGATTTACTCATAAAAGGAAAAGTATCCGCAACTTTTACTCGAGTAAGAGTACTGTTACTTCAATACAAATACTACTCAAGTAGGAGTAAAAGTACTCCATCTGTCTATCCATCTAAACGAGCAGGTGACGCAACCAGGACAAGTTACAGGTCAGATCTGTGGAGAGGCGTCCCAGCCTATAGTAAAAACACACACTTTTAAGGTATTAGTTAGTAATAAAAAAATATTATAATAGAACAGATGCAACATAGATGAGTTTAATGCCACAGTGTGTAACATTCCAGGGAAAACACGTAACACCGTGAAGACAAGCAGCTGGCAGATCCTCCAGCAGAAGTTACATAATGTGTCTTTAAACTTTTCCACTATAAAGAATCCGTCTGGTCAGTTTACGTCGCTATTAGCCGTGCTGCTATTTCGCCGATCCAACATGCGCCATTTCACAGTGTTGCCAGCAGAGGGAGACAGAAACGCTGAAAATACAAAGTGTACATACAGTATGCGTTGCCGTGGTTTGTGATCATGAACTGTGTGTAAGCATGCTAGTTGTTAGGTTTAAGATCGTGGCATAAGTGCGCTGACGTCTGAAAGGTGTGAAAAGAGCTTATAAACTCATCATGGTGAATGATTAGAATAGTCTGAATGCATGAGGTAAGAGAGAAATAACTGAACCACTGCAAACTGTTTTTAACGTTTTTTTAAGACGGGTAAAAGTCAGGTACAGTCGGTTTTAAAGCGGAACTTTTCTGCAAAATTTACTCACCTAAAGTTGTGTTTGGGAGTGATTCATTCAAGACGCCATTTTTAATCGATTATTTTCAAGACGCCACTGTTTGCAGATGTGACGCCCCATGCGACACTTCACTGTGACACGCCCCCTGCGACACGCCCACTGTGACACGCCCCCTGCGACACGCCCACTGTGATACGCCCCCTGTGACACGCCCACTGTGACACGCCCACTGTGACGTCCGCACTTCCTTCTCCAGTTTTATTTTCTTAATCGCCGATACGCGTCGATTCTTCGTTGTTGCGTCGTCATTTTCGCGCAAATTGAAAATAAATCCGCTGCTCTAGTGTGACGTGCAGCTGTCCATAGGGGGCGCCGACAGCTACACGCCGCTTTGTCGCGACGTCAGCTCACATCCGCTGTTTTCAACATTTCACACATTCTTTCGAGGCGATTGGAGATTTGTACCGTTGTAAAGCACTTCCTCCGACACACAACAGAAAACCTTTGAAAATCCCGTTTTTACTCTGTTACGCCTCAAAAATGTGCGTCCTGTCCCGGCGCCAACCGTCAAATTCGATTACCGTCGTTTTCGGGGCAGCAGATAATATTGATGTATAATGTTCTTGGATTTAGTCTGTTCCAAAACCGCAGCGGCGCAGACTAATACCTGGAAGAAGAGATATCTGCAGATGTTTGGTTAGCTCGGAGTTAGCCGCGGGGGAACGGCGGCGGACGAGGAATTAGACGAGACATGTGCACTACTACTGTTAATGCAATTTACTCACTTCAATTTAATCTTTTCTCAGATATTTTAGGGAGAAATCCAAACATCGTGAGCTAAAACTAAAACGTTGGTATGCTAGGTCCAGTTTGAGTCGTGTTTCCAGAAGTAAGACGAATGTTACTTCAAAATAACGTTACTCAAGTAAAAGTACAAATATTGCTCCAAGAAAAGTACAATTTCTTTAAAAAGTTACTCGAGTAAATGTAACTGTTTCTTTAGGTCTGTTAAAGGTGGATTATGTAACTTTTCTAGGGTTCTTCACTTCGCTTGGCTTCGTCCAGATGTTTTAGAATGTTACAAGTTACGACTTCAAATTTCTTTACTGTCTCCATGGAAACAAGCACAAGTGAGTGGCCACGTGTCAGATCTGTGGAGAGGCGAGCCTGCACTTAATGAGAAAACATGAGCTGAATAAACACTACGGCAAATGAAGGACCACCGCAGTTAAAGCCCCACTGTGGAACTTTTTAGCCAAAAAAATAGATGATAAAAGCAGGTTTTTCATTCTGGATGTTTTATTCCACTGAAAAACATGCGTGTTTACTCTGAGCGGGCTTGCATCTCCACAAACCTGACTCCTCCTCCTGCTTGTCTCCGTAGTAATGTCGTTCCTTTAGCTGTAATATTCCACATAAAAATCCATCTCTGTGAAGAATGTTCCGGAGTATGGCTTTAACTTTGTGTTTTAGTATTTTAGTATTTGTATTTGTAAGGTGATGCGACTCCTCCAGAAAAGCACGCAGTGTAGCTTTAAGTGCATTCCAGACGGTGCAGTAACATCTCCATGGTGACGAGTAGTGGACTCAACTCCAGAAAAGTTACATAGTGCACCTTTAAAGAGAAAAATAAACGTTTTTACATGTTATAAAGTTGTTTCCTCATTCAAAAACATGTCTGACGAGGTTGTAGGTGTCATCCATGCGTGTTTGAGTCATTTAGCGATCTCTCCTGGGCCCTATTCAAACCCTAGTTATGTTTAGCTGTAAGATTCTGTACGAGGCTCCGCCCACAAGCCTCCCACGTGACAATCCTCCATAAATCTACAGAAACATGACGCAAAACTGTGCACCACGACTTCACAAACCTGGTGTCTGATTGTGACAGGGCTCTGAAGCGGGAGCGACTTAGCACGGAGAGCAAAAGGAGGAGAGTCTCAGAGCATCATTTTCAAAACTCTAACACCTCCTGTTTAACTTTGACGTTAAAGACCTCACTGAAACTTTCTCTGTAACTATGACCTCCCAAATATTAACATCTGGAATTTTATTAAACCATTTCTGTGTTACCTCTGGAATTCTACCGAAAGCCAAACTAGCCAAAATTCACAAAAATTAGCGCCTGGGTTGTTAGCACTTATTATATGTAAATTATGAGTAGTGTCCAATGCAACTGGAGCTGCATTAGGGTTTCTGCACTGTTTTCCAGGACATAGACCGAGCCAAGATCATGACATATTAACAGTTCAGGTTTGGGCTAATTATTACGAGGAATAAAACCAGGCGATAGTCCGAGCCAACTTCAACACGCCACAGGAAATAACAGAATAATGAGTCGTAAAGGGGTTTAATAATCTGACCAGTATCAAAGCCGAAGGTTTTCAGGACGTAGCCACAGCCCAGAGTATCGGGGTATTGTTATGGTGACCTGGAATATCGCTCGTGTTCCAAGACGTAGACGCATCCAAAGATGACAGTGGTGGGTTAGATGTTCCGGTTAGTCGAGGTTTTGATCACATTTTTATGGCGTTTTTGTGAAGCCGCACCAGTCCATTTTAAGACCGCGGCTAAAACAATATTTCATTTTTCATCTGAAGTCATTTTTATCTCGACATGAAACTGAAACCGAACACGAACGATGCGAACGCCGCCCACGTATTTTGATGCAATCTGCGAATTTTGAGGTCGACGCTGCACCTCATAAATATTTCTGGAGGAGAGTCCGCCATCTTGGATTTGTCTCCATGGAAACGTTATAGATTTGTCTAGATTTTTGCGACCTTTAACCCCCAAAGAGCCATGTGGACCCGGTTGCCCGCCAAAAAAAATTGGGAGCTGCAAAAACTTTTTGACGATGCAATGAAGATCAATTGTAGATATTGTTTGTTTTTTACTTTACATTTTGTAGGAGACGACTGCCAGTGTGATGATTTATTCTCCATGGAAGTTCTACAGACACTTCTGCTCCTGAACCTCAGTCACTTTCATCTTTACACAGGACTGTGAGCTGTGTCTCTGATATAATTTTATTTTATTATTGCAAATCACTTTTTTGTCCCTCACTAGAATGAAGATCACACTTTAGATGGTCTGTTTGTTTTTTGCTTACACTTTGTACAAACGACTGTAGTGTGATTTTATTAAATCCATGAATTTCTACAGACACTTCTGACCATTGTGTTCAGCGTCTTTCATCTTGGCTACAGAGACTGTAGACCATTGTGTTCTGATCCTGATTGGCTGATTTTAATATTTGTGATCACGTCCTGTTGTCCCTGAGGGACTGTGGACCATTGTGTTTGCGTCCTGATTGGCTGAGGGACTGTAGACCATTGTGTTCTGCGTTTTGATTGGCTGAGGGACGTAGACCATTGTGTTCTGCGTCCTGATTGGCTGAGGGACTGTAGACCATTGTGTTCTGCGTCCTGATTGGCTGAGGGACTGTAGACCATTGTCCATCAGTCTCCTCCGTGTCTCCTGTACAGTACAGAATGTGTCAGACAAATTTACATAAATGTTGGATCAGTGTGACTCTGAAGTGCTGTATGTTTGTATGTTTGCAAGTTTTCTCCCCGACAAAACCCACAATGTCGATGAAACGTTCTGCACCGACAAAGCACACCGACGAAGGTTTGACTTTGTGTTTAAACAAGAGAGAAATGTGAGAAAATGTTAATGCCTGTGTGAGAAAAGTGTATAAAGTGTGTGGTGAGGGGTTTTACAGACAAGAAACAGAGAGAATAATTGTAAAAAATAAAGCTGATACTTCACAGATTTCACCTGTTGTGGGTTATTTTTAGAACAAAACCTCCACGATAAACGAGGGACCACTGTAATCTTCCAGTTTAGTTGTTCATTGATGTAAAGAGCTTTGAGTGACTTGAAGGTGGAAAAGTGCGATATAAAAATGTGACTATTTACCATATAACTTAAACCCGTCTGTCACGAGGGAGACAAGCAAGTTACAGTTCAGATCTGTGGAGAGGCGCCCCATTCACAGAAGGAATTATTGTATTTTCAAGTCATACCATGGAACATTTCAGGCAAAACATCTCCAGGGCGACAAGAAGTAGCCGACCCTCCACCAGAAAAGTTGCACAGTGCATCTTTAACCTTAAAAGCTGAAAATGAACTAAAAACACACTATGTAACTTTTCTAATAGCGCCACCTGCTTCATGCTTTGCTAGAATGCTCCACAGTATGGCATTAAAGTTTCCTATCTCCATCGAAATACGCATGTGAAGTCCCCAGGTCAGATCTGCGGAGAGGCGAGCCTGCTCACGATTACAAAAAGAAGGTATTTTCTTTGCAATATTAACACCTGTAACTGAAGACTTTAAAGCAAACTCCACAAGACGGACTGTACAGAGTATTATCAGAATCATAAAGTACAAATAAGGGCATGCATGAAGTTATAAAAGATATGCTTAAAAATAAAATAAAATACTTGGAGGTAGAAAGAATATATACAGCAGCAAGAGGGAGGTGCCAGAGGGAAGTGGCTCAAATAGTCCACGTCCAGGGCGAGAAGTGTCAGCTGGTATACGGCCTAAACAGATGTAGCTAACCTGCTCTCGTCTCGTCATTTTGGGCTTAAAATGTCTGTATTAACCCTCTCTACATGATCCTGGTGTTTTTGTATAACTTTTTTTGCTCCTAAGGGTGAGGGTTAGCGTCTGATGTGTCTTCATGAGCCTCTTCAGCGCGAGTGTTCATCTAAACCTCCTCCCACAGACTTCTCTCCTAACCCTAACCCATTAATAACAGACAAATCAGGTGCCTTCGTTCTCCGAGGTCGCACCTGCTCGCATTAGCAACGGGCTTGATTGACAGCGTTGCTAAGGGAAGGGGCGTCACCTTCGACAGCCTCACTCCGGATTGGCTCTGTGGTTGCTACGACGCTCACAATCGAAACTCTGAACCGCTAGCCTCGCTTAGCTTAATTTGACTGAAGCTGAACGCTGCGGGCGACGTCACACTCACTTAGTCCACGTCTTTACACAGTCTGCGGCTTCAAGCTACGGCGACCGCCCTCCGTTGTCATGGCAACTAAGCAATTCAAAGCTAAATATTATATCTTTCGAATGGGGGAAAGATCCTCGATGGGTCCTCGCAAAGTCCTTCAAATCAGGAAGGAATTGTCTGAAATACAGTCTATGGACAGTCTTCCTAAGTGAAATTGCAAGTTTTATGACTTATATCTTGATATTTTATAATTTAACAACATATCAGAAAGGACAGGTTCAAAATGAATAAGCACCTCATTAAACCTTTATCCCTGCGCTGGATAAGAACAAGTCTCTTATTAAAAAATTGGCTTTTTAACGTTATACAAATGTAAAATCCTGACCTTAACCCGGCTCGATTCAAAAGCAGAGTTTGACTGTAGGAACTCTATACCCCATAAGTATACAGTAGAAGGCGAGACACGGTCCACAGACAAGGATAGCTGCGCTCGCCGAGGAAACTTTAGCCTAAAACAATACTCAAAGTGAAGCGAAACAGTGGCAGGACCAGAATAGTTCAGACTGTGTGTAAATCTGCCTGTACTATATCACCCTCCAGGACATAGACCGTGCCAAACCCACTGAGACTGGCCCAGGATTCCCTCTGGCTCGGGCCCTGGCTAATTCCTGAAGCGTGTATCGTTTACAGCGGGGATTTGGAGGACGACGCAGATGGTATTGGCGCGTCGGATCGTACACCTGATATTCAATACGATATCTGTGCGTTTTGAGTTTTACGCCGCTGCCAGAATCACCCACAAAATGACAAGAACGTGGCGAGAAAGGTCTCCGAAAGTCCAAATCGTCTCTGGAAAATCATGAGCTAACTGCAAAAATAGATATTCGCCACAACCAAAATATTAGATGTTGAAAGAGTTGGTGCGTTCTTTACCATAAGTCCGGTTTTTAGCACAAATGTCAATGTTATAGGAGTGTTTTCAGGAGCAGATGATAAAAGACTGTAGCTAAAGTGGCTTAGTTGGATAATACATCTGCCAAACGACCAAAACATCGACAGTTCAGTTCCCCAACGATATTCTGACACCGCCTCACATCGGAAAAGCTGGAGGACGTGTCTGGGGTGAGGGAAGCCTGGGAATTCCTGGTTAGACTGCTGCCCCTGCATCCCGACCCTGGATAAGTCGAGAAAATGGACGGATGGACGGATGGCATTCTGACACCCAACACTTCGACTTAGACAAACGTTTAGTAATCGACAAGAGAAATACAAAAATGGCACCACCTCATGACATCAGCAGGTGGAGCAGGAGTTCGGAGCTCATGGGAAGAAGATGTGATACAGGATTAACCAAACATCGAAAAGAACTGTGTAGCTTTTCTCGTAGGGGCCCCATCTGCTTGTCTCCATGAAGATGTACTGTATTTTTTGGGCGATAACTTAAAATCCCTTAATTTTCTCAAAAATCGACAGTGCGCTTCATAATCCGGTGCGTCTTGTGTTTTATGTATAAGCTACGAAGCTGCACCGCTTGATGGATTGTCGGAGCATTAAAGCCGCGACTCCATGTGCTCCCATCTCGCCGATACCGTCAAAACCCAAGAGAAGCAAACGAACTCGGATCTCGCCATCATCCCAGGTGGATTAACCAAAGAACTACAACCGCTAGATATCGGTGTCCTCAGGTCGTTCAAAGTTAAATTACGAGCTGTGTGGGAGCATTGGGCGACAGAAGGTGAACGCACATTCACCAAGACAAGGAGGCAACGCCGGGCGAGTTACGCCACTATCTGCCAGTGGATCGTGGACGTCTGGGCGGTGGTCAGAGGTGTCAGGCTCAAGTGTCGTCCGAGCTTTCAGGACGACCGGAATCGTCACTGAGCAGGAAAATAACAGACTCGGATAAAGACGAGAGGGATGTGGGCTTGATGCTGTAATCGCCCTGAGAACCTCAGACACTGAAGATGAAGAATTTGATGGATTTGTAAAAAAAAAAAAGGAAAAAGTGAGTGTATTGTTTTGTAACTGTAGAATGTTGAGAGTTATTGTGAATGAGTTGAATAGTTGAACAAAATTTGATTTATCTGTTTTGTTTTGCTTAATGTGACCAGGGACTTTTCTAACACTCGGGCCACAGTGGGTTCAAACATGTGACAGACGGGCCAGGGCCAGGATATATATATATATATATATATATATATATATATATATATATATATATATATATATATATATATATATATATATATATATATATGACATTAGAGATTTGACCTGTAACATGTAGCAAAGCCTGAATATACAAGGCTCATTGTACAAAGTGTTTTCCAAATGCATTCATTAAATTCATAATTAATTAATTACATTTCAGTCAAATAAACACAGCAGAAAAAGTCATTCAGTTTTATCAAGTGTCAAAAGATCAACAACTTGTTGAAAAGCTAAAATAGCTTAGCTATTTTAACATAATTTGGTCACGTTCTGCCGGATTAATGAGCCCAAAGTGCCGTGTGTGGCCCCTGGGCCGTAGTTTGCTCGTGTCTGGTATAGACTGTATGAAGAAGTGACGTCACAGTGTTCAGTGTTTTATCCTCCAGAGAACTTTATGTATGAAAATAAACCCAGTCAGTGATAAAGAGCCTTGTACTGCTCTTTACAGCCTGAAAAATACGATACTTGTTTTTCCTGGAGAGCTCCACAGTGAAGCATTAAACTATCATGATGGAGACGAGCAGGTGATGCCACCAGAACAAGTTATAGGTCAGATCTGTGGAGAGGTGAGTCTGCTCACAGTAAAGCCTCTGTTCCTCTTGGTTTGTGTCTGTTTGGTGCGTCTCCAGGTCCAGGGCTCTGCTCCGAGAGACACTGACGTCATTAAACATTACAAATGTTTTCTGATAAAACCAAAATCGTATCTGGATTCTACTTGTAATTATAAAAACAATGTCAGCGATTCACAAAAAGGTTAAACATCTTTGTGAGGTCATTACAAGTGAACGAGTCTGTGTGATCCCAGAGTCGTCCAAAAGACGCAGCTTAACGACAATAACAACGATTTGTCCGATTGACAGATTTAAACTGCATCTTTTGCTTTTCCAGCTAAACCAGCGTGAACACTACTCGACTTCTGGTTTATCCTCAGTTTTTTCTCACTTTAACTCACTTCTCTGCACCTCGACTCTGCAGCGTGTCTTTATGTGAGGCTCTGGGCCGGGCTCAGGTTTGACACTTTATGCACTGGACATATATCGAGATCATTTTTCCGTCTTTATACATGTCGTGTGTGAGTGTCGTGCTTCAATAAACAGGAAACAGCTGATGTTGGTGTTTATCAGCTCAACAAACACAGTTGCCATTAAACGTGACGGTGGCTGGAGTTAAACGTCGATCGTTCGATGGATTTTAAAGGGACGGTTGTATCTCCAGACTCAGGCGACGTGAGTGAAACGCCTTTTGTGTCTTAATGATGTTTTTAAATGTACAAAAATAAGCTTCTCTAGTTTTAGTTTAGTTTTTAACCTGGACTGATGTTTTTTTAAACTTCTCACTTCTCACTGTTGAAGCAAATTTAAGCTTGGTGTTATTTTTATAGTGATGCTTTGCACTTACCTCGTACAGATCGAAGCAAAACTGTTTTTCAAGGTGTTAATGAGCGATTTTTGTAATTTAAATAAATGATACAAGGATAATTAAATGCCATACTGTGGAACTTTCCAGGCAGTGCAGTAACATCTCCAAGGGAACAACATTATAACAGGGTTTATTCAAGTTTTTCAAAAGTAAAGCATCATTTGAAACTTAATAAAAGAAACAAATCCGCTGACTTCCATGTTAGAAAACCGTGGTGTCCAATGGAGCCAAAGTGCTGTCGGCGCCCCCTATGGACAGAGGACATCACACCAGCGAGCCCATTCTTTTTCATTTATACCAAAATGATGACGCAACGCTGCCGAATTCTACAAGTATCACTGATTAAGAAAATAAAATTGTAATTAAGTACATCGCAGTAGGCGGTATCGTGAAAATAAGCGATTAAAGTTTATTCAAACACGCACAAATCCCCCCAAATACAACTCTGAGATGGTCAGTGTCGAGGAGAAACAACTATACAACATGGTAAAAAGCTCTGAAAAGTCCATTTTGCAGAACAGATTCGCTTTAAGACCTTCTCGATGCTGTAGTTTCTAAGTGGATTCACTACATCAACAAGACTCATCTCCAGACCTGAGCCAGGATGTTGGTCGGGAGTAACTAAATGGAGGATTACCCTTTGTACAACGCGCATGTCTGAGCCAGAACAAACTAGGCTGGATCCCTGGACTTTCAGCAACCCAGGCGTTTTACAGTAACCCTAAAATTACACCATAAAACAAAAGCATGACCTTCTGTAGCCTGGTTAAACGGTGCTATTTCTCCCCACGTCCTCCCATTTCGTCAGAACCTCTGCAGCCACCCAGGTCGGGGAGAGCGGACCAGGCCAGAGGGTTTTCCGGCAGGATTTATGGACTCGCTCTGGACTCGTAGATCACGGCGAGCGTGGGGAGGGAGGGAGGAAGCAGACAGCGAGACAGACAGTGAGAACAGGTCAGCCAAAGACGGACCCCCAAACCACTGTAAACGCTACATTTCCGCTCCTCATTCACCGCTCGAGTCGTTTCAGTGCACACAACTTTCTATTTGGATATAAAGGTGCACTGTGTAACTTTTCTGCCATCTGCTTCTTGTCTCCATGGAGATGTTGCACTTGTCAGTCTTCAATTACAGCTTTTATTATTGCTCCAAATGACCCTGAAAACATGTATTATTACTGTGAGAGGGGTCGCCTTTCCATAGATCTGACCTGTAACCTGCAAGTATTGAGAGGGGTCGCCTTTCCATAGATCTGACCTGTAACCTGCGAGTATTAGGTCACACTGTGGAACATCTCCAGACCCTCGATACATTTGAAAATATCACAAAATGTCAGAAATTATCTTAAATTCACAGTTTGAAACATGAATATCAAAGAATTGGATGGTTTTCAGATTCTTTCTCAGTGATAGTGTTACTAACTATGGCGACCGTCCTCTGTTGCCATGGCGATTAAGTAATTAAGTAATATTGTATCAAAGTCAAATATTGTATCAAATCCATATCCAATTGTCATCAAAGTCCTTCAATCAGGAAGGAAATGTTTGTCTGAAACCCATGAATGTATCGCACTGGACTTTAGCATGAAATATCCAAAAGGTAAATGCACAAATGTCGACTAGACCATAGACTTTAGATACAAATGGACATCGCTAACATGGGCGCACTTTCAGCTCCATCAACTCTCACTCCAGTTCACTTTCTATTGAAAAACCGTGTCCCCTCTCTCTGTAACTGCTGCTGGCAGACTCGTCATTTTGGTCTTAAATGTTCGTATTAACCCTCTACATGATCTAAGGTTCAATTTTTTTTGTTATTTTGAGTTTTTTTCTTATTTTTTTGTTTTGTTTTTTTTTGTTTTTTTTTGAGTGTTTTTTTTTTTTTTTTGTTTTTGTTTTGTGTTTGGTTTTTTTTTTTTTTGTTTTTATTTTTCTTTTTTTTTTTTTTTTTTTTTTTTTTTTTTTTTTTAGTTATTTTAGTTTTTTTGTTTTTTAGTTTTTTTTTTTTTTTATTGGTTATTTTGAGTTTTTTTTTTTTGGAGTTTTTTTTTTTATTACTTTTTTCTGAGTTGATTTATTTTATTTTTTGTTATCTTGACTTTATTTATTTATTTTTTTATATTGAGGTTTTTGTCTTTCTTTTTTTTTTGTTTTTTTTTAGTGTTTTTTTTTCGTTTTTTTTTTTCGTTTTTTTTTTAACTGTCCCCTCTCTCTGTAGCTGCTGCTGTCAGACTCCTTTTGGTCTTAAATGTTCGTATTAACCCTCGACATGATCCTGGGGTTTTTTTTTCACTATTGTGTCCATTAACAAAAATAAGAATATTAAGAACAGCCAAATCAGGCGTCTTCGTTCTCTGAGGTCGCTCCTGCTATCGTTAGCAACATGTTTGATTGACAGCGTTGCTAAGGAAAGGGCCGTTATCAACAGCCTCGCTTCGGATTGGCTCTTTGGTTGCTATGATACTCACGGTCGGGTCCCGGCTGCTAGCTACGGCGTTCTAAAAAGGAAGTGAGCATGCGCCTTTGTTTCTTAAGGTCGCTCCTGCTAGCATTAGCAACAGGTTCGATTGACAGCATTGCTAAACGCTCGCTAGCTGCTAAGCCAACGGTGCTGATGGGAAGGGGCGTTACCTTCAACAGCCTCGCTCTGGATTGGCTCTTTGGTTGCTATGATACTTGCGGTCGTAACTTGGCTCCAAATTAGCCGCTATAACTGCTAGCCTCACTTAGTCCACTTCTTTACACAGCCCGCCGTTGTCACAGCAACTAAGCAATTCAAATCACAATATTATATCTTCTGAATGCTCCTCTATGGACCCTCACAAAGTCCTTCGAATCAGGAAGGAATTGTTTGTGCGCTGATTATATTTATTTTACCATGAAATATCCAAAAGTTAAATGTACTGAAGCTGAACCTGATCATTTCTACGACTGACTAGACCCAAAAACTCGCTGTACTGCACCAAAGACTAAGCTCCTTCACCTCCTTGAGTTTATGAGTCATGAAAATGTGGAGTAGTCGTCATAGCAATAAACAATTCAAAACAAAATATTCTATCCTTTAAACCGCCAAAAGTCCTCCAGATGGCGCCTGTATACATAAACATTGGCCTGTATAAGAAAATCCGCTAAACCAAATTTCTGTTTTCGTTCAATTGTTGTTATGAAAAACTCTTGAAATGTCCCAAAAACATTTCTTGAACAGAGACGTGACCTTTACCTCCTCCACTTTTCATCACAGAAGCTGAAATTTATACTTTTTAACCATTTTCCGAGGTTTGTTAAGAAAACGAAACTTAAATCTATTTTCTTCAGGTACAAACTTTACCGTGTTTCAAAGGAATGTTTGATCCGAGTCTTTGTAAAACCACTTTCGTATTTGTTCGGGTTTGGTTTGAGTTTTCGAAGTGAGTCTTGGTGGTTTTTCTTGACCGTTCCCTCCTCTCGCTCCTGTCACTCCGGTTTACACAGCTGTCCTCTGGAGTGTGCTGACAAGACTTTCGGTTTGAAATCAAAACGAAACAACTGCTTCTTTGTTATGAGCTCAGTGTTACTGCGGAGGAGGTAAGTGTCACTCAACAATCACATCTGAGCCACTGGAACAAATGTCGGGTCAGTTGAAGGTCCGTCCAACGAGGCTTACTCATCAACGAGGTCCATCTTAAAGGGACGGCGCGCTCTTAACTTTGACCTTTATGTGATGTCGCAAGACTGATCGAAATGGGGTGGAGGGGTGAAGTGTGAGTCACATTTACTCTTTAAATATTTGAATTTTAAGCGTTGTGAGCAAAAAAAAGACACAAAATTGACTCTTGTGAGCTTTAAGTCATGTTATAATGCCGTTTCCTCCTCAAAAATAGACCTGGAGTTGTGTTTTGTTTCACTCACACAAGTCTGTAACATCCCCAAAGCTCAAAATGCTCCGTTCCACCTTGTGATGTCATCAAGTGGTAGTTTTCAAGTTAACAGCTATGTTTTACCTTTAGTTCAGTAGAGATTGGGCAATTCCTGAACTGAAATGATCCAAATGATTCTAGAAATGAAGATGTATGGAGTTTAAAAACACAGTGGAGCACTTCCTGTATTACCACTTGATGACATCACAAGGTGGAACAGAGTGTTTTCAGTTTGACGGAAGAACTCAGCCTAAATATGCAGGGTTTGTGTGTTAATTTAGCTGTTCAACTGTTCAAGCCTTGGACTGAATCGTATTTCATGTAAGTTTTAAAAGGCATTTTGCTCAATGAGAACCACAAAGACACAACTTCCATAGTTTAATGAGAACCATGTAGAATCAGTTGTCTGTAATTATCCAAGACAGTGTCACTATCAGAGTGAGAGAAGGTGCTAATGTCTCTAATTCAGTGCAGGGCCTTAAATATATAAGAAAAAGTATCGGGCCTAAGATGCACCCTTGAGGGACTCCATTAAACAGTCACTGAACTAATGTGATTTACCTGTTTAAAATTATGGTTTAAGCATCAAGATACAATGTGAATCTCTCTGGAACAAATAAAAAACCAAGAAGTGAACCTGTTGATACAAAATACAGCCCATGGAGTAAACCAGAAATGCTCAAAGTCAAGTTTTAACGCAATTTTCCACATCCTATATTACACAAAATTGATTCTTGTGAGGTTTAAGTCATGTTCTCATGCCGTTACCTCCGCAAAAAAAAGACCTTGGGTTTCTTTCTCACATGTTTAAGTAACACTTATTAGTCTGTCTTGTGTGACGTCATGATTTCCAACCAGGAAGTAAAATCTGAAACCTAAAAATTGGCCAAACTGGGAAAATATATCATTATAATTTTGAAATAAAATCTTA
Organism: Periophthalmus modestus; assembly: GCA_019594935.1. NCBI lineage: Eukaryota > Metazoa > Chordata > Actinopteri > Gobiiformes > Gobiidae > Periophthalmus > Periophthalmus modestus. The sequence goes on along the minus strand of JAIEZT010000345.1, from coordinate 175,673 downwards.
AATATAATGACCTTCAGTGTGTTTTGGTAAACTGAGCGGTCTGACCTCACTTCTCTCTCTCTTTTTCCTTGTTTCAGTGAAAGTGCTGCTCTTGTTCTTTGCTTTTTCACCTCTTTCAGTGAAGTCAGAAGGTCAAACATGTGTCGGTTCACACAGAGTCCAGCGGGACGCCGTGTTTTCAGTCTGCTGCAAGTTTCTACCACTTTCCCTCCTCTCTCCCCTCTCTCTCTTCTTCTCTCTCTCTCCCTTGTCTTCTGTCCTCTCTCCCTCTCATTCTTTCTCTCTCCCTCTACCTCCTCTCTCCTTCTTCTCCTCTACCTCCCTCCATATCCTCTCTCCCTGTGCACCCTGTCTTCTTTCTCTCCTTCCTCTATCCTCCTCTTTTTCTCCTCTCTCCCTCTTTTCTCTGTCCTCTCTCTTTTTTCTCTCTCTCCCTCCTCTATCTCCCTATCCATCCTGTCTTCTTCCTCTCTCCTCCTCTTTTTCTCCTCTCTCCCTCTTTTCTCTCTCTCTGTCTGTGTTCTGTCCTCTCTTTTCTCTCTCTCCCTCCTCTATCTCCCTATCCATCCTGTCTTCTTTCTCTCCCTCCTCTTTTTCTCCTCTCCCTCTTTTCTCTGTGTTCTGTCCTCTCTCTCTCTCTCCCCCTCCTCTCTCTCCCTATCCTCCTGTCTTCTTTCTCTCCCTCTTTTCTCTCTCCCTCCTCTTTTCTCTCTCTCTCCCTCCCTATCTCCCTATCCATCCTGTCTTCTTCCTCTCTCCTCCTCTTTTTCTCCTCTCTCCCTCTTTTCTCTCTCCGTCTGTGTTCTGTCCTCTCTCTTTTCTCTCTCTCTCTCTCCCTATCCATTCTGTCTTTCTCTCTCCCTCCTCTTTTTCTCCTCTCCCTCTACCTTCTCTCCTTTCTCTCCTTCATATCTTCTCTGTCTCTGTCTCTCCCTCTCCTCTCTCTCCTCCTCCTCCTCTCTTATCCCTCCCTCCTCTCTCTCTTCCCTCTTCCCTCTCTCCCTCCCCCTGACAGAAGCCGTTACAGAGCCACAGTTTTTCAATAGAAAGTGAACTGGAGCCAGAGTCGATGGACCCGGAAGTGAAACCATGATCACTTCCTGTTTGGAGCGTGTTGGCTAGCAGGTTAGCTCTGTTCATTTCTATGTAGAGTCTGTGTCTCTGCTTTAATAAGAGCGTGTGCCTGTATGGTGGTTGTGCAGGTTGGACGTGAGACGCTGCAGTGAGTGTTACATGTCGGTGTCATAAATGTGTCAAATACACGTGTTAAAAATCCTCCTGTGATTATGAGCGACGCCACAAACCACAGAGAGACTCACCTGCTGCCTGCGCCGCACCAGCCAGAGGCGGGAGTAACCCAGGGGAACCCGAGGAAACGGCTTTTACTATGTTATAACGTTGTATTTACCAGATCTATTATTAGTAGTTTTGGGAAATTCCAGCATTGCACCGCACACAAGTTGTATTTACCAAAATAACAAGTTAATAGATAAATAGCTAGAAATTATTAAGTCGTAGACTCCAGGATAAATGTTATAAAGTTGTATTTACCATGTTATTAAGTCGTATTTACCATGTTATAAAGTTGTATTTACCATGTTATTAAGTAGTATTTAGCATGTTATAAAGTTGTACTTAGCATGTTATAGAGTAGTATTTACCATGTTAAGTTGTATTCTAATGGAGGCAGATTGACACTTATTATAGAGAGAGACAGACAGAGAGAGACAGAGACAGAGAGAGACAGAGAGACAGACGACAGACAGAGAGAGACAGAGACAAAGAGAGAGACAGAGAGAGAGAGACAGAGAGAGAGAGGCAAAGAGACAGATGACAGACAGAGAGAGACAGAGGAGAGAGAGAGAGAGAGAGAGACAGAGACAGATGCAGAGAAACAGACAGACAGAGGCAGAGAGAGAGAGGCAAAGAGACAGATGACAGACAGAGAGAGACAGAGGCAAAGAGAGAAAGAGAAAGAGACAGAGGAAGAGAGACAGACAGAAAGAGGCAGAGAGAGACAAAGAGACAGACGACAGACAGAGAGAGACAGAGGCAAAGAGAGAGAGAGACAGAGGCAGAGAGACAGACAGACAGAGACAGAGAGAGAGAGAGAGACAAAGAGACAGATGACAGACATAGAGAGAGAGAGAGCAGAGAGAGAGAGAGAGAGAAGAAAGAGACAGACAGAGAGAGAGAGAGAGAGAGAACAAGAGAAAACTGAAAGAGGAGTAAAGGCAAAGAGAGAGAGTGAACTGCAGAGAGAGAGAGAGAGAGAGAAGAGAGAGGGGCCATCCCTGGAGGGAGAACAAGCCCTTGGTGCAAAGAGGAGTAAAGGTGCAGCGCGGGTGAACAGCAGAGAGAGAGGGACCCTGGTGAGAGAGGGGCCCTTGGTGCAGCTCGGGGCCCCTGGTGCAGCGCGGGGCCCCTGGTGCAGCGCGGGGCCCCTGGGTGAGTGTGGTACTAGCCTCATGTGTCACTGGTTTTGGGGCCAGTCTCCTGTTTATACTGGGAGTAAATAAAACCGTCTGACTCTTGGCTGGCCTCGTGTTTTCACCTCAGCGTGTCACAAACGAGGCGGGAGCTCCACAGTCGTCCCAGGATAGACTCGAACTACAAACACAGACGAGACGGTGGAGTACTCAAACTGTACTCGAGTAAGTGTACTGTTACTTCAAAATGATAATACTGTGGATGAACGATGCCAAGTGATGCTATGGAAAGAGCTGTGGGAGATACTGATCTGATATGAGCGAGTTTTGGATTAAAAAGCATCGCGTCCTCCCCTATAGAGGGATTAAATTCACTACTCCCCTCGAACTCGTCTTAACACGTCACATGTGCAGACGAACTGTGTCAAAACTTGATTAAAGTGGAGGTATGATGCAAAACTGACTTTTTTTTTAAGCTTTCACCCATATTATAACATTGTTCCCTCATCAAAAACATGTCTGAAGAGGTTTTAGAGTCATCCATGCATGTTTGAGTCATTTAGTGATCTCTCCTTTACACTACGACTGGAAGATTCTACGAGGCTCCGCCCAGTAGTTTCATTAGTGGGAACCAGCTGATCAGGGGGAGGACGCTCCCCACAGACAATCCTCCAGAAATATACAAAAAATGAGACAAAACTGTCAAACGACTTCAAAACTGATTGGCGGACTGTACATTGTGTTCTGCGTCCTGATTGGCTGAGGGACTGTAGACCATTGTGTTCTGTGTCCTGATTGGCTGAGGGACTGTAGACCATTGTGTTCTGCGTCCTGATTGGCTGAGGGACTGTAGACCATTGTGTTCTGCGTCCTGATTGGCTGAGGGACTGTAGACCTGTGTTCTGCGTACTGATTGTGTGAGACACTGTAGACCATGTCCATGGTCTCCTCCGTGTCTCCTGTACAGTGCAGTATGTGTCAGACAAGTTTTTACATAAATGTTGGATCAAAAACCACAATGTGCTGTATGTTTGCAAGTTTCTGCCCGACAAAGGCACCGACGAAGGTTTGAAACTTTGTGTTTTAAACGAGAGAGAAATGTGAGAAAATGTTAATGCCTGTGTGAGAAAAGTGTATAAAGTGTGTGGTGAGGGGTTTTACAGACAAAATACATAGAATAACTGTAAAAAATAAAGCTGATACTTCACAGATTTTGCCTATTGCAGGTTATTTTTAAAACATAAACCAACACACCATTTTCATAACAATAAAAGATAACAGTCTAAAAACAGTTTGTTGTGTTAGCCGTTTATGCTAACGTTTAGCTCAAATGCATCTCAACATTTTACATAAATCTTTGACAGGAAGTGAAGTCTGAAGTCCCACTTGACTTTTACATTTTTATAGTAACCACTTTATAAATAAAAGTTCAAATTAAAGAAGCACATTTGTAGAACAGACACGGCGTGTTTTAGTTTACCTGATAATCGGACTCTTATGTTCCAGCGTTTGATTGGCTGTCTGATCCTACGCCAGCTCCTGATTGGCTGATGGTGATGTCGTCCAAGTGCGATGTCGTCCAGAGAACAAGAACCGGGACGACCAGGAAGTGGCTCACGCTGTAGGTCGGAGCCGGGAGCGGAAAGTCTGAAGAGCTGATCAGGGACGTTGGACGATACACGAGCGTTTGGAAAAGTGTCCTGCTCAAGGGTGGAGGGTTCTACGCCCACGCTCACACCGGCTCAACCTGACTGTGAAGAAAGAGATGGTAGATCAGAAATATTTTATAAAGTTTGAACTGTCCTGTTGAGTGTCTAAGGTCTTAAACGGACTCGCTCCTTGGGTGATTCATTATGGCCAAAACCAGGACGAGTGTGAGAGGAACAGTCGCCTCCACCAGAAGTGACTGTGTAAAACTTTATAGACGCACTACATTTACTCAGCAGGTTTTTTCAGTCAAAGAACAGACACAAAACCCCCAATAAGAGACTCTACGACATTCAGGACATTTAACACGAATCTGAAATGATGGATCAAGAGGAACAAGAGCCGTGATCATTAATGTTATGCCACTTTGTACATGTCAGTGTTTGTTCTGTTTCATCCATGTCTGTCCTATGAATTGACAATTTGTCTATTGCACATGTGTCAAACTCAAGGCCCGTGGGCCAAATGTGGCACTCCACATCATTTCATGTGGCCCTCGACAGGGTAAATTAAAAGGTATAATGGTCTTAAAATGTCATTTTATCAGAACATACAGTTGTACAACCATTTTTTTTACATCTAAGCAAATGCTTCTGCAATATTTGTAACTTGAATAAGTAATAAATACAGAAACAGTTAATCAACAAGTTAAAAAATTAGTTAGATTTATTTTACATCTGGCCCTCTGAAGGCAGCCATTTTGCTGATGTGGCCCTAAGTAAAAATGTGTTTGACTCCCCTGGTTTATTGTATGAACTTGTAGTTTCTTGTTTCTATCTTTCTAAACTGCAGGGAAACAAATGTAAAGTCAACTTCAGGGTAATTCTGGCACATTTACATTTATATGTTTATGAATATGCACTATGTTAAATGCAGAAAAAGCGCCCCTACCTGAAACTGCCCTTTATAATCCGGTGCGCACTATGGTCGTGAAAATACAGTACTCTAGTAAAAGTAAAAAGTAAAAGTTTGCTGCAACAAGTTGAAATTTTACCCCAAAAATTAGTTTTGTCTGAAGTGGAACTACACACTCAACTGTTTATGGTGTTTTCATTGCATTATCTACTGTTCCATTAGGGGTTTTTTTTTTTTTTTTTTGCCATTTTTTAGCTCAAACTTGGTAAATTTGCAGCTTTCTGGTCAAAGTTGGGTTAAGTGTCTTGCCCAAGGACACAACAACAGTGTTCATTTGTGGGAGCTGGAATTGTACCACAAACCTGTGAGTCAGTGGATCAGTGATATTTATGTCGAGAGCAGGTTTCAAACTTCAGATCAGTGGAAAAACACTGACCTCCTGTCGCTCAGTGACTCAAGTCGGCGTAAAAATTTGCTGCAACAAGTAAAATTTTACACCAAAAATGTGTTTTGTCGAAAGTGGAACTACACACTCAACTGTTTATGGGGTTTTAATAGTTATCTACTTTTTTGTGTGGCATTTTTAGAGCAAACTTGGTAAATTTGCAGCTTTCTGGTCAAAGTTGGCTGAGGTGTCTTGCCCAAGGACACAACAACAGTATTCGTCTGTAGAAGCTGGAATCGCACCACCAACCTGTAGATCAATGATATTTATGTCGAGAGCAGGATTTGAACCGCCAACAGTGGACAAACACTGACCTACTTCATTAAAAATATTACTCGAGTAAAAGTACGCAGCTGGAAAAAAGTACTATTTACACAGTTACTCGAGTAAATGTAACTGGACACTTCCACCTCTTCGTGCTCTGGCCTTTCTCATTCCTCCACTTTCCCCCCGGCTGACTCCGTGTTCTGTTACATCGATACTTCTCCCACACATATACATTTTTAAACTTCTCCGGTGTCAGAATGAACCATAAAACGATCTTTTTTAAGGGAACATTCTTGAGTTCTGAACAAGGTCGAGCAGCAGAACCGTGGATTCAAAGAGCATTATCCTAATATTAGCCCTAAACGAGTGGAGCCATTTGTAATACGATAAACTCCGACGTGCGGTTAGCAAAAGACGTGTGGTAATGACAGAATCCAGCGCCAGTGCGATCCAGAGCATTAAGACGTCCAGAGGAGGCTGGAACACGGCGGAGACGGGGCTGAAAAACACAACCAGAGAATCCCAGAAATGTTGTTTTGAAAGAAGACTTGGTGCGGCAGTTTCCAGGGCGATGTGATGACAAGAGCTGCTCGGAAATCGCACCAAAGACGTCGTAAAAAAAGAGGGTAAAGTAGTTCAGGCTCATCTCCGACGCAGCAGCAGGACAAAGCGGCCTCCTCAGACGTGGGTTTCTCATCAGAAGAGTCGTGTTTGAGATGAAACACGGAGGTTTGGATGAGAACCGTGTAGGAGCAACTGCTTGGAACACTGTTAAGCTGAGTTCAGACATCGTGAGTCTCTAGTTCAGGGGTGTCCAAACTACGGCCCAGGGACCAAATGCGGCCCTTGGATCAATTTTTATTGGCTCTCAGGTCTTCAGTTGCATTGGCCCAATTGATCAAAATCAGGACTTTTTACAGCAAATTTGAGTAATTCTGCCAAAAAAACCTAAATAACATCACATTTCATTGTCATACAGACCTGATTTTAATATTTCAAGTTTTATTTAAAAAGAATCAAAACTGCACCGTCTGAATTTTCCTCTGTGCTGACGACTGGCCCTCGGTGTCGGATATTTTTCAAGATATGGTCCTCGGTGAAAAGAGTTTGCACCGGGTTGAGACAGTGACTTTAGTGGATTTATTACATAAAACCATCGACAGAGGCGATCGGCTCGGCGAGGCGGCGTGTCTGGGTCCATGACTAGCATTTAAGCTAGCTGGAGCACATAGCATAAGTAAGTGGTTTCTAGTTTGTAGCTGATATCTTTTTCTTTCCAGATAATTATGTATTTATTAACATTAAATAAACCAGATTAAAGCCGCAGGATCATTTCCATCTGTCGTCCCGGGGGATGGGGTTATCAAAGGGTCAAAATAAAAATTGCACACTACACTCATTTCATAGTCCCATTATTGCACCATCCAAAATATTGCACAGTTCCCATAATTGCACATTCCAGTCAGTTTGGTCCCATTCCAGACGATCACATTCTACATCCACCTCCTTCATATTTTGCCTGTACATGAAAATCTGTCTCTATGGAACAGTTAAAATCACATTTCTACTATAGACGAGTTAAAGTTTGGTTTGACCATAACTAGTTTTTCATTTGAGCTTTAAAAGATCTGTATGTGGGACATTCTCTCAGGGTCAGAGATTATTCCATAGGTTCACGTCTGTAGAGGTCACAGGTCACGTCTGTGGTAGTGACGTCACTGGAGCGTCGTGTCTGATTGGATAAAACCACAAAAACGTTTTACTGACGCTTGAAAACCGCCGACAGAAACTCAGGACGATCAAAACCCTCGACTCTCAGCGTAAACTCGACACAAGAACATTATTCATCCATATCTGTGAATGAGAACCACATGGAAACAACTCAACTTCCTCTGTCGTTTCTGTATGAAGGTCTGCTGCTCGTCTCCATGGAGATGTTCTTGGTTTTCCTGGGATGTTCCACAGTACGGCATTACACCTGCAGACAGTGGCAGACACAGCGGTGGTAGAGGACTCACCTCTCCACAGATCTGACCTGTAACGTAACCTGGTGGTGTCGTTTGTCATCTGTAATGGAAAGACCAAAGCGTGGAGCATGGCGCGAAACAGACAAAGTACAAACATCTCCATGGAAACAACCTGAGAAGTTACACAGTGCACTTTTAAACCCAGATATAATGAACACGAGTCTGGATTACAGCGGGTTAGATTTCTGTTTCTTTGGCTTTCCTCTGAAAACATCCAGTAAGCTCAACGGGACTCTGGCTTAAGCTGAAACTTGGCGAATCGCTGACATTTTTAGGAGCGAAGATATGAAGACGTCTCGATGTTTCTGTCCACCCCGGGTCAGTAAAAACGCTCACACACAGAGGCAGGTTGTTGTGGGAAGTTGTTTTATAGTTTTTAATTTCATGATATTTTTTACGATGGCGCGTTGGTTCAGTGTCTGTCCGAAGAGCGGGGCTGGACTCAGTTTAAAGAGCGTTTTGGCAGTAGGATTGAGCCGTGGTGAAATATGCCGCTAATGGTTTGTCCATCTGAGACATCGAGGACATTCAAGGGTCAGAGCCATCAGTTTCATACAAAAATGCCCCGAGCCTTAGGTTAACACGAGACAGATGAGACGCTAATTATATCAAATGTTTAGTTTGAGGTCGGAGCATCGGTCGAGTTTCCTCCCAGCAAATTATTGTCACTTTTGATTTTTTTGAATGGGATACTTAAAATTATTTCTTCAGAACAGAAAGTAATGTCCAATCTATTCATCGGTTTGGCTTCGTTCGTTTAAAAAAGCCATATTGTGCTTGTGTCTGCGCTTTCGTTAAAATCTCTGACTGTTCTAGGAGGTTAAAATGTGCAAATTATAACATAACGATCCACATGCGTCAAACTCAAGGCCCGTGGGCGAAACGTGGCCCGCCAGGTCATTTTGTGTGGCCCGTGACAAAGTAAAATAAAAGGTCTGACTGTCTTAAAATATCAGTTTATCAGTAGATACAGGTACACAGACATTTTTCATATCTGTAAGTAATATTTGTAACTTGAATAAGTAACAAATATACAAATAGTTAATTAACAAGATTTAAAAGTAGTTTACATTAAATTTGGTTACATTTATCTTACAGTTATATCTAGCCTTTTGAGAGCAACCATTTTGTCGATGTGGCCCTCTGAAAATAAATTGACGTCTCTGTCCTACAACCTGAACCTTGCATGGATTTAACAATTTTTCTAAAAACAAAGAGTTATGTTTTTACATTATGAGAAAAATGAGACATTCGTTCTGCATTTTCATCATTTTGACAGAACACAATAAAATCATATTTGAATTACGATTTGCTAAAACTATTTATTAAGTGCCTGAACACAGCAACGTTTTTCTTGAGTAAAAACAAAATGAGAAATGATGATTGTGCCTCTTGGATCAGTGTGGTTCATGTGAGGAGCTGCTGACAGGTGCAGGAGACATGAGCCTTTAACAAAGTCCATCTAGAATCTAAACTGCACTGTCTGGCCAAAAAAAGAAGTCACCACCTGGATTTAACTAAACAAATACGTCTGAGCCTATAGTTACGAGTCAGGTCTAGGTTCAGCAACAGTCTGAGGTCAAAGAATGAGGTCAGCTGACACCTGAAGATACTGAAGGACCAGGTTACTCCATCAATGGATTTTCTTTTATTCCAACATGACAATGGCAGGATTCATGAAGCTCAAATAGTGACAGAGGTTCAGGAGCAGGAGCCACCACAGAGTCCAGACCTTAACCCCACTGAGAATCTTTGGGCAGCGTCAGACTCGACCATCATCAATGCAACATCTTGGTGAAAAATTAATGCAACACTGGATGGAAGTAAATCTTGTGACGTTGCAGAAGGGAAATTGAAACAATGACACAGAGAATGTGTCAAAGCTAAAAGTGGAACAACCAAATATTAGAGAGTGGGACCTTATTTTGGTGGCGACTTTTTTTTCCATCATCTTTAAGTGGCAGGATAATGTCCTCATATGTGGACACCAGGACCTTGTAGTGGCCTAGACAACCCAAAATGTGTTGTCCTCATATGTGAACGCCAGGTTCTAGGTCAAAATAGGCCCTCGTCCTGAGCCGTCGTCCTGAGCCGTCGTCCTGAGCCCTCGTCCTCAGCCAGGAAAAAAAATCTACTTAAGTAAAAGTATTTTTGACTTGCAGAACACACAAGATCCCATTTAATAAAGAAATACTTGTACCTGACGTTATCGATCGTATCTTCAGAAAAATGACCTTCACTGTGATCATCAGTTTGAAACGTCAAAAAAAATTTTTTTTTTAATTAATTAATTAATTAATTAAATAGTTGTGTTTTATTGCTCATCTCCAGCAGCAGAACAAACGCCTCCTCAGATCCTCCTCAGATCCTCCTCAGATTCTTCTCTAACTCTTCAGTGTGATATAAAAAAACAGAGATTTGAGATAAAACATGAAACATGAGCATTTCAGATGAGAACCATATGGGAGCAACCTCCTGGGACACTGTTATTTGTCCACTGGATGAGAACCACGTGGAAACAACTCTGCTCTCCTGGATCACACTGCGTCACTTCTGAGTTTGAAGGAGAGAAATAAAAATAAAATGACGAAGTGGTTTTGTACTTCAGGCTCAGGAGCAGTGACAGAACAAAGTAAAAGTACTGCACTGTGCTGAAGTCAAACTGTGAGGTATCTGTACTTTTCAGTCCAGTTCAAAATGTAGAGGAGGAGAAAGTACAAAGTTTTTTTATTATAGTCTGAGACGTGCTAAAAAGTCTGAGATATATATACAAATATACAAATAAAATACAGAGAAATAAAAACAGAAAGAAATAAACCACAAAAATGATTCAACTGTTTCTGTTGAACAAAATTCAGCAAAATACTTTTACTTTTTACTCTTTAAGTACATTTTTAAACAGGTACTTTAATACTTTAACGTAAGTAGATCTTTTCATGTGATACTTTTACTTTCTCTCAAAAATCTATTGAGTACTTTTTTGCTGTGGTATTTGTACTTTTACTTAAGTAACAAAATTCATCAAAAAAACTAAACAAAACTTTTTTATTCTTTAAGTACATTTTGAAACAGGTACTTTAATACTTTTACTTCAGTATATTTTTTTGTGTAATACTTTTACTTTAGTACTTTTTGCTCCAGTATCTGTACTTTTCCTTAAGTAGATATTTTCATGTGATACTTTTACTCGAGTACTTTTTTGCTCCTTTTATCTGTACTTTTACTTAAGCAGATATTTTCATGTAATACTTTTACTTAAGTACTTTTTTGCTCCTTTTTTCTGTACTTTTACTTAAGTAGATATTTTCATTTGATACTTTTATTTGAGTACTTTTTTTTTGCTCCGGTATCTGTAGTTTTACTTAAGTAGATGCTTTCATGTGATACTTTTACTCGAGTACTTTTTTGCTCCTTTTATCCGTACTTTTCCTTAAGCAGATATTTTCATGTGATACTTTTACTCGAGTACTTTTTTGCTCCTTTTATCTGTACTTTTCCTTAAGCAGATATTTTCACGTGATACTTTTACTCGAGTACTTTTTTGCTCCTTTTATCTGTACTTTTACTTAAGTAGATGCTTTCATGTGATTCTTTTACTTTAGTACTTTTTTTTTGCTCCGGTATCTGTAATATTACTTAAGTAGATACTTTCATGTAATACTTTTACTGTAGTACTTTTTTGCTCCTTTTATCTGTACTTTTCCTTAAGCAGATATTTTCATGTGATAGTTTTACTTAAGTACTTTTTTGCTGCTTTTATCTGTACTTTTCCTTAAGCAGATATTTTCATGTGATACTTTTACTTGAGTACTTTTTTGCTCCTTTTATCTGTACTTTTCCTTAATTAGATGCTTTCATGTGGTACTTTTACTCGAGTACTTGTTTGCTCCTTTTATCTGTACTTTTCCTTAATCACATATTTTCATGTGATACTTTTACTCGAGTACTCTTTACCGTGTTCCCGTGCTGTGAAATCCCGTCCTCCCTCCGGAGCATTTACCTCGAGCTCTTAACTCGTCGACTGTTCGTTTCCAATCGGCTCAAACTCCTCTGAAAGAAAAAAAAAAACTTGAATGGATTTAATAATAAACACAAACCATCATCTGTCTGTTTAACCTCCGCAGACAAGACACCATCATTCTCCCATAATCCTCTTGGCCTCTGTGTAGCGCTGCCGTCATTGTTTTAGCTTAGCATCAGCCGCTAACCTCTGGCAGAACCGCGGCGTCTTGTTCCAGTTCCCTGACGAAACAGAAACATCTTCATTTCTGACCTGCCAACTCAAATCTGCCACCTCTGGTTTCAGCACTTCACTTCTACTTGAGTAATACTGTTTTAAACGCGGCTCAAATGACTTTTTTTCACTTTTAAACCGAGTAAAAATCACTTTCTGTCATGAAAAACACACCTAGCGCTTTTATCTAGTGTCTCTTTGGTTCTAAAAGTCTCGTAATGACCAAAGGTATTCATTTAAAAAGCGTAACAGCAGCTCGTGAGGTCGAAATAAGTCCACTGTGCGCTGTCTGCATCTGAATACAAACCATTTTATCATCCAAAAACCTGGAAGTGTGACGTTAGCATGCTAGCTGTTGTTAGCTTAGTGTCTCTTTAGTTCTCAAAACTCTCGTACTGACCAAAAGTATTCATTTAAAAAGCGTAACAGCAGCTCGTGAGGTCGAAATAAGTCCACTGTGCGCTGTCTGCATCCGAGAACCTGGAAGTGTGACGTTAGCATGCTAGCTATTGTTAGCTTAGTGTCTCTTTGGTTCTCAAAAGTCTCGTAATGACCAAAAGTATTAATTTAAAAAGCATAACAGCAGCTAGTGAGGTCGAAATAAGTCCACTGTGCCCTGTCTGCATCTGAATACAAACCATTTTATCACCCAAGAACCTGGAAGTGTGACGTTAGCATGCTAGCTGTTGTTAGCTTATTGTAAATGTTAGCGTAAACAGTCACATTTTTATATATTTTCCACCTTCAAGACACTCGAAGCGCTTTAAATCGAGGAACTACTCGCTCATTCACTCAGACAGACACTGGGGGGCGACGTGGATTAAGTGTCTTGCCCAAGGACACAACAACAGCGTTCTTCTGTGGGAGCTGGAATCGCACCAGCAGCCTTCAGATCAGTGGACTCTTTATGCTACCATGAGATCTTAAAGTAGTTCAGACAAAGCTAAAACAAACAAAAAAATACTAAAACTGTTCAGGAACGCTTAAATTTTGTCCTGAGAATGTGACTTTTTCTTACTTATTTCTTATTTTATTTATTTGTAAAGGGGCGGCACATGTTAATAAAGATTTAAAAATGTAAATATGGAAAGATTATAGCTAACGTGGCTTATTTCCAAGTGCAGGTTGATGCAAAACAGTCTTACAGGACAGGATGAGCATCGATACCTGCTCAAATGAATACTTAACTTCGATATTAGCTTTAGCATCGATTAGCATCTGATTTTCGATACGTTTGACCACCCAACTGCATCATAAAAGTACAGTACTATTACTTGAGTACAGTATTTGGCTGGCGTGTCCCGCTCTGTGCTAGCTGTCCCGCTCTGTGCTAGCTGTCCCGCTCTGTGCTAGCTGTCCCACTCTGTGCTAGCTGTCCCACTCTGTGCTCTCTGTGCTAGCTGTCCCGCTCTGTGCTCTCTGTGCTAGCTGTCCCGCTCTGTGCTAGCTGTCCCGCTCTGTGCTAGCTGTCCCGCTCTGTGCTAGCTCTTTGCACTGTCGCTAACCCTGGACACACATGTTATTTCAGCTTGGTGTGGGCCACGCTTTGGCTAATGCCGGATCATGACAAATGACAGCGGTGGAGTTTGTGACCTCTGGGCCTTTCAGCGCTGTGGTCACACTTGGCCTTTCTTGGCAAATTAATTTTTAAAAGCCGATTATTTTGGACTTGTGCGTGGGCGGGTGAGTGTCTTTGGGCTTTGAGGGATAGTGGGATCTCCATCTTGAATGCGTTTAGGAGGCTTAGCGGGAGTTTTAATGCCAATGATATTAACGTACTATGGTTGACTGTTCTATTCCAGCTCTGAGCAGTTCTGTTTTTGTGTCCTTGGGCAAGACATCTGTGTGATCCCTCTGTCGTCCACATGTGATGAAAAAAAGTAAAAGAAAAATTCAATTCTGTCAGCTGGACGTTTTTGTTTATTGACATAGCTAACCTGCTAGCATAGACTGTATATATAAATGGACATAGCTAACCTGCTAGCATAGACTGTATATATAAACAGACATAGCTAACCTGCTAGCATAGACTGTATATATAAATGGGCATAGCTAACCTACTAGCATAGACTGTATATATAAATGGGCATAGCTAACCTACTAGCATAGACTGTATATATAAATGGGCATAGCTAACCTGGTAGCATAGACTATTTATATAAATGGATGTAGCTAACCTGTATCACTCCTGCTAGCGTTAGCAACAGATTTGATTGACAGCGTTGCTAAGCGCCCACTTCCTGTTTAACCAGTGGTGCGGGCGGGAAGGGGCGTTAGCTTCAACAGCCTCGCTCCGGATTGGCTCTTTGGTTGCTATGATACTTGTGTTCGGAATTCTTAAGATGCCTCGTGGCTCCAAATTAGCCGCTATAACAGCTTTAGCCTCGATTAGCTTCATTTGACTGGAGAACCCTGCCTTTGAATTGTTGTGGCGTGTGAGTAATTGGTGATCTACCCCACGGCAGGTGTGACTCAAGATCCACAACCGTGTTTTTCCATCGGAGTAGACCGGCTAACCACTCTGCCAAACAGCGACGACATAGAGGCTAGGTAAAGGACACGACCCTGCAGCGCACATTCTGACACAGGTCCATCGGAGGTTTTTTGGACGTCCTCTTTATAACGCGTTCTTTGGATACTTGTCGAAACACTCCTTTTGTTTTCATTCCAAATCTCGAACATCTCGTCTGCGCTCCCGTTGCTTTCTTTTGGCCTGTTCGGTTATTTTAGGGCCGGACTCGGAGCGTGCACCTCGTGGCGTTCGCGCAGTGTTAGCGATAAGGATAATACGATAACAGTATTAGCGGACGGGGGCTGGGGTTTACGCTCAGGGCACGTTCCAAAGTATATTTTATTTTTTAACTCAGCAAATCAAACGTCTGGTCTTTCAGTTTAAGGTGGTTCACTGCCATTAAAAGCAGGTAAAACTCGCACTGTTTGCCGGTTCAATTCCCTTTATCTAACAGGTGCGCAGTTTAATATTTCTTCTTCGTCTCTGTGGAGATGTTATCGTTTTGCCTGGAATATTCCTTGGTATCGCTTTTAAAACACCAATCTGCAGCATTTATTTCATTATCAGTGTCGTTATTGCTTCAAAATACCTCGAACAAGATGCTTTCTTTTTGTGGTCTCGCCTTTCCGCAGATCTGGTGGTGTCATCTGCTTGTCTCCAGGAAGAGCGATAAGTTTAATGCCATACTGTGGAACATTCAAGGCAAAGCTGTAACATCCCAGTCACTCAAAACCACATTATTACATTTAAATACAAACGCAATTGATCAGAGCTGGGATCGAACCATCGAGGTCCGAAATATGGGAAAACCAGAAGTGTGTATTGCCCAAAGCTGGTATCTAACCACCAACCTCGTCTGTGTGATCCCTCAGTCGTCCAGGTCAGATCCAAAGTTAAATCTGTAAACTGGACAAAAAGTTGTAGGAGTGAAGACGTTTGGCTGCTCGTCCAAGTCTCTTCTCACTTCTGGTCAGATTCCTGCTGGACACTGACTTATATCTGTCTGAAGGAGGCGCTAACGACACTGAAACTGTGAACACCTGTTGTTTGGCCTATATTCAACCTTTAATGGCCCTACTGGCTCGCTGTAGTGTTCTCTTTGTTTCCTTTGGGTCTGAGGATGGAGTTATAGATTGGAGATAGATAACGTCTAAGGCAGGGGTCTCAAACTCGCGGCCCGGGGGCCAATTGCGGCCCGCGAGACGATATTTTGTGGCCCGCAGGACAGTATGAAAGTTTAATGTTAGTTTGCCATTACCATGTTGCGTGTAGAAGGTTTCGCCAAATCGGTGAACCCCAAACACACGAGTCTCTAGCGCTGTGTATTCCCGTCACAAAAGATTCAACAAATAATTATGTGTATCTATAAAATCCACAAGAATTGGCATTTTTCCTCATGTATGTTGAAAACAGCGATGACTTTTGAGAAGATTTTAACAAAGCTTTTTTTGTGGAATACCTGACGCGGCCCAGACTCACCCAGACTCCGCCTCCTGCGACCCCCGGCTAATTTGAGACTCCTGGTCTAAGGTCTTCAGTTCAAAGATGGATTGTCTTTTCTAACAAAAACTGTGTCTTTATCCTTCTGGGACCTGTCTTCCTCATTTTGGGTTGTCTTGGCCACAATGCAAATCTTTTAGAAGTAGAAAAACAAAACAGCAAAAATTGCAAAATATTTTTCAATTTAGAATATTTTTTTTTTTTTTGTAAAGGCATATTTCTTCCTGCTCCTGTCTGCAGCTCTTCAAATGATCCAAGAGGCACAGTTGTTGTTTCTCATTTTGTTTTAACTCAGGACAAATGTTGCAGTTTCAGGCGCTTAATTTTTTTTTTCAAATCATTATCAAAATGATTAAAACATAGAACAAATGTCCCCATACGTGGACATAATGTCAAATAGATAAATCTTTGTCTTTACACTCATCAGGTCCCAATCAGCCCAAATAACAAAGAAATTAATAAAACCATGACATGCAACAGGTCTGGTCCTAGAAGGTTAACTCTTCTCAAACCATTTCTTTTCTCTGGCTCAGATCTGAACTTCACCGTCTTCAAAATGAGCGGTTAGTGTCTTTGAGATGGAGATGAACAGCAGACTGTGGTCCTGAGCTGCTCTTGACGGTGTCGGTACATCCTTTAGTTTCTCCAGTTTAACGCTCGCTGCACCAACCAACCACCAACCGTCCATTTAAGACAAACCTCTGCCTCTTGAGCCACTGTTTTTTATACATTTTAATCCGATTTCTGTCACTGCTGAAGACGTATCACTGTCGCATGTGGAGGTCGGAAGGAGAAGTCCAAAATCGTAGAGCCCAAAGTCTTTTTTAGTCTGCAATGAGATAAAGTTAGAAAAACGAAGCTTACCGCTGAGTATAGCCTTTGCTAGAGTTGGTAGAGTGACTCGCAGGTTGGCGGTGGGATTCTAGCCCTTAACACTTTACCCACTTCAAAAAATGGTCAAAAAATACACGTATGTACAGTTTTGTCTTTGTTTTAAGCCAATATTTCAGCCTGAAGGTGGACTTTTCACACAGGACAACCTCTCTACCACTTGGACCACTGTTGCGCATATATCTAAACGCCGTATATGTTTATTACTGAAATTCTCTGTACCATTCGGTCTAGAACAAAAGGAGGAGCTTAAAAGCAGTGAGGTACAGACAGTTAATTCTGTGGTCAAACCAGGTAAACCTTTATGGGAACAGAGCTGGAAAAACACACTCAGCATTTTCAATAGGAAACGGAGACGAGGGCGAATCAACATGGGGAAAAATGTCAGAGTCACGGTTATTTGAAGAATGCAGATAGCGTTTAACAAAAATAGACTCGAATTGCCCCAGTTACGGGAATTCGACCGACAACCCCCATCGCTTTGACCCGCCGTTGACCAGATAATGTCAGGACCCCAAACCACAACTCACCAAGTCTATCCACACCACTGCAAGACTCTGGCACGGAGCGAGGAGGATTCTGGGCTCCCGAAATGTCTTCTGTGACGGATCCTATAAAAGAGAAAAATGGGATAATAGAGGACGGTTTAAATGGTCCTATATATTTGTTCCTTTTGGGCCTCCTTAATACTTCAATTTTTACAGCTTAAAGGTTCACTATGTATCGTTTCTAGTGAGGACTCTATATATAAAAATGTCGTTGTTTTGCCTTGAATGTTCCACAGTGAAAGTCCGTCACGTGCTGCAGGATTTTTCAGTCTTAAATGATTTTTAAAAGTGCGACAAAAAGTGTAGACCTGAAGTGAATTGGGTAAGGTTTTAAAATATATATGGCAGCGAAGAGACCGCACACCACAAGTGGCAGTAGCTCAGTTGTTAGTCCTGGTTCAGTCCTGGTTTAGTCCTGGTTTAGTCCTGGTTTAGTCCTGGTTTAGTCCCAGTTTAGTCCTGGATTAATCCCAGTTTCGTCCCGGTTTAGTCCTCGTTCAGTCCTGCTTTAACCCTGACTTAGTTCTGGTTTAGTAGTGGTTTAGCACTAGAGTTTAGTCCTGGATTAGTCCTGGTTTAGTCCTGGTTTAGTCCTGGTTTAGTCCTGGTTTAGTCCTGGTTCAGTCCTGGTTCAGTCCTGGTTTAGACCTAGTTTAGTCCTGGTTTAGTCCTGGTTCAGTCCTGGTTCAGTCATTACTTAGTTCTGGTCTAGTCCTGGTTTAGTCGCAATTTACCCCCGATTTAACCCAGATTTAACCCCGGTTCAGTCCCGGTTCAGTCTTGATTCAGTCTTGATTCAGTCCTGGTTCAGTCCCAGTTTAGTCTTGATTCAGTCCTGGTTTAGTCCTGGTTCGGTCCCGGTTCAGTCCTCGTTTAGTCTTGGTTTAGTCTTGGTTTAGTCTTGGTTTAGTCTTGGTTTAGTCCTGGTTTAGTCTTGGTTTAGTCCTGGTTTAGTCCTGGTTCGGTCCCGGTTCAGTCCTCGTTTAGTCTTGGTTTAGTCTTGGTTTAGTCTTGGTTTAGTCTTGGTTTAGTCCCGGTTCAGTCCTGGTTCAGTCCTCGTTTCACCCTCGTTTAGCTCTGGTTCATTATTAGCCTAGCTTGGATGCTGTCACTGGTTTAAGCTAACACATGTGTTCAGATGCTGGAGAATCCCTGGCCGAGTTTTAACTAAAATACAAACCAAAACTGATGGATCTCGAAAGTGATTAATCTGTACTGGCCCGAGCGGATGATAAACGATCAAACGAGCAGAGTAAAAGAGGCTCTTTCAGAATTCTCAATGATTGGCTCAAATCAGGCAGTGAAAACAAACAGAGGAGATTGGGATAAGAATGGAGCGTCCAACGGCATTATTAGAATCTGGAGGGATAATGGTGATTCATCCCATTAAAGAAGGAATTGTGGTCGGAAAAGCAATCAGTAACATGTTTGGTGAAATCAAGAGCTCTTCTGCGGAGGTCAGAGGGAAGTGAACAGGCAGCGGGGACAAAAGCCTGTTTCACTTTAGGCTCCGAACGGCGAGTCTGAACGGAACGAGCTGCAAAGTCGGTTGCCATTAGCTACTGATGCTATCAATTATAAAAGTACCACAGATTTTCAAAGAGAATTTTTGGGGGGATGCCTCGAGTCCTCAAAAACAAAAGACGTATGACATGACACGTGTGGATTTACTCTGAACAGATTCTTACTGTGTCACGATGGATTTTAAAGGTCCCATGTCACGTAAAATGGACTTTTGTGAGCTTTAAGTCGTGTTATAATGTTGTTATCTGCTCAAAAACAGACCTGGAGTTGTGTTTTGTTTCATTTATTATTAGTCTGTAACATCTCCAAAGCTCAAAACGCTCAGTTCCACCTTGTGATGTCATGAAGTGGTAGTTTTCAAGCTACTTTTACTTTTAGTTCAGTAGATTGGCAGTTATTCCAGGGCTGAAATGATCCAAATGATTCTAGAAATGAAGGTGTGTGGAGTTTAAAAACACAGAGGAGCACTTCCTGTATTACCACTTGATGACATCACGAGGTGGAACGGAGTGTTTTCAGTTTGAGAGAAGAACTCAAAGCTTAAATCTGCAGCGTTTGTGTGTTAAACATGTGAGAATGAAACAAAAAAACACGACTCCAGGTCTGATTGTGACGAGGAAACGACATTAGAACAGATCAGAAAATGGCGTAATATGAACCATTGAACTTTTTATTTATTTATTTTATTTTCACTGAATTAAAAACTTTATGAAGCCATCTTGTCCCTTCGTCTTGTCAGTATGTTGAGGATCTAGCAGTGAATGTGTCGATTTGTGATGAGGAAACGTTAGAACAGATCAGAAAACTGCCTAAAACGAGCTTTAAACCACATCTGTACTGGTCTGTGGGAGCCTCTCAAAGCCTCACTACAGTCGTAGCCACAGTCGCCCTGGGGCAGAGTGACGTGAGCGAGGCTGCCAATCTGTGCGATCGGCTCCTCTGACTCACCAGCACACGCATCACAATCATACTGGACAATGTGGGTGGAGTGTGTTGCCCAAAGACACAATGACAGAACGAAAAAACAATGTTTTATTGATTTCAATGCAACTGAGGCAATTTGTCACCCAGACACAGGAAGAACATGCAAACTCCACACAGACATAAGGAGAACATGCAAACTCCACACAGACACAGCCAGAACATGCAAACTCCACACAGACACAGGAAGAACATGCAAACTCCACACAGACACAGGAAGAACATGCAAACTCCACACAGACACAGAGAACATGCAAACTCCACACAGACACAGGAAGAACATGCAAACTCCACACAGACACAGAGAACATGCAAACTCCACACAGACACAGTGAGAACATGAAAACCATATACATCAGTGCCTCAGGTGTGTTTTGAGCAGATTATAAAAGGTGGTAAAAATGGCGTCTTCGTTGCTGCCGTATGAGACGGATCAGATTCCTGCCGTCTCCTCTTTCGCTCCGTGCTCGTTCTCTCCGTGCTCGTTCTCTCCGTGCTCGTTCTCTTCGTGCTCGTTCTCTCCGTGCTCGTTCTCCCCGTGCTCGTTCTCTCCGTGCTCTTTCTCTCCGTGCTCGTTCTCCCCGTGCTCGTTCGCTCCGTGCTCTTTCGCTCCGTGCTCTTTCGCTCCGTGCTCGTTCTCTCCGTGCTCTTTCGCTCCGTGCTCTTTCGCTCCGTGCTCGTTCTCTCCGTGCTCTTTCGCTCTCATTGGACTATCTCGGGTCGGGGATAAGCATTTTTCCAGACCTGGATTTGCGGCCGCTCCACAGCTCGGAGAATGATGACAGCGCATCAAAACTTAAACGCTGTTTCTCTCGTCTTTCAGGCCAAAATATGGCTGTGTTTGTCTTTTATTACTCCTCTCTCGTTCACCCGTGGTTTATTTCCATTCTGTTTGGTTCAAATTTGTAACAGAGTTTAGGAGCGCAAATAAATAGTGATATGGAATACTCTGTCAGAGGTCTCCATAAACGAGCCTGGAGAGATACGCACACACACACAAAGGCATTTATTGTATTTTTAGGTCGGCGGTTTGGAGGAGACTGGTTTAGTCCAAGTTAAGTTCTGGTTTAGTCTTCAGTTAGTCCGTGGCCCAGGTCCATGTTTAGTCTCAGTTACAGTTCAGTTCTAGTTCTACGGCCTGTGGTAAACGCTCATTTTTACACGACGCTTTTCCACTTTAAAGACACTCAAAGCACTTTACGTCAAGAAACCGCTCACACATTCATGCTCCAGCGCACACAGACGCTGGGGCCAGGGCGGTTAAGTGTCTTGCCCAAAGACACGACGGCGGTGTTCATCTGTGGGAGCTGGAATCGCACCAGCAACCAGTGATGTTTAACCATAGACTGTATATATACATGGGTATAGTTGACCTGCTAGCAACCGCCACGTTTCAAACAGGAAGTTATTATGGACGCACTTCCTGCTCCATTGACTCTGGCTCCAGTTCACTTTCTATTGAAAAACTGTGTCTCCTCTCTCTGTAACTGCTGCTGTCAGACTCGTCACTTTGGTCTTAAATGTTCGTATTAACCCTCAACATGATATAGGTTAATTTAAATTTTTTTTTAGTTATTTTAAAGTTTTGTTTTCGGGGTTTTTTTTTTGTTCTTTTTAGTTGAGTTGTTTATTTTGAGTTGTTGTTTAGTTTTTTTTAGTTATATTGAGTTAATTAATACATTTTTTTTGTTAATTTTCTTAATTTTTTTTAAAGTTATTTTGAATTTTTGTTGTTTTTTTAATGATGTTTTGTTGTATTGAGGTTTTTTATAGTTATTTTGAGGGGTTTTTTTTGTTTCTGTTTTTTTATTATTATTATTTTGAGGGGTTTTTTCTTTACCACAACACAACAACACCGTCGTGGTGAAGAAGGAGCTGAGTCGAAAGGCAAAGCTCTCGATTTACCTCAATCTACGTTCCTACCCTCACCTATGGTCATGAGCTCTGGGTCATGACCGAAAGGACAAGATCGCAGATACAAGCGGCCGAAATGAGTTTCCTCTGCAGAGTGGCTGGGCGCACCCTTAGAGACAGGGTGAGGAGCTCAGTCACACGGGAGGAGCTCGGAGTAGAGCCACTGCTCCTTCACGTCGAGAGGAACCAGCTGAGGTGGCTCGGGCATCTGCTCAGGATGCCCCCTGGTGTTCTGGGCCGAGGAGGCCCCCGGGGAAGACCCAGGACACGCTGGAGGGACTATGTCTCTCTGGCCTGGGAACGCCTTGGGGTCCCACCGGAGGAGCTGGAGGACGTGTCTGGGGTGAGGGAAGTCTGTGAGTCCCTGCTTAGACTGCTGCCCCCGCGACCCGGCCCCGGATAAGAGGAAGAAAATGGATGGATGGATTTTTTTTTTTTAATTATTAGTCTATATTTTGTTTTTTGAAAAACTGTGTCCCCTCTCTCTGTAACTGCTGCTGTCAGACTCGTATTAACCTGCTCTACATGATCTAGGTTTATTTATTGATTTATTTTTTTAAGTTATTTTGTTTTGAGTTTTTTGTTGTTGTTGTTTTTTTGTTTTTTTTTTTAAT
The DNA here is from genome assembly GCA_019594935.1 of Periophthalmus modestus. NCBI lineage: Eukaryota > Metazoa > Chordata > Actinopteri > Gobiiformes > Gobiidae > Periophthalmus > Periophthalmus modestus. Next base: position 153,225 of record JAIEZT010000345.1, on the reverse strand, counting down.
TTCTTTTAGAATTTTTTTTTGTTATTTTGATTGTTTTTTCGTTTTTGTTTTTTTTTTTTTACTTTTAAATGTATTATTTTTGTATTGATGTTTTGTTATATTGAGGTTTTGAGTTTTTTTTTTTAGTTATTTTGAGTTTGTGTCTGTAAATCAACATATGAACATTAATAACAGACAAACCAGCTGCTAAACCAGTGGTTTAGTTCAAAATAACTCAAAAAAATGAAGAAAAAAAATGAATAAACTCAAAATAACTAAAAAAAACAAAAAAAAACAAAAAAAACTCAAAATAAACAACTCGACTAGAAAAACTAAAAAAACAAACAAACCTTAAAATAACAAAAAATAATAATAATAAAATAAAAAAAATAACCTAGGATCACGGGTTAATACAAACATTTAAAACCAAAATGACAGAGAGAGATGATGGTTTTTCAATAGAAGTGAATTGGAGCCAGAGTGGATGTAGCCGGAAGCTTGCCTGTGATCTTTTCCTATTTGGAGCGCAGCAGCTAGCACGTTAGCCGTGTCCATTCATATATACAGCCTATAGCACACACACGTCGCTCTCGGTTCATGGTTTACTCTAAAGCTCTCGTGGCACCGCTCACCTCAGCCCTCATCTCCTCCTTGTTTATAAAGTCCACCCACCTCCACTGAACTCGAGCTGATAATTCCATAGCGCAAATAATCCTGCATATTTTAACTTTAAACCGCCCACAAACCTTTGGAGACGGCGGAGATGAAACACAGCCTGATCCGTTGTGCAGAGCGAGGGTCCGACCGCACCATAACAAACTGCACACGCCTCACAGCTCTGCTCCGGGATCGGCTTTCCCTCAGGCCAGGTCCCAAAACCACAGAGAGAGTCCAGGGAGAGGCCCGCTGCTAATGAGACAGAAACAAGATGGCCGCCGCAGACTCGGGGTACGCGGGGGCCGAAGCACAACAGTGAGGTTTAACTGAAGCGGCACGAGAGAACGAGCAAATGGAGGAGGTCAGCGAGGTCCTAAGAAGTATTTGGACTTCGAAGACAGGCTTTTAGTCGTACTTTAGCTTCTACTTAAGTAATATATTGTATGCAGTAGATCGGTGTGCAGCTTTGGTTCCTCTTCCCACTGTGAGTCTACAAGGGACAAAGCTTTACGCTGAAACTATGAAATGATTTCTCTTTCAGATACGATCTTTCCTGAGAGTTAGCAATTCTTTTTGTCAGACAGTAAACTTTTAAAGAAGTCAGTGTGACGTCACCCACAGCGTTCGGCTCCAGTCAAATGAAGCTAATCGAGGCTAGCGGTTATAGCGGCTAATCTGGAGAGGAGTTACGTGTTTGGAATTACAACCGTGAGTATCGTAGCAACCAAAGAGCCAATCAGGAGCGAGGCTGTTGAAGGTAACGCCCCTTCCCACCCACACCACTGGTTTAGCACAGAGTGAGCGCTTAACAACGCTGTCAATCAAACCTGTTGCTAACGCTAGCGAGAGTGACCTCAAAGAAAGAAGGCGCCTGAATTGTCTGTTATTAATGTTCATATCTTGATTTACGTAAAGCCAAAGTTAAATCTGTCAACTGGACAAAAAGTTGTCGGAGTGAGTTTGTCCAGTTGACAGATTTAACTTTGGCTTTTACTATAGATCAGACCTGGACAACTGAGAGATTACATAGATGTCTTAATTTACAGACACTATAGTAAAATAAAAAGTAAGGCGGGTTAATACGAACATTTAAGACCAAAATGACGAGTCTGACAGCAGCAGGGACAGAGAGAGAGGACACAGAACAGGATACGCTGTCAGAGGAACACAATGGTCTACAGATACATGATGCACATTCATACGCTGGAAAAAAGCATGAAAAACTGCACTAAAACAATCTGCGAAGGTTGAACCGCATTATAGCTAGGGACAAATGTACAACACTTTTCTACCTTCAAGACAGAACTTTACATCAAGGAACCACTCCCCATCTTCTGGAGCTGGACGGCTCTACCAATGATGTTTATGCTGAAAACAGGTTCCAAACCACCCCGACCTTCAGATCAGAGGATGAACGCTCTACCAACTGAGCCACTGTCGATCTTAACCTTAAATGCAGCTGTGTACTTGAAGTCTGCGCAGTTTGCTGAATGCACTAACCTCTCACTGATCTACAACTTTATCATTAGACCCAAAGCAAACAGGAAACAAAGAGAACAGTAGACGGCGATTACAGGTTGAATAGGGTCGTTACAGCCAAACGTCTTCACTCCTTCAACTTTTTGTCCAACTGACAGATTGAAACTTCGTCTTCGGTTCACTTTGCCCTTTCTGATGAGCGAGGGACGAGTATAACAGTTTGCTTTCTATGTTTTCTCCACAACTCGCTCGTTTCGCCCGTCCCAGCTCCGGCGTGAGTCATTATGAGTCACTTACACATCGATTCTGACTCTTACACTGAAACAATTCGACCAAATTCGGTAAAGGTTCAACATGTCCTGATAAACAGCTCAGTATGTGAATGAGTGTGTGCGTCTCGTTCATTTGCATAATAATTGTGCGTCCTCAGATGTGGTCACAGAAATGCGGAGCAGGCTTCCATTTCTGGGAAGGAGCTCGCAAACACTTAGACCGTGGCTGATTTTAATTTTAGACCAAAAGTTCACACTGATTTAAAGTCCCCAGACTCAAAATACATCTGAAATCACGAAGTCTGTGCAGCGCGGGGTCAACGCCGAGTCAGCACTTTACTCCAGATACGAGCGGGATATTTGGGACCCTTTTCAGAGATTATTTTTGCAACGATCATAAAAATGTTCAAGTCTTGCACAGAAACAGAATCGTCTTATTATTTTGAGCATTAGTTGAGAACATAAAGGCCCATGTTACGCCATTTTCTCATTTATGTTATAACGTCGTTTCCTCGTCACAAACAGATGTGGAGTTGTGTTTTGTTTCATTCACACAAACAAACCTGCAGATTTAGGTGGAAAATAATCTGTTCCACCTGGTGATGTCATGTGGTAATACAGGAAGTGCCCCATAGACTGTACATATATTTAATTTATATAAATATATGTATATGAATGGACGTAGCTAACCCGCTCGCCGCCGCACTCTAAACAGGAAGTGATCATGGGCAAACTTCCAGCAACAAGTCTCTTTACTTAGAAAACTGTCGTCTCTCTCTGTACCTGCTGCTATCAGACTCGTCATTTTGGTCTTAAATGTTTGTATTAACTCTCTAGATGATCTGAGGTTAAATTTTTTATTTTTTGTTATTTTGAGTTTTTTTTTTTTTTTTTTTTTTTTTTTTTTTTTTTTTTTTAGTTATTTTGAGTTTATTTTATTCATGTTAATTTTTTTTTATTGGTTATTTTGAGTTTATTACTTTTTTAGTTTATTTTGAGTTTTTGTTGTTGGTTTGTTTTAATAATTTTTAGTTGATTAATTTTATTTTTGTTATCTTGAGTTTTATTTTTTTATATTGAGTTTTTGTCCTTTTTTTTGTTATTTTGAATTGTTTTTTTGTTTTATTTTTTGTTTATATTTTGTTTTTAAAAAAAACTGTGCCCTCTCTGTCCCTGCTGCTGTCAGACTCATTTTGGTCTTAAATGTTCGTATTAACCCTTTACATGATCCTGGGGTTTTTATTTCACGTCTGTGTCTGTAAATCAACATATGAACATTAATAACAGACACATCAGGTCCTTCTTTCCCTGAGGTCGCTCCCACTAGCGTTAGCAACAGGTTTGATTGACAGCGTTGCTAAGTGCACTCTCTCTAAGTGCACTCTGATGTGGGCGGGAAGAGGCGTTACCTTCATCAGCCTCGCTCCTGATTGGCTCTTTGGTTGTTACGATACTCGAGGTCGTAATTCCAAATGTGGTTTCGCCCCTACACCTGCTCCAGCCTCGATGAGCATCAATGAGGCTACTAACATTTATTCGAAACATATCGTGCATGTTTTTCCGTTACAAGTGTTTTCAATTTTCCCTTACAAGACCTTGAAAAACAGGCGTCCTAACTGCAGATCTGACTCGTAACATGGCCATAGACATTTGTTTATCGCAGGGGCGTCAAACTCATTTTCACACAGGGTCACATCTAGAAAATGGTGGCTCTGAAAGGGCCAGATGTAAGATAAATGTCACTAAATGTCACTAAATGTAATGTAAAATAAATGCAACTACTTTTTAATCTTGTTAATTACCCGTTTCTATATTTATTAATTATTCAAGTTACAAATATTCCATGTGAAACTGTATAGATATGAAAAAATGTCTGTGTAACTGTGTATCTCCTGATAATCTGATATTTTAAGACAGTCAGCCCTTTTAATTTACTTTGTCACGGGCCACATAAAATGACATGGCGGGCCACATTTCGCCCACGGGCCTTGAGTTTGACACACGTGGTTTATCGCCATAATGTGGAAAATTCCCAGCAAAGCGATATTTTCTCTTTAAACTAATGATGACTTTTTCCTGATTTAATCCAACTACAACAAAAAGGGCCAGAATATTTATTTACACCAAAAATTTTCCTGATTTCCAGGTTCATTTTGTTCAAACACAGAAACACGGAGTTACTCATTATCTGTTTACACAAAAAAAAAACTATAAAAAAACCCCAATTCCAGATAAACATGGGAACATTTGAAAGGCTCTGTTCTGGTTGTTTTAATACGGCTTTTAACTCAAATCACACAGAGCCGTTCCCGCTGTAAACACGAGCGGCGGCGGTTGTGTGAGCGCAGTTTTCCATGTTTGATTGGCCTTTTGTGGCGCAAATGTGGGATCGAAATGTGTTTGTTTGTGGTGAGTTTAAAGGGGGCACGGCGAGGTGGAGGAAAAACAAGCTGATTTACTGTCGGGAGATGGAGACGAGTTTAGCGCAGACCAAACAAGATGAAAGTGAAACGAAAAAAATCATGTTTGGAAAGAATGTTTACAGAGGAGTCGTGACCCGAGAGCCGCCGCGACAGGAACAATGCTTTGTGTCTCGAATCAAGTCCCCCCGAAAACAGCCGTTAAAGAGCCGATTTAGCCCATTTTCTGATCTGTTCTGATGTAATTTCCTCGTCACAAACAGACCCGGAGCTGTGTTTTGTTTCGTTCACACACGTTTTAACACTAAAAACCCGGAGAATTTCTGTGTGTTCTTGCCTGGGTCCAGACACACACTGACAAACATGTGAGTCTGGTCGCCAGGCTCCTCGAGAACGAGCCAATCAGGGACGAGCGCCTAAAAATGAACCAAAAAAATATCACGGGAGGCTGAAAAACATGGAGGATTTCTGCAGAGTCGGTGAAACTGTGTTGATCTGACGTGAGAGAAATGTGATTTTGTTTGTGAATCGGAGGCGACCAATGAGCTCCTTCGTTTCACACGTGTCACTGAAATAAGCGAATCTGATTGGACGATTTCGTTTGAGACGCAGCGAAGGACATGGAGACCAGACCGGACCTGAAATCAATCTGTATAAAACAGACAGAGAAAGAGCAGTCTGGATTTACCAAGCAACTCGAGTTCTTCTCTCAAACTGAAAACACGCTGTTCCACCTTGTGATGTCATCAAGTGGTGATACAGGAAGTGCTCCACTGTGTTTTTTAAACTCCACACACCTTCACTAGAATTATTTGGATCATTCCAGCGTTTGGAGTTTGCCGATCTACAACTGAACTAAAGGTAAAAGGAGCTGCCGACTTGAAAATTACCACTTGATGACATCACAAGGTGGAACAGAGCAACAGACTAATAATAAATCATTTGGATAATTTCTTGGCGTGTCAAACTTATTTTCAAATAGGGAAACATCAACAGAATGGCTGCTCTCAAAGGGCCAGATGTAACTAAGATAAATGTAACTAAATATAATGTAAAATAAATGCAACTACTTTTTATTCTTATTAACCGTTTCTATATTTATTACTTATTCAAGTTACAAATATTGCGTATATATGACTGAAAAAGTTTTTACTCTCTCCACTCTACTGTTTTAATGTTAATTTTATTGATTATTTATGCTTTGATTTGTGTGATTTTAATGTCTTTCTTATTCTGTAAAACACTTTGAATTACTTTGTGCATGAATTGTTCTACACAAATAACCTTGCCTTGCATATGGATTTGCACAGATATGAAAAACTGATATTTTAAGACAGTCAGACCTTTTAATTTACTTTGTCACGGGCCACATAAAATGACGTGGCGGGCCGCATTTGGCCCACGGGCCTTGAGTTTGACACATGTGATTTAACCTGTGAAATTAGTAGGAGGGGCGGGGTCTGGAGGTATAAAGAACAGTGTGATTGGTGTAACTCAGTGATTCTTAACTATAGGGCCGTGATTGCCCCATAATCAGTGGAATATGATGATTTAATGAGTTTGAGCCTGTGGTTATTTTGTATAGAAAAAAAAACAAAAAAAAAAAAAAACCAAAAAAAAAAACAGAAAACAGGCTGCTAGAAAAAAAAAAAAAACCCTGGTGTAACTCGGCCCCTGCAGCGAGGTGTGTGTGATCAGAACCTCCTGGCTGTAATCAGGGCAGTCTTGTGTGATGTCACGTAGTACTTGAAATTACAGAGGCCACTACAGCCAGGACACGCCATTTCTTTGACATATTTCGCACTAAAATGGCCAAAAAAAGGAGCAAGAACAGTAGATAATGCTACTCAAACACCGTCTAAACAGATTAGCAGCCAAAATAGTTGATTTAGTCTTTAGTTCCACTTTAAATTCCCCCCAAATAAACGCTGAAAATGAGCGTAAACTCTCTCCTCCAGCGCAGACACGTCCATACCCACTGTCTGGTCCTGTCCCCTCCTCAGTCTCTGCCAGTTTCTTTTTCCATTTGGACCTCGGGATCTTGGCCTCGGTTTCCGTCTTTGGTCCAGTTCAGATTCCGGACTCAGACCCTCCACATTGCTCCAGACCAAAAGAACTCCCAAAACCGCGCTCCTCTTCGCTCACTGTCCGATCATTTACTAAAAGTGTTTCATTTGGTTTGATTTGGAGCTAAACTGACCAAAGCGGGAATCCGAGCAATGCCGTTCCCATCCAAAAATATTCGGAATGTTTTATTTCAGTCATCACTACAGTATTTTTATTCTCAATAGAAATGTGTCTGTAGCTTTAGCAGTTACTTAGCAAACTTACACCTCATTTATTTCATCAGTTGTTTATCTTAAGTCGCTAACTTTTACAAAAACATCACTGAGATTACATCGAGCAGCAGTTTTCACTTGAGAAACAGATCCAATTTCACTGACTTCACACACGTTGTTCTTACTGAGTTTTTTCGGCCGTGATCTGGTGCAGAAGTGTTTTTTTTTTTTTTTATTGCAAAATTATCTGGAAATCTTCATTGATTCAGGCTAAAAGAAATGTGTGCCGTCTGTGCTTTTACTGTTTTAAAAAAGCTGCTACAGTCACAAGTGAAGCTGTGTTGCCAGATCCTAAACCTGCACATGGAGGACTGGGATGTAGAGTTTAAACTTAAAGCTAAAAGGAAACAAGTTTAAAGTGTTTCTTAAATGAAATGAAGTGGTGTCTTACAGTTAAAGTGACCAATAAATGAAAGAAACGAGCATCTGCACTGGCAAACTGGCTGTAAATGAATTGTTTGCATTGTGACTTACCTGTGTCGTCGGCCATCTTGGGTGCGCCGGCCAAAAGAGTCCCCAGGGAGCCGGAGCACCTGAGAAGGTTCCGGGGCGGACGACTGTGTGTTGAGATTCTGTGGTCAGAGCAAGTTTCTTTCAGCTCCGCCCCCTGGCAAAGGTTAAACCCCTTTTTGAGCCGTGGTGACCTGGAGAAAGTCCCCGGTCTTGCCTCCTCCAACATGTGTGAGATTTTGACCCCTCACCAGCCCAGCAGAGCTCTACGCTCTGCTGGGCAACATCTGCTGGAGGTCCCCCTGTCCCGGGACAAACAGTGGGGGGATCGTTCTTTTGCAGTGGCCCATAAACATAAGCAAAATAATTACAAGAGGACACTTTAAAATATGGGTAAAGATAAATGACTGACCTCTTCCCAAAACTGATATGAAAAGGGACGACGCGGGAGTCAGTCATGGCGGCGAGTGCACACGCAGCGGCTCCTCTCTCTCCTATTTTGAATGTTACTTGGTTTGCACATTTCTTCTTTTTTTTTTTGTTTGGACATTTTTATTTATTTATTTATTTATTTAATTTTTTTATTTTTTTTTTTTAATTTAATTTAATTTTATTTATATATTTTTTTTGGCACATGTAATATGTTTGCACTGAAGTGGGAGAGGACAGCAATTTCACCTGTGCTCTATATCTTGTATGTAAATGCACATGTGACAATAAGAGAAATTGACTGATTGAACACATGAAGAAGAAACAAAATCATAGAAGAAGAGGCTGGAGGACCAAGACTGAACATCAGATTTAAACACCAGGTATGAAGAAAACACCATTTTGTGTGATTCTCCACAGATTTGAACCGGTTACACAGGCTCAGGTCCCGGAAGTAAATTTTCCATAAGTTTTTTTCCCATCAACTTCAAACATAATTTTTCCCATAATTTCAGTGTTCAAGCGAGTTCAAAGGCACGGCGAGGTTAACCAGCGACGTGCTAACTAATGTCCATAACACAGCTGCTTCAAGTCCAAAAGATTCAGCGAAATGCTTTAATAACTGCGCGGTTTATGAAGTTTCAGAAGCAGATTTGAATAAAATTATAGTTTTCTTCTTGTGGTGACGGAGCTGCTCATCCCCGAGGAACATTTCAAACTTTAATATCGTTTTTTGTTTCAGATTGTCTGTGGGAAACTCGGACGGGGTCGTGTTTCCGGGTGGCGGGTTGTGTGGCCGCCGCTGATCTCGATTGAACCTGGCAACCCAAACGAGAGACTCATGTGGGGCCCGTTCTGCGCTCTGATTGGATAATTGTCTTGAGAAGCAAAACGCCAAATAAACGACGACGTCGTGTTTAAACTTTTTGTGATTAAGAAAAGACACAGATGAGTTTATGAAGTTTTAAACCTCACAGTTCTTCAAAATAAGTCCGCTGCGTGTGTCTAAATCTGACTATAATGATGAGTTTTACTGTCTGATAGTCACAAAGTGCGTGTTAGCATGCTAGTTGCTGTCACGGCGAAGCTGCACTTGTCTCTGAAAGTTGCGCAAAGAGCTTATAAACTCATCGTGGTGAAGAATTAAGTGAGGAATACCCGTGAACCAATGCAAAATGTTGTGTTTTGAGGACCGTTGCCATAGCGATTAACAATTTAAAACTAAATATCCTGAGTATGAGCAAAGTTATAAGTTATAAAAGTATAAGATATTGTACTTTTTAGAGTACTTTTCTAGCAGTGTACGTTTACTCCTATTTGAGTAATATTTTTATTGAAGTAACAGTAAGTTTTGCAACAACTTTTTAATTTTGTTAATTACCCGTTTTCTATATTTATTAATTATTCAAGTTACAAATATTGCATGTGAAACTGTATAAATATGAAAAAATGTCTGTGTAACTGTGTATCTCCGGATAAACTGATATTTAAGACACAGTCAGACCTTTTAATTTACTTTGTCACGGGCCACATAAAATGACACGGCGGGCCACATTTCGCCCACGGGCCTTGAGTTTGACACACGTGATTTAGATGAATGAACGAGGATTAAAATGGTTTTTGTTTGAACTGGCGAAACAATCGTCATTTTTCTATCCTGGGGTTCAGAGGGATGAACGAGGACCGTTGCCATAGTGATTAACGATTTTAAAACAAAATATCCTGAGTATGAGCAAAGTTATAAGTTATAAGAGTATAAGAACTTGTACTTTTCAGAGTACTTTTTCCAGCAGTGTACGTTTACTCCTATTTGAGTAATATTTTATTGAAGTAACAGTAAGTTTTGGTTACTCTTTCCCTCTAGTTTTTTAATTTTTTTTGTCTATATTGTGCATTATTTAAAGTGGACACTATTTTCTGATCTGTTTCTAATGTTTCCTCCTCGTTCCTCGTCACAAACAAACCTGGAGTTGTGTTTTTTTTGTTTCATTCACACATTTAACACACAAAACCTGCAGATTTAGGCGTCTTTCTGTTCCACCTCGTGATGTCATCAAGTGGTAATACAGGAAGTGCTCCAGGACTCTAGCGTATCTGCGTCCAAACTCCTGAGACTGCTAGCATGTTAGCGATAAAAGGATAAATTTATACTCACGGGCGTTAGCATGCTAGTTGCTGCCACGGCGAAACTGCGCTTGTCCTCTGAAAGTTGAGAGCTTATAACTCATCATGGTGAATAATTAAGTGAGGAATACATATGAACCAATGCAAACGGTTTGAAATGTTTTGTTTTTTTTCAGGTTTTTAAGTCGGTAAAAGTCAAGTTTAGAGCTTTTAAACTTAAATCCAGTGTCAGTTTTGAACATATCGGCTCGTGTATGAGAGAAGAGGAGGAGGAGGAGGGCATTATGGGAAATGAACGTAAACATCCTCTTAAATCAGAAGCAGAAAGTTCACAGCGGGACATGGAATCCCCACTCTGGCTCTTTCGCTCTTTGATTCTCGGTGACGGTCGCGTCTGGAGAGACGTTAAGTGTCTCACGCCAACTTTTCACACAGATATTGCTTTAATTATCCTTCCATAGATCCAGCGCCGGACTCAGGAATTCCTTTGTAGCTGGAGATGTGACGTCCCGCGAACGAGTCGGCGCTTTTGGAACGGCTCTTTGGAAACGGCTCTTTGGAACGGCTCTCTGGAACGGCTCTCTGGAACGGCTCTTTGGAACGGCTCTTTGGAACGGCTCTCTGGAACGGCTCTCTGGAACGGCTCTCTGGAACGGCTCTCTGGAACGGCCCTTTGGAAACGGCCCTTTGGAAACGGCTCTCTGGAACGGCTCTCTGGAACGGCTCTCTGGAACGGCTCTCTGGAACGGCCCTTTGGAACGGCTCTTTGGAACGGCTCTTTGGAACGGCTCTCTGGAACGGCTCTTTGGAACGGCTCTCTGAACGGCTCTTTGGAACGGCTCTCTGGAACGGCTCTTTGGAACGGCTCTTTGGAACGGCTCCTCAGCGCGAACGAGTGGATCCGGTTCTCTCTCGTTTTTTAGAAGAAACTGATCTTTTTCTTTTAGATTTTTACACATTTTTAAGGCGAATTACGACACAAAAACCTAGCAAAGAAGCAAAACAGGCGACACGAGTGAGAACTTTGTGAATAAAACACATATTTAGCATTTTAATAAAGGTTTTTAAATCATTATTTTTACAGATTTGTTAGATGTTTTATTTAGAATTTCATTATTTCAAACATTTATCAGTATTGGTGATATAGAGTTATTCCGTTTTTATACTCAACCGCTGCTTCCTGTACAGTGTTGGACTGTCAGAATTATTGCGCGTGTTAGCATGCTAGTTGTTGCTAGCTTTTTCTGTGATTGGCAGAAACTCCACACTGGTCTCTGAAAGTTGTGAAAAGCGCCTATAAACTTATTTTGTGACGCTCAGGACGCTCAGAATAAGGAAAGAAGCAGATCTGCGGAGGTGGTGCCACAGTCCCGCCCACCTCCAGGCACAGAACAAACAGAAACCCAGAATCCTGACAGAAAGGTTAATGTCGTACTGTGGAACATTTCAGGCAAGGTTTCCGAGTTAGAATTAGCCTAATAGCTTTAGTTTTACAAAATTTCGATCAGGGGTCAAACTCATTTTCACAAAGGGCCACATCAACAAAATGGTGGCTCTGAAAGGGCCAGATGTAAGATAAATGTAACTAAATGTCACTAAATGTCGTGTAAAATAAATGCAACTGCTTTTTAATCTTGTTAGTTAACCATTTTCTATATTTATTAATTTTCAAGTTACAAATAATGCATGTGAACTTGTATAGATATGTCTGGTCTTTGTAACTGTGTATCTCCTGATAAACTGATATTTAAGACAGTCAGACCTTTTAATTTACTTTGTCACGGGCCACATAAAATGACACGGCGGGCCACATTTAGCCCACGGGCCTTGAGTTTGACAGATTAAAATGGTTTTGTTTGAACTGGCGAAAAGATTGACATTTTTTTCTATCCCGGGTTTCAGAGCGATGAAAATGAGGACCGTTGCCATAGTGATTAACGATTTAAAACAAAAATATCCTGAGTATGAGCAAAGTTATAAGTTATAAAAGTATAAGAAATTGTACTTTTCAGAGTACTTTTCCAGCAGTGTACGTTTACTCCTATTTGAGTAATATTTTATTGAAGTAACAGTAAGTTTTTGTTACTCTTCCCTCTAGTTTTTACATTTTTTTGTCTATATTTGTGCATTATTTAAAGCGGACACTATTTTCTGATCTGTTCTAATGTTTTCCCTCGTCACAAACAACCTGGAGTTGTGTTTTTTTTGTTTCGTTCACACGTTTAAAACACACAAAAACCTGCAGATTTAGGCTTCTTCTGTTCCACCTTGTGATGTCATCGAGTGGTAATACAGGAAGTGCTCCAGGACTCTAGCGTATCTGCATATAAACTCCTGAGACTGCTAGCATGTTAGCGAAGGGCCCATATTCGTCTATTTTCTTATGTTTAACACAGAAAATCCTGTATATTTAAGCAAAGTTTTTCTCTCAAATTGAAAACACTCCGTTCCACCTTGTGATGTCATCAAGTGGTAATACAGGAAGTGCTCCACTGTGTTTTTTTAAACTCCACACACCTTAATTTCTAGAATCATTTGGCTCATTTCATCGCTGGAGTTGTCAATCTCGACTGAACTAAAGATAAAAGTCGCTGTTAAAACCTGCTGATGACCCCACTTGATGACATCACAAGGTGGAACAGAGCGTTTTGAGCTTTGAAGATGTAACAGACTAATAATAAAGTGTGAATGAAACAAAACACAACTCCAGCTCTGTTTTTGAGGAGGAAACAGCGTTAGACTTAAAGCTCCCAAGAAAACACTCTGTTTCCACCTTGTGATGTCATCGTGTGGGTAATACAGAAGTGCTCTACTGGGTTTTTAAACTCTATAAACACCTTCACTAGAGTCATTTGGATCTGGAATTCTCGTTCAATCTCGACTGAACTTAAGGTTAAAGGAGCTGTTAACTCGAAAACTACCCACTTGATGACATCACAAGGTGGAACGGAGCGTTTTAAATGTTTGGAGATGTTACAGACTCGTAAAAAGTGTTACTCAAACATGTGTGAATGAAACAAACACAACTCCAGCTCGATTTTGTGTAATATCGGGGAGCTTTAAGCACAGACGTGGCCGTGGACGTGACCTTCCAGTAACAGTGAATTTCCTGCTGGATTCTATGCGATTTGGCCATAAACACTTCATAAATGCTTGTCTTTGCAAATGATTCGACTAAAGAGAGAAACAGAGCAACTACAGAACTTTACGGCCTGGACTCGAACCCCGTCTATCCCCAGTGTACTGCAGCACCGTGCATAATTCAAAGCATGTCTGTCTCCAACTTTTGGCTATAAGGGAAAGCGAGACTTGGACGAGATGGTAATTAGTTGAATACATTTTGCGGGATGTTTGTGGGTTTGAACGATTTCGAATGGCGTGTTCCTCTTCTCTGGTTTTGTCAACGTTCCTGTAATGATTTTTCGATGGGTGAGTGATTTGCTGGCGTGACCACCAACTGCGATCATATATTTTGTAAAATTCCGGATTCATTTGGATCCGAAAAAGGCAGAATGTCAGAAGGTAAGAATGATAGATTGACTGGGATTACCTCAAGATGTGTTTTGTTCCTGACAGTGATGGATCGGCTAATGTATTTTTGAGGATAAAGGCTGGAGGTGTCCAGAACGAGATGGTTTGGACGTGTACGGAGGAGGAAAGGAGTGTACAGAACGGAGGAGGAAGAGCGAATGTATGGAGAAAAGAGAGTAGACAGTACAGATTGAGCAGAGGATGAAGAGGAGAAGGTCAGAGGAGCAGGAGGATGAAGAGGAGAGGAGCAGATGGAGCAGAGGAGGATGAAGAGAAGGTCAGAGGAGCAGAGGATGAAGAGGAGGAGGTCAGATGGAGAGAGCATGAAGAAGAGAGAGACAAACAGAGCAGAGGATGAAGAGGAGAAGGTCAGGGGAGCAGAAGATGAAGAGGAGAGGAGCAGAAGGAGGCAGAAGATGAAGAGGAGAAGGTCAGATGAGTCAGAGGTTGAAGTTGAGAAGGTCAGAGGAGCAGAGGATGAAGAGGAGAAGGTCAAATGGAGCAGAGGATGAAGAGGAAGAAAGTCAGAGGAGCAGAGGATGAAGAGGTAGAGGAGCAGAAGGAGCAGAGGATGAAGAGAAGGTCAGATGGACCAGAGGATGAAGACGAGAAGGTCAGAGGAGCAGAGGATGAAGAGGAGAAGGTCAGCTGGAGCAGAGGATGAAGAGGAGAAGGTCAGATGGACCAGAGGATGAAGAGGAGAGGGTCAGAGGAGCAGAGGATGAAGAGGAGAAGGTCAGATGGAGGAAGAGCATGAAGAGAGACAAACAGAGCAGAGGATGAAGAGGAGAAGGTCAGATGGACCAGAGGATGAGGAGAGGTCAGAGGAGCAGAGGATGAGTTGAGAGGGTCAAAATGTAGTAGAGGAACGTTTCTGGTACAGGAAGCGTTACCTTCTTGTCTCCATGGAGATGATATCCCTTGGAGTGGTTTTTCACAGTACAGCATTAAACCTCATGGAGACAAGGCAACAGGCCAAGTTACAGGTCAGATCTGTGAAGTTTGAAGCTCGCTCTTAGTGCGAACACCTGTTTTTACACAAGGTATTTTACAGCAATAAAAACACTAGTAATAAAAAAAAAACAACACAAGAGAGACATGTTTAATCCTTGAGGAACATTTTACGGGAAGCAATCACATCTCCATGGCAACGCAGGTGGAAAAAAAGCGACATACTGCAGCTTTACTTCGGCAAAGCCACATTGTTCTCGCTCATGTTAAACCGTGGAAAGGGTTCGGGGCAGCGACTCGCCAACGAGCCCTGTTTTTATTCGAGTGTTCAGATCTCCATTACATTTAAACATTTGCTGATTTTTATCCACCGTTCGACAAGGACTTAACACCAGAACTAGACCTGACACAGAATAAACATTAAACACGAATAATGAGCCCAAATACAAGACCGTTAATGATCGCGCTGGCCTATGCGTCTCAGCTCTTTCCTTTCTTTCTTTGTCAATATCCAATGCCAGTTTGGGGCCTATTCGAAACAGCCAACCACAATAATATTCTAGGCCGCGGTGCAAGAGACGGGAGCGTATAAATACTTCCACATTACTGGCATAGTTGAGACAGGGGTGCTGCGAAGGCCAAGGTGAAGACGGACGCAAGAAAAATACAAAAACGCTCAAAGGTTTTCAGAAATATCGGAGCGTTCTTTCCGTAACGAAACTCTATATACATCATTAAAATCATCACGTTGCTAATAATTCTGCTTGCGGGTTGGTATGGAGTTTGAACTTGGCAGGTAGGGCTTCTTTCTGGAGTGAAGGGTAAGGGGAGTCAGAGAAAGTTTAGGGTTTGGAGGAGATGTTTAAGTGTGCTGGAGGTGCTCGAGGTGAATACACGGTCACGGGATAAGGGAACAACACGCTACTGACACAACACGCTACTGTCAGTCAGATTGTAAGGGCTTTGGGAACTTTTAAACTAAAAAGTCGCTGTGTGACTCTCTAGACTGTACCTTTAATGTCACAGATCCAGAGGAGACTTATTTAATGATTCCCAAAACGGTCTTTACCTCTCGTCCTCCTCTCTTCCCAATTCTTTTGGTACCTGAGGTGAAAACCCTTAAATGAGGACAATAAAATAATCTCTAGGCTGTTTATTTAAGTTGAGGAGTCAGAGTGGTTTTACGAAGTTTGTTCTCTGGAGTGAAAAGGAGCACTGTTTACTTAAGTTACGTTAATTGTTTGTATTTGTACATTATGTTTCTTGTGTGCGTCCATGAACCTACCTTTCCCATAACCCTGCCTGTGTGAGCCCTTGGCTGTGATTCGGGGACTGTTTTCCCAGCCTGGCCAATCCTAAGGCTCACCTTCAGCCGCCTCGAGTTTGGTTTAGATGGTTGGGATGGTTTGGATGGTTTAGATGGTTAGATGGTTTGGATGGTTTAGATGGTTGGGATAGTTTGGATGTTTTTAGATGGTTGGGATGGTTGGGATTGTTTGGGATGGTTGGAATGGTTGGGATGGTTTGGATGTTTTAGATGGTTTTGGATGGTTTGGATGGTTTGGATGGTTTAGATAGTTTGGATTTTGGGATGGTTTTAGATGGTTGAGATGGTTGGGATGGTTTAGATGGTGGGGGATGGTTTAGATGGTTTGGATGGTTTGGATGGGTTTAGATGGTGGGGATGGTTGGGATGGTTGGGATGGTTTGGATGTTTTAGATGGTTTTGATGGTTTAGATAGTTTGGATGGTTGGGATGGTTTAAATGGTTTGGGATGGTTTGGATGGTTTGGATGGTTGGGATGGCTGGGATGGTTTTGGTAGAGGTTAGATGGTTTAGATGGTTTGGATGGTTGGATGGGTTGGGATGGTTTAGATGTTTAGATGGGTTGGGATGATTTGGATGTTTTAGATGGTTTTGGATGGTTGGGATGGTTTGGATGGTTTTGGATGGTTTAGATGGTTTAGATATGGTTTGGATGGTTGGGATGGTTTGGATGGTTTAGATGGTTGGGATGGTTAGAAGATGGTTGGGATGGGTTTAGATGGTTAGATGGTTGGGATGGTTTAGATGGGTTGGGGTGTTTGGATGGTTTAGATGGTTTAGATGGTTTTGGATGGTTGGGATGGTTGGGATGGTTTGGATGGGTTTGATGGTTGGGATGGTTTTAGCGGGCGGTGTGGATGTTTTAGATGGTTTGGATTGTTTAGATGGGTTTAGGATGGTTTGGATGGTTTGGGGATGGTTTGGATGGTTTGGGATGGTTGGGATGGTTTGGATGGTTTGGATGGTTTGGGATGGTTTTAGATGGTTTGGATGGTTTGGTATGGTTTGGATGGTTTGGATGGTTTTAGATGGTTTAGATGGTTTGGATGTTTGGAGGTTTTGTATGGTTTGGATGGTTTAGATGGTTTGAGATAAATACAATTGTGAAAAGATCTTGTTCTAGTAGTAACGTTCTTTCTCGACAAAAAAAAAACTCACTTGAGGATCAGGATTTGCCTGTGATCCAGAACATTTTTATTTGTAAATCGTAGGTGACCAATGAGCTTCTTCTTCGTTTCACACAACGCATCGCTGAAATAACAGAATCTGAGACTATCATGTTTGAGACACAACAGAGGACATGGAAACAGATGGCTCTCTCAGTCTGTAGAAGAATACAGAGTCTGGATTGGCCAGGCAAAGTCAGTTGGATGCATTTTTGGTCAATTTCAAAAGCACTTTTTTCTGTATTTTAGCCAAACAAAAGACAATATCCCCCTTTGTTATTATTATTGAGGGATCAAATTGGTCAAAAATATGGACATTTGAGACATTTCTGTATAAAACTGGGACAAATTACTAGTGACATAGGACACAAGGGCTCAAAAAACTGGGGACTAAAAAAAAGGGGGGGGTCCCCAGGTCAACTAGGGACGTCTGGACAACATCTACTAGGCCCATATTAAGTGACTTTAAGATTGATTTTCTACTATTGCGCTTTTGTAATGTGAAAAGTTGTTGTTGCCAGCTATAGGCAATGGACTGTAATTGAAGTATTAATGGCATCAACTGGCTGGTCCTCCGAGTGTCTGGCTCTGACTAAACAAAGTGATTTTCAAAAAGCTCCTCTTCTCCTCTTGCCTTCTTCTATTGGCAGCCGTGGAAATGAACCATGGACAAAAACAAAACTGACCATGTTAAGCGACATTTAAGGACAGCACCCGACTGGCTGTTTTATGGTCTTAAAACTAACTCAGAAGCAAGACGCCCTCCACATTTCTACCTTTGACGTAAACAATCCTAACTCCCTGTGAGTCAAAACAAGACTAAGCAGAACAAACTCTTACACAAAGCGAGAGGATCTGGAGCCCGAGAGTCCCAGACGTGATCGACGGTCGATTAACCAATCATGAGACGCATTCCTTGTGTAAAAAAAGCGGAAAAAAGGAACCAAAAAACTTAAAGAACTGAGGAAAAGCGTTCATTTTTGTGGGCAGAATCCTCAGTTCGAAAAGAAGGGGCGCCGTACTCTCATCTCAAAAAGTCAAAGAAGCTATGATTTTGATCTGAAGTGTACAAGAGATTTTTGCGCGGAGAGATCGCATTGTTTAGATCACTCGAGGTGAAATGACTCGAACTGTTAATTATAGTTTGAATGTGGATACTTTCTACTTTTTTACTTCCACTTGACATTTTTGAGTAAGACCGAAATGAAAGTATTTTTTATTATTGTTCGAGACCAAAGGCTGGGGTTTTTTTTTTAGTTTTCTGCAAACCAAAAGTTTAGTATGCAAGTAAAAACAGCAAGGAAAAAATATTATAT